>OY776115.1:22477044-22924544 GCA_963675035.1 Allygus modestus
TTTAGCTTACATGTAAAGATTTTAATTTTGACTCCTTATCAAAATACTTGGCTGTCATATATCAAAAATAGCACTTAAGTTCACAGGAACTTATCATCCAGTAAAAATCCACCATAAAAATAAGTCACAAACACAAATGGTCATACACAAAAAACAACGAAGTAATTGGTTTACAAAATTTAATTTTACATAAATTCAAAACTGATCCACAAAAGAGTTCAGGGTGATTGAAACCAGAATCTTTTACACAATTTTTAACGAGGTAAGTTATTTAAGATCCTGGAAAGTCGTTAATGTTGATAATCAAGAATAAAAACTCGGAGGAAAGACAAAGGCTGTGTCATAAAGTAGAGGCTTCATTGCGAGTTCAAAACTTAATTTACTTACATTAAAATTATGTTAAGAAAATAATGCTTAAACATGTTTATAAACTGATTATACAATACATATATCTGATATTATAAGTATTGAACCAGTCCTCCCCCTGATATGAAGCACTATACATCCGTCCGAAGCTCAATCGGTGCCGGGAGCGGGGCCAATAATTGTGTTTTTATTTGTTTCACCGGTGCAGCGAAAGACCATTGTTACTTTTCAATGCAGAACCACTTTATCACTTAGTGGTTTTGTTTCGAGTACTTCCATCTTTTAACTATACTCTCTGGTTAGTTTTTTTATTTATTATTCAAAAGTATTTTTAAACTAGTTTTATGTATGTTTATATGTTCGTTCTTGAAAAAATCGATAGTTATACGATACTATACGTATGAAGTTGAAATTTTGTTTTACGATTCGCATTTAACAAGTAGATTTAATATTTTTTGTGAATTTACAATATTTGTTTTATTTTACTCTGGCACAATCTAAGCTCAAAAATAAAAATTTAATCCTAAGAAATGTAATCGGAGATGTCGACGCTTTCGCATGATATTCTAATGCTAAATATCTTATCAAAACCACATACATACATTTTCATATTTTCTACAAAACCATCCAATTGTCTAAACTGAGATTGTATTAAGGCATGTAATCGGTTGATACACTGCCGTAACCCGCACCCCCTCCCACCAACCACAACCACCTTCGCCCACATGTCATGCTTAGGAACCATAAATATGTTAACTCCCTCCACCACCCCTCCACTCATGATTGCGTACACTGTTGCCAAACAATCTATCGTGAACCCCGAGTAGTCTTGTACGAATTGTGTTACCATTTTTCCAAGCTATTTAGGTATTTAAGTTATCAGATAATGTGCAATAATGTTTCAAAATACCAGTCAGTTATTTTTGTTATATTTTTTATCATTATAATATTTTGAGATGTAAAAAGATTAACTGAGTTAGATCAAAACGGGTTTAGATCGCCAACCGGTATTAATGGAATAGTGGTGGTGCCTAATTGTATTTTTTATTAGAGAGGATTATTGTTACACCATGATCATCAATACTGTGGTGGAAACCACCATTTGTAGTGGTTAGAGCGCGTTAAGTTTGTCCTAGAAGCCCCAGGTTCTATCCCGTTTTTTACGAATGGCTAAACTACGTAATAGCGTTATTTCCAGATTGTTCTGAACCAACAGGTTAACAAGTCTAGATTCATAAAACTGGCAGTTTTAGAGAGGAAGAACTGTATACTTAAAATCTTCTAAATCTACTAAATGTCACAAGATATCCGTTTACTAAACCCTATACAAATGTGAAATAAATCTAAATAGATTATCTTTTAATCACTTTGGTCTTCATGTCCTACGATAAGCTTATGCGAAAACAAAACAAAAAACAGATGAAGAACGGTAACATCTCAACGTCGTTTGTGATGACAAGTAAAATGCAATTAATTAAATATCTGGAAGTTAAGTGTTTTATTTATTTGTTAACCCAAACTAGTTTGTGTTTAGCGTTTGTAAAACTAGTGTCGCGATAAAACACACAATTGCGCAGGGCTATGGTCAATGGAGTAATGTTAGTCAACTAACCTCGACACAATACACATTTCGCAGCCTATGATTGCATGGACAATACGGTTTGCCACCAACAGTTATGGAGATAGTACCTACAATCCATCATCTGGCGACGTTTTTGTTCGACGATGGAACTATGTAACTCGTTATCAATACTATAAAACCATGTGTTACCGTAACTTGCCAGCTTTATCCGCTACATAAAATAGTTTTCTTTACTCAGTAAAGCATTATTTTGTTATTTTAATCTCATAGTTGAAAATACGATTTAAATAATGTTAAATAATTAACTATTGATAATTTAGGATTTGCAGTTGGAGTTTCAATGTAATTATGGCGAAACACTGGTGAGCGGATGCACATCCAGATAATGTCTCTTTATTGACGAAACACGTCGCGTCAACTACAACAGGAACGTCAGGAGGTAAATCCAATATTGATTTGATAAAGGCGATCACGTAGTAGGAATTGAACTGTAATAGGTTTTATGACTACACAAATTATATTTTGTAAATCAATTTCAGAGAACGACGAATATATTTAAAACAGAATACTGTTTAAAGGACAGATAGGGAGAAATTTACCTTTTCTTGGAGTTGTAACAAAAATATTCATAACAAAACGTGATGAGTATCACAATACTCAAAAAATATAACAGCCTAAAGAAAATTAGTCGTTAAGATGTATAGTTTAGAAACTTAAGCTGGTAAGTTTTTGGAGCTTTAGAAATATTCTCTGTAATAGGTATCATTTATTGAATTAAATCATGCAGTTAAAAGTCGTTAAGGCGAACTTTACATTTCAGTTAGCAACATTTTACCTAGTTCAGATAAGAGATGATTACATTACATTGACGCTGGGGCTCCACAGTACCCAGTCCCTGAGGACTCAGGTTAGTTAAAGTTGATAGTTTTTCGTCAAAGCTCAGTGAATTGTAAAATTGAGATTGGCCTTTGGTAGGACAAATTAAGAGGCCTCCTGCCTTTCTACTTTACATGTTACTCCAATTTTTTTTTTTTTTTTTCTGAAACTATCGGGGCATTATTAACGACTCTCAACAACATAATAGGCCTATCCAAAATTATTTAATACCAATGCACTTTTTTGATGTTTAGTCAAAACTAGTTTTTACACTGAAAAACAATATAGTTTCCTAAATACTATCCTCTAAAATGATTAAGGTTTATTTTACATGTCCGCTTGCTATGTCTTATCTCAAAAACAAAAGAAATAAAATTAAGTTATACAATTAATTAAAATGTGTTGTAGACAAGTCCCCGAGAAAAAAAAAACTAATTTTGTAAACAGCAAAAAATTATCATTCGGTTTTTATAAAGGTTGAATTACAAAAATATATTTACACTTATTACAAATTAACGAATTATTCGTCAAAGTAACATTCAAATGGTTAAGTACCAATGTAGTGTAAATGGGTATTTAAACATAACAAACAAATAATATTCACAACACACTGGCTGGCCTTCTCAAAGCTAAGCTCGACCCCTCCAGTACTTTATACCTAATAAAAAACATATGTTCCTGCTACGGTTTACTATTCTAACAAGC
Organism: Allygus modestus; assembly: GCA_963675035.1. Lineage (NCBI taxonomy): Eukaryota > Metazoa > Arthropoda > Insecta > Hemiptera > Cicadellidae > Allygus > Allygus modestus. Next base: position 22,480,574 of record OY776115.1, read on the forward strand.
ATGCGAATACTGCACATTTACGTGTAAAAGTGAAAAGTGAAATTTGGTTTTTAAATCAAAGTAATTTTAGACTAACTTTTATATTTATTAAGTCTGTGCTTAAAAATTCATACAACTAAGACACTTTCAAAGAACATTGAAATAATGGCGATAAATAACGGAAGACTTATGTTCAGAGACAAAAAAAAACTTTCATGAAATTGCGTTACCGTCACTTTATGAAAATAGTATTTTTCCTTTTAAAGCTTTCGTATTGATCCATAAATCAATCTTCAGAAAGATTTAGTCTAGCCCCCAGGATCGGTTACACTACTGCAGGGCTTCTTGCTGTAACCTGACCGCAACTTATCTTTTCAAGCTAGAGGTTACTGCTACTGACGGACTTCAGATCAACTTCGACTCTTATAAACTTTTGGAACAGATTAGGTTCCAGCCCTATCGATTTTAAAGTTTGTGCGACGGTGAACAAAACCGTGAAAGTTCAAATTTCGTCCGGATAGTATTTATTTTTGAATTTTACAATTTATATATCTACACTCTATTTTAGTTTGACATAAATATGTCATTTGCCGTATTGTTTTCCTAAAGATTCCATACTTTAAAAATGATACTGATAAACATAATGTTTTCAACACGAAGTTTGTGTTTTCTCCTTCGACTGATCAAACATCTGGTTATTTAGTATTATGATTATTATTATTACTGTTTATTGTAAATTGTATTTGTTAAAACTCTTTATTTTCTGCTACAACATACAAAACGTTAGTGAACTTTTAATTCATTGTAAGACGTTTTTTCGATTGATTCGATCATCAAATTGTGCCTTGGAGTTAGGCCTGCCCCATAAAATCACGTGGAAAAAATAAGAAATCTATTTAGGGTGGATTTTATTCTAATTCCACAAGAAGTTATCCTAAATTAAGTTATTTCAAATTATATTTAATATCAGGAAAGTTTATTTTCCTTTATAATCATCGATACTGTACTACTTGTAATAAGTGGTAAAACAAATATTTTGCATTTGCTCGTTTGTATTCAAAAATACTAAATACATACAAGAAATTTTAAAGTAAAAATCATTATACTCTCAAAACTTTAATTCGAATTTATACAATACATATTTTACTATTATATATACGTAAAGTTACCTATTGTTTTTCGTACACCTATTTGGTCCCAGAGCAAGATTTCTCACCATAAAAAACATTATTTCATAAATGCTTTTGAGCAGCCACATCTTTATATTCTGATACGTGGCTGAAATAAAGCAATGGAAGATTATCCAGAGTGTTTTTGAAGCGGACTTATTGGAGTCAATAGAATAGAAATCTCCAATTCTTAAATTGAAGATGAAGTTAGCAAAATACCGAGCCACATTCAATGGCGAACAACAATGCCTCTTTATCTGGACTTTTCCACAAGTGCACCAATAACTGCCCGTACGTATGACTCGCTATTTCTGTTCCGAAACCGAAAGTTTCTAGCACGATACCTTTTGCAAGGGTAAATGGGTTTTTTTTAAATCAATTCTATTATTCATCCACATGCTTTTTCTTGCTTAGTCACAACTTACAGTAGGCTATCGTTTATCCGAATTAATTACGACCAAAAGATTTTCTGATGATTTAAAAAAATTTCATTTTGAAATCACATAAGAGTATTAGCTATACGATGATATATTTTTACACTGATGTTCTAGTTCTAATAAAAATATCATATTCAGTAGGAAAAATATTGTTCATTAGAATTCTATTTAAGTCAAATTCACTGTTAGCAACTTTGTACAGGGAGATTCTAAATTAATTTTGCATTCTTCTAATTGAAGTTCCAGATCGTTATTATAATTTTAGGTTAGTTATTTCCGAACTTTGATTCACGAATAAATAATACTGAATTGCCTGGAGATTTAAAAGATTTAATAGTACAATTTGACATTAAGTGATTGTCAAAATATTTTATGTAAGGAAACGTCCTTATGTCAAACTCATAGTTGAATAAAAAGGAAATAGAATATTGTAACTTTATGGTATTAAAAGGAGGATTAAGATTTAAAAATACGACCACGTACTAATTATTGAACTAAATTTGTAATTAATTTGTTTAATAAATGCGTTCTAAATACGGTCCCAAGAACAAACAGTTGTTATTTATTTTTTACTATAAAAACGTTCTTCACTGAATCTTTATTAAAATAATTATTTTAAAACATAAATTTACAGTTTTAGAAGCCTGTTAACACGTCAAAATAATATTTACATAAAATAAAATATGAGAAAATGTTTATAAAAACCTCTGTTTACCGGAAGACGTAAAGTTTCTATTGTAATATTTTGTATGCCAGTCTCCTATATTGATGACATCAAAAACAAATGGTAGGTTAAAAAAGTAAATTGGGAGGAATTATTGTCTTATACGAGCTATATAAACCAACTGCTGGGAGGACCAATGTGATTATGTTTTATAAGGTTGAAAACAACTTTGATCTGTGAAAGATTTTTTTTGGCATTGCTTTTCATTGTTAATTTTTAAAACAGATGCTGTACTTTTTTATTACTGAGCTCAGTAAAAATACAGACTATATTTATAATTATAAACTTAATCAAATCATATCAAATCAAATCAAATTGTCTTTATTGCCATAAAACAGTGTAAACAGCATTGGCATGAGTCAGTGTTACAAACATGTACTACAATTAAAAATGCAATATCCTTATAACAAGACATAGTACAAATAAAACAAAATATATTTTACTGGTTGAGGAAATTATAGATACTATAATATGTTTTATCAGTAAGAAACTCCTTTAGACGTTTTCCAAATTGTTTCAAGGGGAGGTTAACTTTAAGGCCTGCAGGCAAAGAATTAAAAAGCTGTTAAAAGTCATGTTAAAAGACATGTTACGTTGAAAAAAGGTTGTCCTGTGCTTTTGAATTGGAATGTTTAACCGTGGGCGGAGTGCGTATTTGGAAGAAAAACTATTGAAGAAAATTGTAGAAGAATGTTTTTTGTAAAACATTGTTTTCAAATATATACAAACAAGGGAAAGTAAGAATCTTATTCTGACGAAAAATAGTTTTGCAGGATTCATTCCTTTTGAGTCCAAAAATTATCCGAAGGGCTTTTTTCTGTAGGCGAAAAATCGATTTTGTCCTTGAATTCTCAAAACCCCAAATAGGAACAACATATCTAAGATGTGGGTAAAAACAGCCATAATAAAGCGTAAGCAAAACATCAGTGTTGGCAAATTACCTTACTTACTAATTAACTTACCTTTTCCATTACAATTTGAGGAGAAATCCAAGGTGGCAGTTATACTTCTCATTTTCTAAAAGAGATTTTGTAAATCAGGAAACAATTTCCGGCAAAAATATGACCGCCTACAATTATTGAAATTTAACCCAGTCTTTCAGCCTTAAAAATTACGTATTATTAAAATACTTTATTAGACAACTTCAAATGTCAAAAACACATCCACTTCTTCTTCTTGTTGCTCTGTGTTTCCATTTACGGAAATCATCAATAAACGAACGAAGGAAATTCAAGAGAATACAAATGCAAGTCGGAGATGTTTCGCCAACCGCTGTTTCAAAACAAACGACAAGAATAAAACCGCCCTCAGGAAACTCCATCCTTCAAATAACTCTTGTGCAATATTTTCTATTCCATTTCACCCATAAAATTATTCAGTAATTCCAAATAACAGATTTTTACTGAGATCAGTCATCATTTATAAAGAAATCAGTATGTTTACATCTCCAGCAGAAGGGGAGATGTCTTTACGTACCCCCGAGAAATAATCTATTCAGTGAAAGAACCAGGGAAAGAGTCGACCGTTTTTGAAGTACCGGATCTACTTTTCTTGAAACCTGACCTGTCCAATTCCTTGCCGCAAAGGACTACGGACGAAGACATAATATATCATGTATGTATGCATGTATGTATGTACTACCGATAACAAATCTAGTTTTAATTTTCTATTATATGACTTTTAGTGGAGGAATATTTAATACTCAAATGGCTCTCCTCGCCTCGGATAACTTTCCATTTTTGTTTTCTAGATGGTTGTATCTACAACTTAAAGTGGTTTCCGAACCACTGGGACGCTGCATAGTCACTTAATTGTAATATCATTGTTGATTATATGGGATCGAACGTGGACCCTGTTAACCAAGGTTACACAGGCCGTCCTCAAATGAAATGCTTAAGCCGTGATAGCTGAATTTACTTTAGCAAATTGTTGTCATACAAAATTACACGATATGCACAGAATAAGCGTTTTCGCATTAGAATACCTGTTGGGTTTTCGTATTAAAGTAACTATTATGTTCGTAGTAGTTTCGTATATTATATTTCGTAGTATTTATATGCTGGAAACTATTACATTTTTTATATTTACAAAGTAAATATCAAAGTAAATCACTTGTAACTTTTAGGCCAGTCGCCTGGTGTTACAACTACCTACTAGAAGAATCGTTGACACTGCTTTCAATTTTGACAGAATAATTGTAAACAGCAACAATTGTTTTGTCATAGGTTCGTCTTTATCATTCGTAGTTTTTTTAAATATTTGTTTAACGTTTACTCGTTTTTATAACAAATTTAAAACAGCGAGCATCTATAATTATAAAACTTAGAGCCTAGCTATTTTAACAAATATTTGTTTCAAGGGTTCGTAACCTAGTACCTAGTTACGTCGGCGAATTAAAAAGATATTAAGATATAATACGTTTTGTAATTTTAGTAAACGAGTGAAGGTCTCAAAAATGTTTTCATCCTAACTATAAGTAGCTTACTGGAGTCAGGCAAGGCAATAGAATGTGGTAATGCGACAAGACGGCACGGCCACGCTATAGAATCAATACGGCCATTGTATACTAGCCGGGGCAAAAACATCCACATCCCTTCACTACTAGCCGGGGTGAAAACATTGACTATGCTACTATCCGGGGTAGAAACATTATCCCATTCCCGACACTGTTCATTCTGAAAACATTAACAACTTTGTAATATTCATTGACTTGCTCTGCTGGATCAGAATACACCCGTCGCAGCAAACCTGCATACTCAGCGAATTTCCAATGAATATATAACATAACACTTAACAGGATTCATAAGAAATGAATTCACAAACAAGCGATATTTAAAATATTAATTATTCTCCATAAGAATAACATTGGGAATGAGTACGCAGGTTTGCTGCAACAAGGCACGCAAAATAATGGGTTTTTATGCAAATATCAATAGAACTCATCTTAGTGAAGTCACATACCAAGTTTCATCCATATACATTCATAAATAAGCGATATATAACATTTTAAGTATTTTCCATAAGAATAACATGGGGACCAAGTACCTAGGTTTGCTGCTACAGGAACCATAGGCGAAAAATTGTTTTTTTGTGCAAACAACAATAAACCATAACCAGATCAAGCCATATACCAAATTTTGCCAGTTTATGTTCATAAATAAGCGAGATATACAATTTTTCTTTTTCTCCATAAGAATAACATTAGACAACGTACTGTGTTTAGCACTTTCAATATCTCGGTAACCAATTGACGTAGAGCAATGATCAAAATACCAAATTGTTTGTTTTTTTAAGCTAAATTCAATGGTATAAATTAAAATTTGATTTAAATTAAAATTACATGTGCAAACCCCAAAAAACACATTTTTGGGGTACAAAACCCCCCAAAAACCCCCCTTCGGATGGTGCGATTCATCTGGTTTTCGAACTTGTTCAAATAAATGGTACTTTACACATTTGTACCAAATTTCATTAAGATCGGACCTTTTTTACGAGAGTTATCGTGCTTACGGACACATATATATATATAAATATATATATATATACATATATAAAAATTTGAACGAATGGTGTTTTTGGCATCTGGGGACCTCAAAATGAAAAGTTATCATGGTCTCGGGCTTAAGTCTTACCATGAGACCTACGGTAATAGCTTCTTTCCTATAGGGGAAATTTGCTAAAATGTAATTTTGCAGCTTGTTCATTAATTCATTAACAATACTAATGCGATTAGTGGTTCTGTCGCACTGAATCATTCATGTTCAAACGGGAGCTCAGTTTTCACCCGTTGTGCAATCGAGGTGCGATTTATCATCTGTATTTTGTTAGGTACTTCTTATCAGTAGTAACTTAACAGTAGTAACTTAATTCCACAGTTTGATATAATCAACACAATCTGCATAATCTGTAAAATCTGCATTAGCATATACTACCATCAAATTTTTAAGTTTAAACGCGTCCAATGATCGAATTGTAAAATACATTTCGTAGTATGTTAAAACAATATTAGTGGTAAGTCTATAAATCTTTGTTAACGTGATTCTTTTATATTTCAGGATCTACATGGCATTTGCATATATAAGGGATACATGAACATGTATGATTTCTTATTGATATTCTCTGTTCCATTTCATTTAAATGGGTACCACGATTGACGGTGTAAATGATTTATTACTATTGTTGACATTTAAAATAGTATAATGGAGAAAGTAAAAAATATGTCCCTAAATTAGTACATATATTATCAATATAAACGTGATTTATATCCTAGACAACGTTTCCCGTTTTTACGAAGCAATTCTCAATGTCCAGTCAATATGTTCTGCTAAAAATAAATTAGCTTTTCAAAACTCTGCGTAATAGATCACAGTTTTAATAGATGTACTATTCAAAGGGAATATAACTGTATAACAATAACTTTATAAGTATATGTGTCCAAAACCTACCGTTTTTTAATTATTCTGATTTAAAAATGGTTTCATTATAGCTAATTTAAAAGGCTACTTATTATTAAAAGAATGTATATTTTTTCGGTGATTATTGGCCTTTTAAATTGTTATTATTTTGTGTACATGTATCAAAAGCTCATACTCCCTATATGTGTCTTATTTTGTTATTTGAAAAAAAACATTTATCTACAAAGCTTCTACCAATGAAGCTTTTAAAGATCCAATTTTAAACTTATTAAGTAATTTTATTTAGGTGGTCAGCTGAATATAGTGTTAAATTTTCAAACATCCGCCCCCATGCCGGCGAAATTTTGGTGTGGAGAACGGGACACATACAAGTCTCGTTAGTGTTTGTATTAAAATATCTTTATATCAGAAAGATTCAGTGCACTGTTTTCCAATAATATAACAAAATATAAAAGAATCGATGTAAACTATTTTTCTGATTAAGCTGTGACTTATTATCATAGAGAAACTTCAGAGAAGGCGGTTGCTTCGTGGTTGGCGCGAAGTTAAGCCTTGAAGTAATTGACTTCGGCTTACAAACACACTGCTTCAATCTCGAAACTTGAAGCATCTAATTAGCTTAGTTGATCCACATTACATATTTGTGTTGTCTCATTATCATTGTTAAGGTTAGTTTATTTCCTATTTTAGATATTTTATAGCTGTTAATTCCTCTGTGGGACATTAACTAGTCAAACAAACTAAATTAAATGTGGATTTTATTTCACGTGTTATTTTGTGATATAAAAAATCCTTTAAAAAAGAGTTGAAGTATAAATGTATATTTCTTGCAGAATTTCTATGAGCTTTATTTTTTTAGACGATTTAATTCAAAACAAATCAATTTACATACTTTAAACAAAGTCTTAATAAACTGATAAGTATATAAAGATGATAAAACTATTACAACAGTATTTACTAAACTTTTTCTCTTTTGTTAAAACGTGGTAAATATAAATTTTCACCCAGTACAATGAGCTGCATGGTAAATAACACTTGTTAGTTTCTCTCTCATATAATGTTTAAACGATAAATTATAATTTAGGGTTGTAATAACAATTAATTACTCCCACGAACAATACTCAATAGCCAAACTCTGATATAGTACCTATATTATTTTGTTTAAATATGTAAAAATATTAAATTTGTTTGAAGCTTAAGGTTAGAATTTTTTATTAGAGAATAAATCTTATAAAATGTTTTAGCAAAATAACATGGTCCTCCTCTTTCCCAACCTCCTCCTCTTTCCCAACCCCCTCCTCTTCCCCAAACAGACGCCAAAGTACACGATTAATGTATGTAATTTTCTTACATATTCCTCAGCTCTAAACTCATCTCGCTGATCCCATTGAATTTTGGCTCCATAGGAAGATATATACCATTACAATTATTAAGGCAAAATCGTATATAAACCTTTTTGACACCATTCGAGTAATTATTTATAACCCATTCAAATAAATGAACCCTAACATTAAGTAAAACTCGCCTTTTAATTTTTCTAAACATATACTTCTCACAAACAAGACAAAAACGAACCAACCCAGTTTTTTTTTTACTTTATAACTTTGCAATTTAATTACATCGGTGATTGGCGTATCTTGTCTGCGTCCAAAGTTAGACAATAGACGGTGGCAACAATAGCACAATAACAGCATTGACTGCGGCGTACCTTGCGGCCGTGTGCGTTAGTGCTATCACGCTATTGATAACGCTCTGTTGTCATGAAATTGAGCCTTTCTTTAATTAAAACATTCATGTTTGATTCTATAGATTTTTATTTGATGTATTTCTAGCTCAAAATAAAACTCTCAGTTTAATTTATAATAAGGTTTGTACCGGTACCCAATTAGGGGACATACAGATTCTACACAACGCTGTGAAGAAGGGATAACAGAATTTTAGTTAAGACATTTACATTAAGAAATTTCTTGGTTAAATCTATTAGTTTAAAAATGTTTTTAATTCATTGTTTTTTAAGTCAATTGATTGTTTACAAACAAATCTGAAATTTGTTGTTGAAGCTCTATAATTTTATAATCTTACTTTTAAATTCCCTGAGTACTTCTTTGTGTGGTCAGCCACATTCTCCTCATTCTCCTCAAAAAGTTTCAAAAGTAATAATAATTAATTTTCACCATAGTCCTCTAAACTGCACCCACTGTTCTTAAATTTTTGCATGTTATTCTTATTGCAGAAAAACTATTTTATTTGGGTCAGATTCGTCCCATTGTAATTTATTTAATTCAAATAAACAGCTACCATGAGAGTTATATTTCTAACTGCATACAGTCACTGTGTTTTTCACATTAAGTTTCGACTGAACTTCACATTTGTTCGAAATCGTCGTGGGGAAAACAGGATACGGAAAGTATTATATTATTCCTAAATGCTATCTAAATTTCTCTCAAACCCTTAGAAAACGTTAATTATTTTAGTATGAAATTAATAGGTCTAACAAATTATTACCATTTTGAGGTCTCAACACCGTAAAAATATCAGAGCACAAACATCCGCTAATGTAAGTTATTGTTAAACAATCAATCTTACAAAGAAAAGAAACGTTTTTCACAAAAAGATTAGGTTTGATTGTTCTCTGTCTAAGGGATAAAGTGCCTCTCCCCCACCCAACCCCTCCTCCACCTCTTCAGTTATTGTCTTAATTAATTTAGTCTATTCTTACCTCATGGCCGTGAACTCTACTTATTACTTCCGTCTACTATAAGAGGCAGTTTTTCTTCCTTGTTTTGTTTCTTTAAGTTTTATTTGTTCAAGTTATTTTTCTGTATCTATAAATCCTAAAATTTGTACTGGAACATCAAATATGTTACTAACGTCTATATTCATATTAATATTATGCTATAATCAACATGTCAATTTCCTAATGCATTTAAATGTTTAAAAATACGTAAACAACTTACGTAACGCAGTTGTGGGGGGTACAGCATAGTGTTACACTGCGTTACCTTGGGGAGGGAGACAGTCTTGCTACGGTAACTTGTAACAGCGATTGTATAGATTTCATGATATAAGATTTAAAATTTTATCTTTTACCTTAAAAATATAATTATTTCCTTAAACATTTAGTTAAAAACAACATTACGATTAATAATTTATTAAAAAAATACAAGAATCTCTATTTCATTCTTAACTTTTTGTTTTACAATTCTGGCTTTTTTATATATAGACTGTTTAGTTTGTATTTAAACAAATATTTCATTTTCTCTATCGCCTTTCTTTTTAATTTCATTTTCAATAACTTTTATTGGATTTTACCATTGATAAATCTTTAAAATGCTAAAATTCCTTAGCTGCAATACACTTATATAGTTGCAACAACCAAATTGAAATAACAAATAAAAGTGTTGAATATACGTACTAAGTTGAGTTGGGTACTTAAACTACTTAAGGTACACTTCCCATACAAACAATCAACCGGTTCAAGGGCAGTAGGTTCTATCGTGCCAAGATACTTGGGCTAACAGCTGATAAAGTAAGTTTAGACATAGATTAAGAATGTTTAACCTATGGTTTAGAGCTAAACCAGCAGTACTTTAACGTTCCCCACTTCTCAACACAATTAAGAGCAGAGAGAATCGGAAAAGATCAAAATATAATCAGGAACATATAATCAGAATCTAAATCAAATATCTTAATTTTAACAGTACATGCACTGAATATTAGCGTCGTAACATTAACATGAGTTGGACTTGAAAAATAGATCAATTTCTAAATCGAATATATAAAAATCAATGTTTGTACGTCTGTTCGTCTGTTCGTCTGTTCGTCTGTTCGTCTGCCGTTCGTATTTTATGCGCTGCCATACCGTTCATCCGATTGCTTTGAAATTTTGCATAGTAACATAGATTAACCCTGGGAAGGTTATAGTCCATTAACCGAAGTCCTAGGACATTAGGGCTGTGCCCTACTGGACTTTAAAGTTTCAAAGTTAATCTTATGGAAGATAGATTACTTTTGATTTTATCAGATGATATCTATAACTTAAAATATTGTAAACAGCGGTTTATCATTATGGAAATAAAAGACCTACTTGACTGGCAACTCTCATAATGGAAATAAAAAACTACTTGAATGGTAACTCAAACTCTTTTTTCGATAGGCGAGTGAGCGTAGGGAACGAGCTCATATTGAAAATGAACGATTATTTTACATCAAACAAATTCAATGCTTCTTCTGCGGCAGCAACGCGCCGGGTACCAGCTAGTTATTAATAAAATCCTTAGCTCTTAAAAACATTTATCACTTAAATAAATATACTGGAAAAATCCTTGTAACTTTTTTTATACATTACTTATTTACACTTGATAATTTATACACAACCTTGTTCTTCTTATCATTTACAAATACGAATACCAATTTTTTCATGTAACTTTGTTAAGAAAACCCTGTTTTCATATTGCATATTATGTTTTTTTTTATATTCTGAGCTTTGAAAACTCAAACGGGTTATATAATATTTGACCCGTACAGTCTAACATCTGTAGCATCCTACTACTTTAGTGATTAGTTGCATATTATATGTAGAGATTTTTTAGTCCAATATTTTAAAAATATTGTTCAGGTTATTAATAAAACGAGGCTTTATATTCCCGTTATCATCGAGAAAACTCCTGACAAATTGCACATAGTCTATGAAGAAATATTGTGAGTTATGGATTTTGTAGGTACATTAATGGATAACAAACATAGCAGGCTTATTAAATCTGATCAAATTAAATTACCAATGGGAGGAAGCTTTATGAGATATACTATTATTTTCTTAAATTGATCGTGTTTAGAATAATTGTAATTAACATGTTTATATATTAAGGTTTTCCTCACGATAACACCTTTAAATTCTGTACCACGTTTTTTCTTCCAACCAAGTACATTTAAAAATTATTCGACGTCAGTAAATTTTACAGATAACCAATAGAAAGCTAGATAAAATCCAATCTTTTTTCTTTATTGTTGGCAACTAAATAACAAATTCCAAGCAACTCGAGTATAATATGAAATATCTATTGTCTTACAGATTTATTTAATTTTGTCATACCGGTACTGCAAACAGGCAATACAACGGTGAGCGTTACACGTTGCCCACAAGCCGTCACCGGAAAATTACGTTTCGCGCAAAATTGTTTGTCCTAAGCCCGCATTTAACTAAGCAACTGTTCCATTAGAGATTGTTGTTTATCTCTGAATGTAGACTCGTTAACGAAGGAATCTGATTAATTAAGACGAATAATAAAACATAAGAATTTGTTTGAATCTTAGAAATACTTCCTTTAATGTAAAATATACAAATTTGATCCCTAAACCGATATCCTTAAGTTTCCAATATGTGTTAGTGTTTATGTCTTTGATTAGAACGTATCTGTTAGTATTTTTATTTTACTAGTGTAAAAATACAAGCGTATTTGTTACGCTTTTACCCATGGTGTCATTATAATTTGTACTCAATATTTGAAACTATAATAGGTTTTATTCGTCAAGACTATATTTTCTATTTTAGGCTATTATTAGTGAATTTTCTATGGAAAGTGAACTATTAGCATGACCCGTACGGTGAAACTTAAGCCCGGGACCACCATAGAAGTTCCTAACGTGACCCCCTGAACACGTTTTGGGGGGTCGTTCAAAATTGTATATATATTACTTTTATTAACATTGTAAAAATGATTGAAACAAAGTACCCTTTTTTATTTTCATTTAGTTTATTTTGACGACTAGTTTCAACTCTTAGGTCATTTTCAAGTCTAAATATTTAACCTAATAAACTATAAACCTAATAAATATAATAATAAATATGTGTATGCACTCTAGCGGTCGCATTTTTTGTACGATTTACTTTAAATTTGGTAGGGACGTTCCTTTCTGTAATCGGTTGGACAAGTCCGTTGGGCAAAACAATCGGAAAACTCTAAACCCCTTTTTTAGGGATTAATCTTTCAAATTTCGAGTTTTTGGGCCCAAAAAGGGTCATAAAAGCCCTGATGTAAGATCAATGCATGTAAAAAGATGGGAATTAGACAGGGGAAAGTTTTAAGCCCTCTCTCGTCATTCTAGCATAAATATTTACCGAGTTATTAAAGAAAATGTGTATCGGCTAAACACAGTACGTTGTCTTATGGGGGTTTTACACTAGAAAAGCCTGTTATTTCTTTGTTAAAGTACTTTTATTAACCCCAGCAACCTCACGCCTACTTTCAAGCCTGTCTGGACCTTCTCCTAACCTTATAATGCGCAAAATTGTATTCCCGCTTTGCAAGTAAATGAAACCAGGAGTATCAGAACAGCCAAAAAATGAAAGTTTTCAGATTTCAATAAAAATTGGACAAATATATGTTTTTACACTGATTTTGAGTTTTAAAAGTTTTATGTGGAAATTCACTTCCCTCACGTCAGCGTGCTGCGTGCGAACTCGTTATTATTATTTATGGCATTATTTTCCCTCTCCGGTCCTTATGCTTGACACTATTCTAGTTATTATGTTTAATACAGGAAAAAATCTAATAAATTCAAATTATGTATTGCAATAAAAGTTATATACTCAATATTAAAAGTCCACACTCAATTCAAATTGTATTGGTTGTTCCATCCTTGTACTTACCAAAGTTGTTTTATTTGAAAAAGGACTTTGTATTTATGTCTCAGAAATGTTTGAGTAGGAGATAGGTCCAGAAAGCAAGATAAACCTTCCTTTCACCGTTGAATTAGACATTTTAAACTTTATATTCCAGTAAACCATTAATCCAACGAGACTCCAACACGCGCCTTTTAAGTACTAAGTAATATTCATTGTGTATTAAAATAAACTAGAGAAATTATTGTAACGCTTTATTTGGAAACGTAGTCGTCGTAACTAGAATTGCAGTTTGTATATTTTGCAAATTATTTTCTTTAGCATTAACTAATTTATTTTTATAAATTCCAACCATAATTTAGCGTTTAGTAGGGTAAAATAAGTCGATGAAACGGAATTAATTTGTGTATGAAAACTGTCTTCAATTTATATATGAAAATAATTATAAACTATGCTATAATAAACGGATTTTTTTAACGTAGCCGCAGCCTAGAATTTTTAAATATTACTACACATATTTAGCATGACCGAAGTATATATATTCATTCGCTAGGCACTTGCTAAGGCTGATGATTAGATTATAGGAAGAGTTTAAAATTAAGGGTTACAAATATTTTCTTTTTACTCGGTGCTCAAGTAAACCCGAAGCTTAAGCAATAATAAAACAGTCTACTAATTTCATATAAATTGGAAAGTATTTTTTTAATTTAAATTGAATAACCTCAAAATATCATTGCAAAGATACAAGCTGCGGAGTACATTAAAGTAAGTGGGGCTTGTCAACTTATAAATCTGTATTGACCTTAAACAGTGATTATTTTCCCTTGTAAATTGGGTTGTGCTCTAAACAACTTAGGGTTTGTAAGGCGTTTTGTAAGGGCGTTTTTCCCATACATTAACCTGAAGTGACCCGTGGTAAGGAACATCAGGCAGAATCATGGGGTGATAGAATTATTTTAATCCACGGGATGGTCCCTTTAGAGAATTGCATTTATAAATAGGAACAGATAACACAGCTGTTTTAATTTCCATGTAAGGAATTTGAGACAAGGTTGGATGTGGAAATTGGGATATAGGTTATTTGCGAATCAGTATGTCTAGTACGAAAAGGTAGTCAATACATTAAAATTATCATATCATAAAAACAAATAAACTATTGCAAATATATAGTGTATTTCATCACTAGGGCCAAAAGCTTTTCGATGCTAGTTCAAGTTTAACGACCGTGGCGAAGCCGAGGTCGGAAAATGAGCGAGGATCGAAAAGCCACTTTTGGCCCATGTGATGAACTATATTTTTCGTCTTAATGCACTATATATTAAGCTAACTGCTTTCTCAAAACTAATATTTTAAAACTTGTTTACCTTTAAAAGCTTGCTAACAAAATGGCTTCCATCTTTTTCTTGCTATTTAAAACAAACAGCTGTTACTACAGATGTATTCAACTATTGTATGTTACGTCTGTGTTAGTGTTAGGTTAGACTAACTATAACGACAGGTATATCGAATGCTGTGGTCTACTGATTGCAAGAAGGGATACTTTAGTCAATAGTTTCGAGCTACATCAGGAATCAGACTCGTAGCGTTTCCTAGATTTAGCTGGTAATAAGCTTTCTTGAATTTCATGGGCTTTTTAGCGAATTTCCCCTATAGCGAAGAAGCTATTACCGTAGGTCTCATAGTAAGACTTAACCCCGAGACCATGATAACTTTTCATTTTGAGGTCCCCAGATGCCAAAAACACCATTCGTTCAAATTTTTATATATGTATATATATATATATATATATATATATATATATATATATTTATATATATATATATGTGTCCGTAAGCACGATAACTCTCGTAAAAAAGGTCCGATCTTAATGAAATTTGGTACAAATGTTTAAAGTACCATTTATTTGAACGAGTTCGAAAACCAGATGAATCGCACCTTCCGAAGGGGGGGTTTTGGGGGGTTTTGTACCCCAAAAATGTGTTTTTTGGGGTTTTCACATGTAATTTTAATTTAAATAAAATTTTATTTTATACCATTGAATTCAGCTTAAAAAAACAAACAATTTGGTATTTTGATCATTGCTCTACGTCAATTGGTTACCGAGATATTGAAAGTGCTAAACACAGTACGTTGTCTAATGTTATTCTTATGGAGAAAAAGAAAAATTGCATATCTCGTTTATTTATGAACATAAACTGGCGAAATTTGGTATATGGCTTGATCTGGTTGTGGTTTATTGTTGTTAGCACAAAAAAACATTTTTTCGCTTATGGCTCCTGTAGCAGCAAACCTAGGTACTTGGTCCCCATGTTATTCTTATGGAAAATGTTTAAAATGTTATATATCGCTTATTTATGAATGTATATGGATGAAACTTGGTATGTGACTTCACTAAGATGACTTCTATTGATATTTGCATAAAAACCCATAATTTTGTGTGCCTTGTTGCAGCAAACCTGCGTACTCATCCCCAATGTTATTCTTATGGAGAATAATTAATATTTTAAATATCGCTTGTTTGTGAATACATTTCTTATGAATCCTGTTAAGTTTTTTAATGTGTTATGTTATATATTCATTGAAAATTCGCTGAGTATGCAGGTTTGCTGCAACGGGGGTATTGTAATACATATTTATTTCCCCTTGTCGGATTGAAACGCAACAAATATACTTAAACCGACAACAATGCAACAATGAATTACATTCATTGCAATGCAACTCTCGATACAATCCATTACTTACAATCGACGTACAAAAGTTTGCAGATTCACTACATTGATATTTATAAATGACAGAAACGGAACAGCTGATGACCTCGACACCAGCTGATTCTTTTCCGCCCTAGGACTGAAAAGAACTACTTTCGCCCCGCAACGCATGTTTTGAAAATAGCCGTTTTCCAAGCATTGTGACGAAAAAGTTGTTTATTATTTTTATTACTATTTGGAGAAGGAGTCAACGTCCATTCTAAAAGAAACTTGATAATTTCCTCATTCAATTCTTTTGACAGTTAATATTTGCGTAAGTTTTTCAACTGGCAACTGGCTTATAAGATGTATGGTGGTGTACGTATATACAACAATTGTTTTTACTAATACCTAATGCCTAAACAATCTTAAGCCCCAGCATTATATCTACTTGACTGATTGGTAAATAGTAAAATTATTGTTGGCAAACTAGAAGACTTTTTACTTGAGCATGTCTAGAAAATCGCTATATTTAAAACATTTCAGACTGGGTTTCAAACACAGATATTAATTTTGAAATCCCTCCGCTTTTTCTCTGTTTAACAAAACACTGCAGAGAGAAACTTGACCTGACAAATGAACATGACAGGGAAGTCACCAGATAAGATTCAACTTCCCGATCAAACTTCCGCGGTCGCTCGCCAACTTGGCTCGGCTCGGCTCGTGTTTGGCAATGACTTCGCCGACTGGTCTTTTATAGTAGCCATTGACCACTGGGTCGTAGCCTTGAACATTTTTAGCTCTTATAGGTTTGATTAATGTGAATGTGCATCAAGTGGAGATACTCCGGCACGGAAGGTGGACATTATAAACTTCTGTGTATCGTAGCAGTGAATTGGGTCCAATATGTTCTTTGTATGTTACCTAAGGCTATAGTACAGGGTGGACTCAGCAATGCTCGGTGAAATTAAATTACTCTTTGTCGGTTAAAAAACTCGATAAATAAACGTTGTATGCAAGAGATTTTTGTTGCTTTTATACTTATTAGATTCATTCCAGTTGGTATATTAACTCAATATAAAGTATTTTACATGTATACATATTTTATTAATTTGTACATGTCCACTCTGTATGCAATATTTATTCAATGGTCACAGTTTTTAATGACTCACTTATTGATACTTTAAAATGCGTAAATGCTACTTTTCCAGTTCATCGGTTAACTTATTCACAGCTGTTATGATTCTTTTGTTTTGATTTGAAACTCCATTAGTTCAGTGTTTAAATTTACATATGATATTTTTTTTAAATATATGTTTTCCTGGGGTTGAGTTTTTACCAGTCGGATTTTTAGGTCCAAAATCCCCTAGTTAAAAAGTTTGAACAAAATCTTTCGACTGATTCCGAGATAAATGTTGCAAACAAAACTAACACTGCTCGTAACAGAGTATAGGATTTAAATTGGCTTTAGCTGTGGTGCTATAGTGCTGTACGATAAATAAATAAAAGTAATTCGCAGTTTTTTTTTATGTTTTGCTGGTAACGCTGTACATCACACAGTTTTTATGAACCAGACCTTCCATCACGATTTTAAGTTGAGCTATCAAACGTCAATATTCAGTCAATGTCCTATTTTAAAACTTTTGTCTAACCGGTTTTCATATAATTTTGTAACATGTTCTAATGTTGCTTTAAAAAATGGGTTTTTGATGTGTATTTTGTAAATCGATGCAAAATAACGGTTTCTGTTGAAATACGAAATGTATTAAAAACGACAACTCCATGCACTAGTGCGTGTGGTCTTTATAGACCTAGCCTGGTAAAACAAGAATCTCGAAAAATTAAAATTGAACATTTTTGACGTGATGTTTTATTTTTGGTTGCGAAGGAGTGGTTCAACATATCATTCGCCTTTTTTCTCCACAAGTTTCATATTAAAAGATAAAATTACCGACTTTGGAAGTGCAACAACTAGTAACTCTTCTTTGTAGCAACATAAGCAAAAACATATATAATATTGAATTTTCATAAAATAATTAATAGGGAAACACTTTTACAATAATGCCAATGGCTATAAATAAAAAATTGTCTAGATAAATAGTTAATAGATTCTCTAGATTGACATGTTTAGTTTTAAAACGTAAGTGTATTATGCAACTATTCAATATATATCCTTCGAAAAATGGATCAAGTTAACCATTGAATAACCAGTTACATTTTTCAAAAAGGTCAAATTATTTTCCTCCTTTAGGCCTTCGTACACAATCACCGACAATGTGTAAAAAGATTCTTATTTCGCAGGGTAAATAAAGGTTGTAAAATGAAATGCGCTCCTCTAACTTGGGTTTCGACGAAATGTAATTTTCTGTTGACGTCCGTCCCATAGACTCGCTCAGCAGGGCTGATGATGTTATTAAACAATATTACTGTAATTGCATCATCATACGGCGAGCGCTGTGAATGAAACAGAAACTAATGTATTCCCTAATGGAATATGGTAATTTGTTTATACCTACCGTGAAATTGCATTTTAATTTTTATTTACGTTTTACAAATAATATTGAACGCGTGAAAGTAATTTTAAATTTCCTGGCAATTACAACAATAAGTCTCTAATTATTTTGGTTTTTCTAACACCCAGTATCAATTTATTAAACAACTTTTAATTTACTTAATGATATACGTAAATAATGCATAGCTTACCATAAACTATTAAACTGTTACGGTTACATACATAAAAAAGTTATTGTTAATGGAGGATTAAAAGAATATTTTTAATTGACTGGTTAGCGACGAATTAATTTCGAACACTTCTTAAATTAAGCTGGTTAAGAGTTAAATTTAATGTTTACTTTTGAAGTGCACGATAAAAGGAAAACCCTCAAAATAACGTTATGCTCTGTCATTAAAAATAACGACTGTCTTGTAAAATGATCCCATTGTTGTTGTGAAGCAACCGTTGCTACTAATGATTTACTACATTAATACATCTAAGGCCTTCGAACAAAGTCATGGTCATCAAACAAACCAACACCAAGTTGTGAGCACTGTGGTAGTAATATAACACGAGTCAACATGAGCTGTATAAGGTTAATTGTTCATTACCTATGTCCACTTTCCAATGGGGCTGTTTACCATCGTCTGGTCTCATTCGATATTAAACCTTCCGAATATCGGTGGAATTATTTATTTAATGCAATAATTATGTGCAGACGCAAACGCCCCATCACAACGAGCCTGGGGCAGTTAGTTGGATGTTAAGGCTCATTCGCACATCACGTAACACAGCTTTTCCTCATTTTAACCCCCCTCGCCCTTAAAACGTTTTGAAACGTTTGAGTACACCCTCCCCTCTCCAATAGGGTTACTTACCGCAATCTCATTAATCGTAATCACATTTTGTATTTTATAAACTAATTTTAAACATAACTTTAAACATAATTTTGCAAAGATTTAAATAAAATAGTTTGTATTTCAGAAATTGATTTATTTTACAATTCTTATCTGCCCCTATCTCTCAAATAACTCACTGGAATGCTACCTCCCCTTTACAAGCGTTAAGTAAAATTAGTATAGCCTCTTAAACTCTCAGACAAGGTTTCATTCACGCCACCAAAGCTTGGTTTACATTTCAATAATTAATTAAATAAACGTTTATGCATTAATAATTAATATTAACTATTAATATTCCTCTAGACCCTCACTTCCACTGTAATCAAAAGAACCTATACTTTTATCGTACATGTGCAAAGTATCATACATTTTCTTATAACAAGCACTCGTGAAAAAACATACCATTTTTTAATAAATAAAGACAGTAAAATTATAGGTAAATCTAACTCGACAGGGACGAAAGTGAAGAAATTCGTTTCCACAGTGACGTGTACAATAACGAGCATTCCTTGCACGGGGAAATTGCCGTCCGAGTATTTTTGTCACCAAGCGTGTCTTGTGTGACTATCCCAGACCCCCAGACCCTGCCAAGAGTGAGCCAGATTCCGTGCATTTCATTTCTTTTTGCTGCAGTTTTACATTCTTCCAAATTTATATTTAGTAGGCTTTCTCCTAATTATAACCCTGCATCACACACCTACTAGTTTAACCATTGCAAACGCCGAAGATTGTGAGGGTTTTCTATAATAATGTTGTGTAGATACCTTAATTAGACTACCAGCAGAGTTATTTTTAGTATGGTGTATAATACGTTAGTATGTATTATCGTTCTCAACATGAAGCTGAAGCTTAAAATAATTCGCCAAGAGCTAACAAGCTATCTCCGAGCTAACAAGCTATCTCCGAGCTAACAAGCTACCTCCGAGCTAACAATCTACCTCCGAGCTAACAAGCTATGTCCGAGCTAACAAGCTATCTCCGACCTATTTTTTCTGATTTCTTGGCACTATCTTACGTTAGACATAACAGATAATAGCAAACAAAACCTTTCACTTACTCTATCTGTAAAATTGCCAATGTCATATACTACATTTTTACATTTTATCTCATTGGTTAGAAATTTTGGATAATGTTTTACAGAGAAATTATGCAATTCTTTTGTAGTTAACTTTTAATTTAGCTGTAACATTACGGTTGTCAAGGTACAATACCATAGGCAAGTAGACTTAAAAATCGTATTTTGATATATCTGTCCACTATCTCATAAGTAAAGCCATAGTAGTCTTAGAACAGTCTGTAATAGTACTTGTATCTCAAGGAGATGCGTAGAAAAGCCTATAAAGAAATAGTTCTCTTATATAACATACACTGATACGATTTTTGTCACCGGACCCCTCCTCGTCGTAGTAACATGAACTCTCTTCTCTCACTACCTCTCACTGAAAAAGTCCTGTTGCTCGAAACCAAGCAAGCTTGTACCCAACAAAAGGTTACTTCCTCAAACGTTAAAATCCGTCCAGCCATAACGGCTGTGAGACTGTGAAGAAAACACACCTAGCGTATTGATATATAGTATCTAAACTAAGTAATCTATTGCTAAGTATCATAAACTCACTCCTTGACTCATGTGTATTGTTGCAGTCCACTCTCTCCTGGTGGACCCAATTTCGTCCCACTGATCCTTGTGTATTGTTGCAGTCCACACTCCCCCAACCTGACCGTGTTGAGTATGTCCGGCTGCAGCAAGGTCACTGACGACGGAGTAGATCTGATAGCAGAGAACCTGCAGAAGTTGCGGAGTATAGACCGCTCCTGGTGGACCCAATGTCAACCCACTGATCCTTGTGTATTGTTGCAGTCCACTCTCTCCCCAACCTGACCATGCTGAGTCTGTCCGGCTGCAACAAGGTCACTGACGACGGAGTAGAGCTGATAGCAGAGAACCTGCAGAAGCTACGGAGTCTAGACCTCTCCTGGTGGGCCCAAT
This sequence comes from Allygus modestus, assembly GCA_963675035.1. Classification (NCBI taxonomy): domain Eukaryota; kingdom Metazoa; phylum Arthropoda; class Insecta; order Hemiptera; family Cicadellidae; genus Allygus; species Allygus modestus. Next base: position 22,501,987 of record OY776115.1, read on the forward strand.
GTCAACCCACTGATCCTTGTGTATTGTTGCAGTCCACTCTCTCCCCAACCTGACCGTGCTGAGTCTGTCCGGCTGCAGCAAGGTCACTGACGACGGAGTAGAGCTGATAGCAGAGAACCTGCAGAAGCTACGGAGTCTAGACCTCTCCTGGTGCCCAAGGATTACTGACGCCGCTTTGGAATACATCGCCTGCGATCTCAACATGTTGGAGGAGCTGACGTTAGACAGGTAGGGCCAAAGATCTAATTCTTTAGTTTGGTTATGTAGACTATTAGATGTGTCTGCTTTACTGCGTTTAGACTAGACTCTACTATAGGCTACGACTACAGACATTCACTGCTGAAAGACCAGGTGATGAAAGTGGTAAATATAAGAAAGAGGAATCGATATGGTATGAGGGAGCGTACTATCTGCTTCTGGTACTTATAGGTACGTGGAGTCACATTGTTGCCTGGGAAACTCGCATGACGTTTAGCAACATCTGGATTGTATCCGTAATTCTTAAACAAATCTTATTTTTCTTGTGTTACCCCTTTACAAAAGCCAGAGCAAGTCCATGAGAAAGCAGATTCAGAAACCAAGGCACCACTTTGAATGACGTGTACTGTCGATGCCTATCCCCAGAAGGTTAGGAATTAGTTTTGAAGAACTAATTTAATTTTTTTTGCCACTTGACACTAAATCTTGCTTTCAGATGTTCTATGTTAGTTTGTTCATGGTCTATAAATAGTACTAATTAGGGAGTGATTTATCACAACACCCACTACAGACTGTTAACTATGTTCATTTATTTCCCCATTTTGTGTTTTATTCGTGAAAAATACCAAAACAAAAGTTTAAAACAGTTGATTTTTCCAGCCTTTTTATAATCAGCGGTAACATTTAAGTTTTACCATAGAGTCAGGTTTTGTCATAAGTACATTCAAATTTCTTATTCCTTATTTTAAACAAAATAATCTTTAACGAACGGCTTCTGTGTTACTGAATTGTTAGTTAGCATCTTATGCTGACTTAATTCATATTAATTAATTAGTTGATGAGATATAACTTATTAGGCCTTAGTAATTTTAATACTCTAAAACATTTTAGTTGGTACACAGTATATTAAAATTATAGTCGTCGTTTAAACCTATAAATAAAATACACAAAGACACAAATACGGGTATTATTTGTGAGTGAGTAAACGAATACAACTTTTTTTTATTTTTAAGTTAAAAGTCAAGGTTATTTGTGACGTATAGTATTCAGCTATGACGCTCGATTTTTATGTATTACATCAAATTTAACTTAAGCTGTACCAAGGCTTTGACTAACGAACCTTTTACTCCCTCATTTGAACGAAGGAGAATGCATGGTGGCGGGGGGAGGGGGGTATCTGACTTTGAAGTCTTTTGGTTTGCTTCATCCCAGCTTCACAGCTTGGGAACCTGTCCATTGTACATCTACAGCACAAGCTCTTCATGTTTATTTTAAAATTTTTAATTTTAAAAATATTTACGTAGGACTAAAACGAGAGCAGACATTTTCACGACACACATCTGTGAAACCTTTTGGAGAGTAGTTATTTTAATTATTTACAAAAACTAATCCAAGCTAGTTTTAACTGTTATTTTGTAAAAATAACTATTTTAAATAAATTTTGTAGTCATCATCTTAAATTCTCTGGTACGTTGGTCGTTGGTGAAGGAAGAAAGTGTATTAAAACTAGTGCAGAACAATCGTGCTATATTAGACATTACAAAGAATTCAGATTAACGATTTTTGAAAAATAAGCTTCATTTTCGTCATAAAAGTCGTCAACAAACGTTTCTGTCTAAAATACTCTTTAATGCAATAACTAATCTCAAAATTACTTTTTTACCATTTGTACTATTTTTAATATAAATTATGTACTACTTTGTGTGTCCAATTTTTCATTTTTAGCGAATTTCCCCTATAGGGAAGAAGCTATTACCGTAGGTCTCATGGTAAGACTTAAGCCCGAGACCATGATAACTTTTTGTTTTGAGGTCCCCAAATGCCAAAAACACTATTCGTTCAAATTTATATACATGTATATATATATATATATATATATATATATATATATATATGTGTGTGTCCGTTAACACGATAACTTGAGTAAAAAACGTCCGATTTTGATGAAATTTGGCTCAAATGTGTACAATGACATTCATGACTTTAAGTTCGAAAACCAGAAAAATCGGACCATGGGAAGGAGGGTTTATGGGGGTTTTAAATTTTCCAAAAATCTGTTTTTTGCAGTTTTCACCCTACAATTTTTAAAAAACTTAATTTTGGTTTTGACCATGTTATAGAGCTTAGAAAGACAAATAATTTAGTATTTTGAATTATTAACCTAGGTTAAGTGGTCGCGGAGAAAATCAAAAAAAACCTGCTCATAAAATCTCCCATGTTAATCTTATGGGAAAAAGGTTTTTGGCTTTTCCTCAGTTTATTTTAATGTAAACTTCACATTTGCTTTTACCAATCTGCTCAGTTCCACAAAAGAATCATTTTGGTGTTTAAATTGTGATTCTACGCCTAACCGTTGCAGAGATATTCAAAGTGCTAAACACAGTACGTTGTCCAATGTTATCCTTTTGGAGAATAAATAAAATTTGATATCTCGATTATTTATGAATGTATGTTGATGAAACTTGGTATGTGGCTTCACGTAGTACTGGTATATTGATATTTGCACAAAAAATTGATTTTTTGTTGATTATTCCCGTAGCAGCAAACCTGCGTACTCAGCCCCAATGTTACTCTTATGGAGAATAAGTAAAATGTAATGACTCCCTTAATTAAGAACATAAATTAATAAAAGTTGGTAAGTAGCTTCACTTGGTTGAGTTATATTGATAATTATATAAAACCCCATTTTTCTGTTCCTTGTTGCAGCAAACCTGCTTTCTCAACCCCCATGTTATTCTTATGGAGAATAACTAGAATGTTATATAGCGCTTATTTATGATTGAATATTGATGAAACTTAGTATGTGGCTTCGCCTAGTTAAATTCTATTTATATTTGCATAAAAACCAATTGTTTCTGTTCCTTGTTTCAGCAAACCTACGTACTCATTACCAATGTTATTCTTATGGAGAATAATTAAAATCGCTTATATGTGAATATATTTTTATGAAACTTGGTTTGCGGCTTTATGTTGTATTAAGACATATATTATACATTGGAAATTCGCTGAGTACGCAGGTTTGCTGCGACGCGACGGGGGTATTTCATTTTTATACTTTTATTTATTAGTGTTTTGCTATAGTAAAGTTTAGCGTCTCGGATTTCGGTGCTAGAGGTCACTGGTTCGATTCCCGGGGACGCTCACATGGCAGAGGTTCAGACCATTATCCTCTAACGTTGAAAACAAAATGCCACTGGCGTAAAAAAGCAAAAACATAATACTTAAATATTATAAGATTACACGTTGTTCATGTTGCTCATGAAAGGTTTATGTGTAAAAATAAAGAAGGTTTAGCAAAGAAGCAACTGTGTGTTCAGGAGTATAAGCTTTTAAAGTTCGCCAATACGTTTATCTCGGGGTGATTGGCCGCCGCCCTCGTGACTCTCGGCTTAGCCGCCCACACAGACACACAACTGGACGGTTTATCTCGGGGTGATTGGCCGCCGCCCTCGTGACGCTCGGCTTAGCCGCCCACACAGACACACAACTGGACGGTTTATTTCGGGGTGATTGGCCGCCACCCTCGTGACTCTCGGCTTAGCCGCCCACACAGACACACAACTGGACGGTTTATCTCGGGGTGATTGGCCGCCGCCCTCGTGACTCTCGGCTTAGCCGCCCACACAGACACACAACTGGACGGTTTATCTCGGGGTGATTGGCCGCCGCCCTCGTGACTCTCGGCTTAGCCGCCCACACAGACACACAACTGGACGGTTTATCTCGGGGTGATTGGCCGCCGCTCTCGTGACTCTCGGCTTAGCGGCCCACAGTCACACAACTGGACGGTTTATCTCGGGGTGATTGGCCGCCGCCCTCGTGACTCTCGGCTTAGCCGCCCACACAGACACACAACTGGACGGTTTATCTCGGGGTGATTGGCCGCCGCCCTCGTGACTCTCGGCTTAGCCGCCCACACAGACACACAACTGGACGGTTTATCTCTGGGTGATTGGCCGCCGCCCTCGTGACTCTCGGCTTAGCCGCCCACACAGACACACAACTGGACGGTTTATCTCGGGGTGATTGGCCGCCGCCCTCGTGACTCTCGGCTTAGCCGCCCACACAGACACACAACTGGACGGTTTATCTCTGGGTGATTGGCCGCCGCCCTCGTGACTCTCGGCTTAGCCGCCCACACAGACACACATCTGGACGGTTTATCTCTGGGTGATTGGCCGCCGCCCTCGTGACTCTCGGCTTAGCCGCCCACAGTCACACAACTGGACGGTTTATCTCGGGGTGATTGGCCGCCGCCCTCGTGACTCTCGGCTTAGCCGCCCACACAGACACACAACTGGACGGTTTATCTCGGGGTGATTGGCCGCCGCCCTCGTGACGCTCGGCTTAGCCGCCCACACAGACACACAACTGGACGGTTTATTTCGGGGTGATTGGCCGCCACCCTCGTGACTCTCGGCTTAGCCGCCCACACAGACACACAACTGGACGGTTTATCTCGGGGTGATTGGCCGCCGCCCTCGTGACTCTCGGCTTAGCCGCCCACACAGACACACAACTGGACGGTTTATCTCGGGGTGATTGGCCGCCGCCCTCGTGACTCTCGGCTTAGCCGCCCACACAGACACACAACTGGACGGTTTATCTCGGGGTGATTGGCCGCCGCTCTCGTGACTCTCGGCTTAGCGGCCCACAGTCACACAACTGGACGGTTTATCTCGGGGTGATTGGCCGCCGCCCTCGTGACTCTCGGCTTAGCCGCCCACACAGACACACAACTGGACGGTTTATCTCGGGGTGATTGGCCGCCGCCCTCGTGACTCTCGGCTTAGCCTCCCACACACACAACTGGACAGGCGTTACCGATTATTTCTGATGTTATACACTTTACAAAGAAAGAAGATTCTAACTATAGTGTTAATTTTGACGTGAACATATCTTAGGTATTATGTTATACTTATGCTTTTTCCATATCCATTATTTCCTTTTTAATCATTTGTTTTAAATCATGAATATATTTGCTATTTTTAATTGTTACGTATTTAAGATCACCATTAATCGCCTTTAACAATTTTAAGAAATGCTTATAACTTTTAAATAGAAACAATTTAAAATTAAATTTGTAAATCCACATCAGCTTTACTGAGTATTTTAGAAAATACATCACACTTGTGTAAAATAATATTCTTAACTTACCTGCCTTAAACGTCTTGGGTGTAAATTCTTTATGTGTTTAATTATTGTGAGGGAGGTTTAATTTCGTTATTATTGTATGGTCTGGAATCTATTGATTTGTGATTGAAATAGATTAGTTATTTATATTGATGAATCCAATCCAAATTTTCCTAAGTATATTCAAAAATTCTTAGAAGATATTGATCATAAATTTAATAATTCAGTAAAACAATATAACATAAAAGTAAATTATTGTATTCTACTAAACATTTTATAGTTAGATTATTCCTCAGCTTGGTCTTTACCACGTGAAATATTATTTCCTACAGTTTTGATTTCTCACAGTTCCAAGCAGGGCTGCCACGAGACGATTGGGGGCATGGGGCTAAAATTCCGAGTGGGGCCCCAGAGACCTCTATTTTAATATCTTGGTGAATTTTCCTTCTATCCGGAGCACCCTGTAATTCGGTGGCCTGGGGCAAAGTGTCCGGTTGCCCCTCCCCCTTCGTCGGCGGCCCTGGTTCCAAGTGCAAAAGTATTGATTCCATTCATGTAAGTAGGCCTACTTGACATATGCGTGTGCTCTTACGCAGATTTGGTACTTTATGTCCAACGAATCCCTAGATGATGACGACGATTGTTTTAATGGGCTCTCCAGTCCGCCAGTTGGCGGGATAATTTTAAATTAACTACGATCTTTGAAACAACTACCAGCTAATTTATCCTCGAGTGTGACGTCACTAAACCTGCGCCAGAGATCACCTATGTATAACCATTGAATATACAGAGTACTCAATGGTATAACTTTACAGTGAATAATACCGTGGTCAAATGCGGATTAAATATCAAGAATCAAGATCTTTATTGGCCATTTCAACAGTATTCATGCCACTGGTCTCTTCATTAAACCACATACACAAGTACAAGACAAAACAATACAAAGCAACTCAAATCAGCAACATGCAATATTTAAAATCAGCAGTCAAAATCGCTAAGCAATAAAATTATTCAACTAACACATGCTATCAGAGAAATTAATAACGAAATATAAAAATATCATGCTATATATTAATATGATTTCACTTACACATACTTACAATAACAATTATCACAGATGGTTCAGATCAAGATTAAAAAAACTCGCCAGTACTACAGATGGGATTAGCAACAAAAAAGTCCTTGAGTTTAGAGTTGAATTTTCTTTCAGGGAGATTCTTAATGTGAACAGGAAATGCATTATATAACTTTATGGCAATAATCTCAAAACTTTTTTAAACCTCAACTGCCCGTCACCATAGGCTATTCAACTGTGTGCTGAACTAAATACAGCGAGGTACCGTAACGGCATTAGTCACATGGGCAAGCCATAGGTGACCGCTCATGAGTCGGTCGGGACCGGGATCGAACCGGCCACGACTGACTTGCTAGTCAAGCACTTTAAAACTGAGCTATCGCACCCGGTAACTCTTCAAAGTTCTTGAATATCTTTCAAACTCAATGAATATGTTGTTGGTTTTTTTTTTGTTTTTGGGGGGATTAAGAGGCCCTGGCATAGACGGCTAGGCACGTCTCCCTTGGGATATTGTGCAGCCACCTGAAAGAGGGGAAAGAGGGATGGGAAAGGTGGTAGGTCGGGGCCAGTCTGCCAGAAAGGGAGAGAGAACCTTGCCTAGCTCCCGGGCTCTGTAGGTGACATAACCCCAGGACGATTCGCCCTCTAACCCGAAGTCCCTCTAAGTCCACCAGACAGGGACCGCCATCGCACAGAGCCTCCAACCTCTCAGGGACCTGGGTGGCCCCAGGTCGGTTCGTCCCCCAGCTCGGCAGACCGGAGACCGTCGGGTAAGGGCCCTTCCTCCCAGGCACCCGTCCCCGGCAGCAAGAAAAATCCACTACTCACTCCAAGGACATGGACTAGACTGGGTATCCAGGCTCAACTGAGAGTCAAACCCCCAGAAGAGACAAGGAGGAACCAAGGAAGGGAAGTTGGACTGTGACAGCTTCATTTTGCTGTACCCAATGTCGACTTCTGTACTAGTATAGACCAGTCCAAGAGCCGTCGAGGGCCAATGAATATGTTACTTGACTGTCTGGTGGAATATGTATGTAAATTATTACAAATCAATAAGTCACAAATATGCTTCAAAATATAGATTAAGCAGTCAATTACATACTTAGCAGAGAGAGTTAGACGTTGCAACTGAACAAACAACTGTTTACAGTGATCTCTTGGTTTAGCATTACACAACAATCTCACAGCCCTCTTTTTTAAAATCAACAGCTTATTAGCAGAAAAATGGTTACCCCAAATCATGATACCATATAAAAAATGGCTGAAAATATGTCCATAATACACAGGTACAAGAGCATTCTGAGAGGCAATCCTTAATGATCTAAGCATAAAAGTTCACCTACATATGTTTTTAACCAGAGAATTTACATGGGTTTCCCAACCAAACACAGGCTCATTATTCGTAGAAGATCGTTGCCAACTGACCCCTGGCAGGAATTGACACTACATTTACGCATACATCGCTGTACACGTGGTCACGTGATCACGTGACCCTGCGACGCTACGTGACCAGGACTGGCCAGGTCACGTGGTTCAGTATCGTGACCAGGATTGGGTAACGAGCAGCTGACAACTGTGACAGGAGCTTATCCCTCGCTGGCAAGCCTTAAATCCAATAGAAAGAGAAAGCCACGTATTCCTACCATAATACGGTTATATAGTTTGATCCTGTTCATCATGTTTGCATGTATAAGGAAAATGGTTTGCATAAAATGTTGAGGAAGTGAAAATATAGAATAATTAAATCTACTGATTAAAATAAGTTGATTATGAAACATCAAAAACAGTTAACTCAGTTAAACAGAAGGTAGATAAGGTATCAAATATAACTCTGTTAAAAATTACACTAAGAGAATTAAATAGAACCCATAAAATTCGTTGATGATTTTATTTATGAGAATATAACATTTTTTATTTAACGAACCATATTTCACCCAAATATTACAATTAATCTGTTATTATCCGTTACACAACCGTGGTTAGAACCTAATTAATTAAAATTCGTAACAAATTAATTAAATTTTAATCAGTCAATATCAGGCTTAACATTTCTTTTACGAAGCCCTACGGCCTACATAGCGGTAGTTTATTTGATTTTTTCAAATACGATTTTGGTGCTGATTTAGATGGGAATGGGCTTGATAAACATATACATTCCTCCTATTAAAATTTTTTTGGTATTCTATTTTTCTTAGACATAATAAAAGAAAATTAAGTTGCTATATTTCAAAGATTATATTCAGTCATCGCCCAATTAATTTAAGATCCAACAAAATTATCTTTCACTAAATTCTGTTTTATCTTCTCTTCCATTTTGAGTTTTTCACAAGTTAAAACAATATATTTAATCTAAAGCAGGAACAATAACTCTTCTAAGAAAATAAAGCAAGTCGTTCTTTAATAGTCGAAGTTTACACTAATTGTTATGGTGTGCAGATTATTGTTTCAGGAAGATACGCGTGCGAAGTCTGTGACCCGCTCATAACACAGAGCCTTGTCGGACCCCAGTCAAAGGGTTGTCCCCGTTGCTATGGCAACCGCAATGTCACCCCGAGCCCAGTGTTGTTATTGCACGCGTACACGCCACTTTGTCAACGCCTATACGGCCTACCTGTTTTGCGGCAGTATATAGTGTGGATGATAGAATAATTTATAAATGCATTAGCATTACAGTGATGATGCTGAAGGTATTAATCGCCAGTTAATAGCTATGAATAGTATTGATACAATGGAAGGATGGTAGGGAATGAATTAAGTCATCAAAAATCTAATTACAAGTGATAATAGATCTCTAAACACGAATACTTCTGATGCTGATCTGATAAGGCTCGATAAGTGTGCATATGTTTAATTTTATATATTTTATGATTGTTACTTAGGCAGTATCTCAGTTTATTTCAAGCGATGTTATTTCTTTGTTTATTTATTTCTAATTTCTATATCGGATAATTTTGTATGTAAAATGTTGTTATTCTTGGTTTAAAATTCCTTGTTTGTGAGTGTTCAATTTTAAATAAACTAGTATGCACACTTTCCATAACCCATCAGAGACGTTTTGAAGTGGTTGGGATTTAGAATATGGTCCTATTTTTCGAATTTGTAATTGCGAGAATACCTAGAACCTGGAACAAAAGGAAGTTGGTAGTGAATTAGGAGGCTAAAAAGCAGGTAGCAACATTACCAGCAAAGCTGGTTATAGAAACAGAACTCGAATTCTTTTTTATATTTTATATTTATGAATCTAGCTTTATTATGTTCTCGGCACGCCACACACCAGAAGATGGGATCAGATTCCAGATCCAGAAATATCCTGGAACTCGGTTTTCTTTAACCGGTGATAGCAAATATCCGTCCTGAACTCCTGAACATTAATGTGAAAATGTAACGCGTTTCTAATCTCATAACTGTAATTGTTGAGTATCTTCCTACTATGGGAAATTTAGAAGACATTAAAAAATGTATTAACCAAAAAACTAATGAAACTCCAACTACTGCACTAAACGTCTGAGGAATATCGCCACTTCATGACATTCATTTGGCTGGCGAAATCACAGCATAATATATCTCTAAAGCGTGTCGTACATCAGTCCACTAACTAGTCATTTTAATGATCATTGCAGTTGGCATCATTAAACGTGCGTTACTGCCTGCACTGTCGTCGCCGCCAAGTTCCGAGATATTCCCGTCACTGTTGGAACGTTGGAACCGGACCAACACTGCAGACTCCGGTCATTGTCACCGGTGTATAACTTCCCGGGTTTAACTTTGAAAAGTTAAGGTCCATCCAATCTATTTTTATTCCTCGGTTATTTTCCCAACATCTTATTCCCAAAAATTTAATACTAACCAATGTTTTCAAATTATACATTTTTCCCCAGAACAACTCTTATCACAAACAGATATTTGCTGGAGCCTTGGCTCAAAGTCATTGAGTCGTAATTTTATCCTGGAGGTAATTTTTAGTAAATTATTCAAGATTAAGGGCGCAAAAGTAGCGTCCAGAAAAATAATCCAACAAACAATGAACAATTGGCGACCCCACAGAAAAGCAATATTCAGAGACTTTCCCATTAGTGGGGTCTCTGCAGGGGTCTCCTGCATCAGTGGGGCAGTGGAAAGAGTGGGACTGAATAACCATTGTATATTAGTTCTACTTATGTATTGTTATGGGCACTACTTCCATCGTATACCTATACGCTCTACTTCCATATGGAAGTATACTACATTATAGTATACTATTTCTATTGTATACTTATTTGCTCTTCTTCCCTACTGTTGTAGACACTACCTCCGTCGTATACCTATCGCTCTATTTCCGTGTTGTTGAAGAAACTAGTATCGCTGTATACCTAATTTCTCGACTTCCGTATTGTTGAAGACACTACTTCCATCGTACACCTAATCGCTCTACTTCCGTGTTGTTGAAGAAACTATTACCGCTGTATACCTAATCTCTCGACATTCGTATTGTTGAAGACACTACCTCCGTCGTATACCTATCGCTCTATTTCCGTGTTGTTGAAGAAACTATTACCGCTGTATACCTAATCTCTCGACTTCCGTATTGTTGAAGACACTACCTCCGTCGTATACCTATCGCTCTATTTCCGTGTTGTTGAAGAAACTATTACCGCTGTATACCTAATCTCTCGACATTCGTATTGTTGAAGACACTACCTCCGTCGTATACCTATCGCTCTATTTCCGTGTTGTTGAAGAAACTATTATCGCTGTATACCTAATCTCTCGACTTCCGTATTGTTGAAGACACTACCTCCGTCGTATACCTATCGCTCTATTTCCGTGTTGTTGAAGAAACTATTATCGCTGTATACCTAATCTCTCGACTTCCGTATTGTTGAAGACACTACTTCCATCGTACACCTAATCGCTCTACTTCCGTGTTGTTGAAGAAACTATTACCGCTGTATACCTAATCTCTCGACATTCGTATTGTTGAAGACACTACTTACCTAATCGCTCTACTTCCGTATTGTTGAAGAAACTATTACCGCTGTATACCTAATCTCTCAACATCCGTATTGTTGAAGACACTACTTCCATCGTACACCTAATCGCTCTACTTCCGTGTTGTTGAAGAAACTATTACCGCTGTATACCTAATCTCTCGACATTCGTATTGTTGAAGACACTACTTACCTAATCGCTCTACTTCCGTGTTGTTGAAGAAACTATTACCGCTGTATACCTAATCTCTCGACATTCGTATTGTTGAAGACACTACTTCCATCGTACACCTAATCGCTCTACTTCCGTGTTGTTGAAGAAACTATTACCGCTGTATACCTAATCTCTCGACATTCGTATTGTTGAAGACACTACTTACCTAATCGCTCTACTTCCGTATTGTTGAAGAAACTATTACCGCTGTATACCTAATCTCTCGACATTCGTATTGTTGAAGACACTACTTCCATCGTACACCTAATCGCTCTACTTCCGTGTTGTTGAAGAAACTATTACCGCTGTATACCTAATCTCTCGACATTCGTATTGTTGAAGACACTACTTACCTAATCGCTCTACTTCCGTGTTGTTGAAGAAACTATTACCGCTGTATACCTAATCTCTCGACATCCGTATTGTTGAAGACACTATTTCCATCGTATACGTATGATTCCACTTCCTGATTGTTGTAACCACTAGTTCCATAGTAACTTGCTCTCATGCGCAGTACTCTCCCATACAAAAGAACGTTTCGATATTATTTTTCAGTGTCATCACCCATTGTCCACCTCTTATGATATTGACTTTGTCAACGATGTATTCAGAGTCTAGGTTTTTTAAAAGGGTTAACAAATTCAGAACACCAATAAATCATTTAATATCTAAAGTTATGGTTGGTAGTTATGACCCCAATTCAAGCTGTATAAAATATATAAACCATGTCAAGCACATATACCTCATATACCTCATTATATATAATACTTCTATACCAAAAAAAAACCATAGATATAGTTTTTAAGAAAAAAATAACCAGAAGATGTACTTGGATTGAGAATGTTGCATTCACATATGGAAGTTTATTTCAAATGTAGAACTCTTACCTTACTTTAAATTAATCTCCTTCTTGTACTCCTAACAACTTTTAGGAACCTCCACTAAATATCTAAATTTGAATCTCTTTTAGTAGCAAGAACAAACAGTGTGTTATTTTATTCAGTTTACAATAAACTAACCTTTAAGAAAGGGGGCACCACACCCAAGTAAAGATTTTAACATATTGTATAAATTAATAAGAGTTGCGCAAAAGGTCAGTTCCAGGCTTGAACGTTGAAAAACATAGTTCTATTTGTTCTGTTACAGATGATCTAGAGTTGGCCCCCTTACACCCCCCCCCCTTGGGAGCTGACCCCCTTTATACTTATATCTGTAAACTGCATGTACCCCATTAAAAACCTTTACTTATATCTCAATATCTTAATGTCCCTTTAAGACGTCGACGCAACCTGGGCGTTTTTTAGGCGAATGTGAATTAATGAAGAGTGTAGAATGGGTGAGATGCCTTGTGTAGCCTTGTTAATGACTAAGACCGACTGGTTCTTTAGCCAGGTTCATTAATTAATAACCCAATGACCAATGGCAGCTGGATCCAGTATGAAATCTTGACACAATTGCATCAGGATTTTGCTTAGGATCGATCTGGTGAACTCCAGATCATGAGGCGAGCACTCTAACCACTGTGCTACCCAACCAATTTCAATACTTGACTAAGGTTAACACTAATTTTGTACAAGACTTGTAGCAAAACAAGACGCAGTGGAACATGGATAATTCGAACTTCTATAATTTGAAATCGTCTTTCATTAGAATTTGTTGCTTGGTACCTAGTACTATATAAACAATATTTAAAAAATTCGGTCAATTCAAAACTTGTTGATGGTTTGAATTTCGTACAGGTCCCTTAAGATTCGAACTATCCAAGTTCCACTGTTTTGTAACAATGTTTGATTTAGTTTACAAGTGAATTTGAAATTATTTGAATACTTACATTTGAACCACACTGTTGACAGATGTGTGCACATCACTGACATCGGTGTAGGCTACATCTCCACCATGCTTTCTCTCACCGCGCTGTTCCTGAGGTGGTGTTCGCAGGTCAGGGACTTCGGCATCCAGCACCTGTGTGGCATGAGGAACCTGCAGGTGCTCTCTTTAGCAGGTAACACACCCACTTAACACGCTCATTCACAACTTCAATGTGTGATATTGTCAATTTATTCATGTTCTTTATACATGAAAATTACGTTAAAAATTTTATACAAATATTTCGTTCATGAGTCATGGTAGGCAAATGCTTATAGTAATTATTAACAACATTTGATTTGTTTTAATAAGGACTAATTAGAATGCTGCATGCCTTTGTTTTTTAAAAGGGTATCGGTATCTACTGGAAGAAGGACTTAGTTTTAAAATAATGGTGAGCTTTATTTACAGAAAGGCTTGTAAAATAGGGTCAAGTTAAGCTAAAGGAATGGTAGAGTATAAAGGTTTGTTTTTCAACGTGTCGAAAATATGAAATATCACTAAGAACAGAGCTTTGTTAAATAAAAAATTATAAAAAGGTGATTAATATATGCTAAAAGAAATTTTAATTTTTTTAACGCAGGGTCGAACTTTGCAACATGAAATACGTATGAAATCGAAGTTGATCTTTGTTTATAGAAAAACTTATAAGAGCACAACTAAGATGAAAATTGAGTTTATAGAAGAGTACGTCAACGCCCAAAATATGTTTAAATGTTTATAAAAATGTTTTTCATGTCACCGAACGTTTGTCTCCAATCTTATAACGATTGTTAAATTCACCCCGTTTAATTAAATACCAATTAAATGATGCTATATATATGTAATTTAAGCTCAAATTATTGTTGGATTTTCTTTAAAGCCCACGTTTGAAAAGTCTTATGTTAAAAATCAAAGAGTAACAGCCATTATTGAGTCAAAAACAGCTCCTCTACATTTCGCACTCTTTTCTCGCAATGGAAGCCTTAGTGGCAGATTCAATTATCGAAGTCTCTAAAAGGAGCTGTGAAGATAGATTTGATCTTATTTCATGAAATTTAGTTGATATATCGTTTTTATCTGAGGGTTATCAACCCTGCCTGGGGTTATCAGGTGTTAGTACTTGGTAGTTTGTAAGTAATTACTTTGTAAGGTTCACTTAACGAAATGAATTGTTAACTTGCACCTAAGTTATTCAAACTTATACAGGTTACATTAGACTCTTTTTGTTAATCTTTCCTTTATATGGTTGACATGGCCCAATAAAACTCATGTGGATTTAAACTAAATTTATTTTTTTATTTTATTACCAACCAAGCAATGTTACCTTTATAACAAATTTCCTCGGCTATACTTTTAACAGATTTTCTTGGAGGAATAAACCTTCTTAGTTATAGATTGCCAATGATTAAATTTTAATATTCTTCCAATTTCTCATAAACACGAAGTTTTTGTTATGTAAATGTCAAGCCATTTTTTTAGGTTGAGTTCTGATATGACTTTAGCTTAGTAAAACAAAAATAAACTCCCCTCACAAACTGGTTTGTGAATATAATTAAATTAACTCAAAAGTAACTTCCATAGCAAAAAGGATATTTGTAATACCCATTTTCAGTAATAAACAACAATACCACCCTCCCTCAAAAGCTAATTTTATTTCACCACGTACATTGTAACCCTCAAAGCCATTTTCCTAGAGAATGAGATTCCAACCGAGTTATATTTAACTTTGTACTTTCTGGGAAGGTAGGAGTATAATTATATTGAGTTAGTGAAGGCATTCGTGGCAATAAAAATAGATTTCAACTAACAAATTATATCTACAAAGCTACCTTGCCACAGCCAGTATTTACCTCATTAACGACATCGCTCCCGTTGCAGGCTGCCCCCTCCTGACCTCCAGCGGATTATCCAGTCTGATCCAGCTGCGGCATCTCCAGGAGCTGGAGCTGACAAACTGCCCTGGAGCCTCCAGGGAGCTGTTCGACTACCTGAGAGAACATCTACCTCGGTGTCTCGTCATAGAGTGAATGTTCTCCCTCCGTGTTTCCTGCTGCGTCGCATGTCTGAGTGGAGGAAAATATTTTAATCGTTCATTGGACATTGGTTAATTAGGTTAAAGGCTCCAGACACGAGGGGTTTTTGTTTCTACCTACCTCAAAGAAAAAAAAACCGATGTTAATAAGTTTTGTACCTCCTCAACGGATCAGAAATCATTGGTTATTAGCTGTTTTAAAGACAAAAATAGTACGATTTCAGTGAGCAAACCTCTGGTATCAGAATTAAAAACAAATTGCAAATAAGATTTTGTCACTGAAAGTTTATTATGTGATATTACAGTTGTGCTCACTGTTTTCAAAATTTTTGTTTTTGGTTCTTTATCCTAATTAATAAGCCAGTTATTACGGGTAATCCGTTGAAAAGGGACAAGACTTAAAGTTAGCATTGGTCATAAGTGAGAAGGAGTAAAAACGAGAAACCAATCAGACTGGAGCCCCCTCTTAAGATGAAAACTTTGTGATGCTCAATACAAGTATAATAATCTGTGTCAAGGTTCCACGAGGGTACGTTTAGAGCGGTTTTGGAAACGTCACGTTATATATTTAAACTTTGTAACTACTTATTTTCCTTGAGACATCTTACCCATCACTATGGAAGGAAAGAGAGTATATATTTTTAATATATCGGGACAGCAAAGTGTTTTAAGTGTATATAAAATTCTTTACGAACTGTGCCTGGAAGAGGTGAAAAGTGTAATCTATTTTTCGATTGTACAGACTAACTATAAAATGACAGTTATGAAATTGGTGTCGATATTTTGATCTCTGGTAGTTTCTGGCTCAGGAACGGTGATGAAAAGGATGTAAATACACAATAAGATGTTATTTTGATCGGTAATTGGTCTATGAGTGTGGAAGGATTCCTCTTCTCTCTATAAGGACCTGATCTCTCTATTTGTCTGTGTTTGCATCAATTTTAAGACACGTAAATTATCGAAATGCAATCTCTTAATTTTATATTTCTTTATTTAATGTGCAGTTCATTGTACTATTCTCCCAGCCTTGGACCCTATATAACTTATATAGTTTTTGTTACCAATTATTGACTAGTCAAACGCTTGTAGAATAGTTAATCTTTATAACTTTAAGATACCAATTTTTATTTACCAAGGGCTCAGATTAGTTCGAGATTGATTATACAGTACTTAAACAAAATGATACAGAAATGTTTATAAAATTTAACAAAAAACATGACTTAACCCTTTATGTTTCATATTTTCCCACTGTTCAACGTACAATATTTTGACAGCTATTTTTGTTATAAAAGTTTGGGTATTCATCCTTTATTAGTTAATATTTTTTAACGACTTGGTTTTTTAACAGCTAAAAATTTAAATGAGTGTTATAATGTTGTAGTGTAATCCGATATTTATTTTAACAAAAGGTATATTTTTAGTTACCAAATAACTAATGAAAAGCACACTTGTAAACATACTTTTTATCGAACGTGAATCATTTATCATTTTCATGTCCAAATTGTTTGTTTATTCTTCATTAGTGTTCGAAGGTTGTGATTGCTGAGGGATGGATTGATAAATTTTTATATTAGCAAACTGTCATGGATTATAGCACGAATGTAAATAGATAGAAAGTTGTTTGCAAGAAATACAGACATTATATTCCATGATCAAATATGTTTTCTTAGTTCTTAGAAAAGTATAATTAATGTGAAATGCAAACTTGCAAGTGTTTAAAATTAATTATTTTTAAATACGTACTGATGCGTCTCTTTTAACCATGGAATTAAATTTAAATTTATTTTGTGACTGATTATTTGAAGCTCAGTTAAGTTAGGCAACACATTTACGTATGTTTGCAAGGTTCTCATTCATTGCATTGTGCAACTTAATGGTATGGAATTTTGTTGTAGCTGTACAAAGTCAGCATTTTAGCGTTGTATTGATAGTTTATTAATTAAGAGATGTATAATTTGATAAATATAACATTTACTATTGTTGTACATATGTTAATCGAAACAAATTCTTCGTAAGACTGATCCATTTCTTGTTGAAGTTGTTAACCGTTGTTTTCACCACCTTCTCACAATTCTTAGACGATTGTTGCAATTTTTCTCTCATTTATCTTAGTTTAATCTTTGGGTTTTCATTCATAACTATCTTCTCTTTGGTTGTCTTACTGGGTGTGGGGTTTTCATGATAATTACCTGTTAGAAAAGTTTATTTTTCATTTTCCATTTTTAAAACCCACACTTAATTTTCTAACAGAACCTATTTACATGCACTGTACGGAGTCATAGTGGAGCACTGTCACATACTATTCTTACAACTTTCATGTTTTTTTAATTTGAAATATCATGTTTTTCGCAGTGCATTATTTTGTTCTGTTTAAAGTTGATTTCTTCAGAGAACCTGGATCCGCCTCAAAGAGTCGCACGCAAATCGTTCCTATAAACACACTAATCTAAGAATGTAAATAAATATTCAAATCCTAGACCCTTGAGCAATACCTTGTACTTGTACTGTTAGCCTGTCTCGCCTGTTCAATTATTTATCTGCATTCCATTCCCCATTGTTTTTCATTCGTCCCGTTAAATTTTGTTATACGTATGTTTATTAATAATATGTTGATTTGCTGTTGTTTTATAAGTACTATAATATTTTATATTTCATTTTTTACAAATGTTTAACGTGTTGGTGAGAATAGTTTAGAGTTTTAAGCATACTTTGAAGTTTGGCCTGTTTAATAATAACAGTTTTATTTTATATTACTTTAATGTAATAACACTTTTTTATTAAAACACACATTAAGTAAATAAATGTATATTAAATTTTAAGGATAAACACATGAGCATATTTTACAGATTCTTAATAAGTTTTAAAATGTGCAAGATAAAAACTTTGCATAGCATGATATCTGTAATAGTTCATGTTAGAGTAAAGTGATATGTTACCTGTTTTTTATATCCTTAATAGAATAAAGCATAAACTATCATAAATTAATATTGATTGAATATTGACGTATCTTGCCAATTACGGTAATAAAAAATTTCCAAATATTATTTTGTATTTGTTATATGCCGGGAGTCCCAAAAATAGCTAAACAACTGTTTTGGATTGTAAATAAATACTTTAGTAATATTGAAAACATCTTTAACTGATTTTTAAACACATATTCCTAAGTTTCTTTAAATATAAGTTTTTCTGGTAACCTTTAACGTGGTTCCAATAACTGGCACAAATATAACCAGTTCGGATATTCAGCTTTAACCAAACCCTCTGGCGCAATTCTTTGCTGATGTTGACAAGGCTATGGTAATTCTTAATCTTTTTCTTGAAGGTCTGAGAAATGTCTCCGATCAAATTATATTTGTCTTATAAGTGCAGTTTTCCTTTTGTTATTAGGACTCCCGGTTTTTAATGCACACTTTCAAAACTACACTGGATTTTGTAGCATAAGTTAAATAAATCAACTAAACTGCATTAGTGTTTTTTATTTGGGTGCCAAAATGGATTTATGTCGTTTACGATAGTATTGATGAACGTTTAAAAATAAATATTAAATTAAAAAAGATTATTTAACTCATTTTGTATATATAATTACAAATAAGAATCATACAACACAGGTAAAACAATTCAGGGTGGTTCAGCATTTCTAGCCTGAGATTAAAATTGAACATTTTATCATTGGAAGGTTACTAAACATAAATTCCCGGGCAAAATTATTTAAATTGATTTATTGATTTAACATTAGTTTACTGTTAGATTAAGATTATGCTGTGTTATATTTGTATTGTATTTAGTTGGTTTCAATGTGTCGAATGACTGTTTATTGTGTGATGTTCGACGGTTTGAATGTTCGGTTGTTTCACTGATAACAGCTGTGCTGTGATGATGTTCATGTAAATTTCTCTAGTCGCAATAAACATTTTGAAAATCTTTGGTTTTTTATACCTTTACCATGTTCAAAGTGAAAATGTGTTATGCATCTTTCATTTTTTAGCGAATTTCCCATATAGGGAAGAAGCTATTACCGTAGGTCTCATGGTAAGACTTAAGCCCGAGACCATGATAACTTTTCATTTTGAGGTCCCCAGATGCCAAAAACACCATTCGTTCAAATTTTTATATATGTATATATATATATATATATATATTTATATATATATATATTTATATATATATTTATTTATTTATATATATATATATATGTGTGTGTGTCCGTAAGCACGATAACTCTCGTAAAAAAGGTCCGATCTTAATGAAATTTGGTACAAATATGTAAAGTACCATTTATTTGAACGAGTTCGAAAACCAGATGAATCGCACCATCCGAAGGGGGGTTTTGGGGGGTTTTGTACCCCAAAAATGTGTTTTTTGGGGTTTTCACAGGTAATTTAAATTTAAATCAAATTTTAATTTATACCATTAGGTTGAGCTTAAAAAAAAACAATTTAGTATTTTTATCATTGCTCTACGTCAGTTGGTTACCGAGATATTGAAAGTGCTAAACACAGTACGTTGTCTAATGTTATTCTTATGGAGAAAAAGAAAAATTGTATATCTCGCTTATTTATGAACATAAACTGACGAAATTTGGTATATGGCTTCATATGGTTGTGGTTTATTGTTGTTTGCACAAAAAACTATTTTTCGCCTATGGTTCCTGTAGCAGCAAACCTAGGTACTCGGTCCCCATGTTATTCTTATGGAAAATACTTAAAATGTTATATATCGCTTATTTATGAATGTATATGGATGAAACTTGGTATGTGACTTCACATACATGAGATCTATTGGTATTTGCATAAAAACCCATTATTTTGTGTGCCTTGTTGCAGCAAACCTGCGTACTCATCCCCAATGTTATTCTTATGGAGATTAATTAATATTTTAAATATCGCTTGTCTGTGAATACATTTCTTACGAATCCTGTGAAGTGTTTTAATGTGTTATGTTATATGTTCATTCGAAATTCGCTGAGTATGCAGGTTTGCTGCGACGGGGGTATCTTTTAACGACTAGGTTCCAAGTGGCAAAGCAATATAGTTTTAAAGTTGGTCTTGTACTGTCACAGTAGGTTTTATAATATGTTTAGTAGAATTGTTCGAATATTAATTCTACTAAATTTGTATAATGTCGACATTATAGCTGTTTTAATATTTGGACGTCAAGGATGTTAAGACGTAAGTAAAAAATTGTTATTGATTACTAACAATCCATGCTACGAACAATTTCATAATAGTTTTTGTTTTATTGCCAACTACAGCAATTGGAATCCTGGATAATGGTGGCGTATCTACATTTACCTCTATATTACGAAAACAATCACACATTGCTGTATTATCTTGAAGATAATATCTCGCATTCTTGAAGGCACTCTTCTTTTAGCGAATTTCCCCTATAGGGAAGAAGCTATTACCGTAGTCGGCATGGTAATACCTAGGCCCGGGACCATGATAACTTTTCGTTTTGAGGTCCCCAGACCCCAAAAATACCATTCGTTCGAAACTGTATATATATGTGTGTGTGTCCGTGAGCACGATAACTCTCGTAAAAATTATCCGATTTTTATGAAATTTGGTATGAACGTGTAAAGCAACATTTATGACTTTAAGTTCGAAAACCAGCCAGATCGCTCTATCCGAAGGGGTATTTTGGGGGGGTTTTGTACCCCAAAAATGGGTTTTTTGAATTTTTTACATATAATTTTGGAAATAGTCAGATTTTATTTTTTCCCATTGGATTCAGCTTAAAAAAACACACAATTTGGTATTTTGATAATTTCTCTACGTCAATTGGTTACCGAGATATTGAAAGTACTAAACACAGTACGTTGTCTAATGTTATTCTTATGGAGGAAAATAAAAATTTTATATCTCGCTTATTTATGAACATATACTGACGAAACTTGGTATACGGCTTTATCTGGTTGTGGACCATTGATATTTCCTCAAAAAAACAATTTTTTGACAAAGGCTCCCATAGCAGCAAACCTGCGTACTCAGCCCCATGTTATCCTTATGGAGAATAAGTAACGTGTTATCTCCCTTAATTATGAAAATAAATTAATGAAATTTGGTAAGTGACTTCACCTAGTTGAGTTATATTGATATAAGCATAAAACCCCATTTTTTTGTGTTCCTTTCTTCAGCAAACCTGCATACTCAGCCGCCATGTTATTCTTAAGGAGAATAATTAAAATGTCATAAATCGTTTATTTATGAATGTATATTGATGAAACTTGGTATGTAGCTTTATGTGGCATTAAGATAAATATATATGCATTGGAAATTCGCTAAGTATGCAGGTTTGCTGCTACGGGGGTATTTTATATATATTGAGTTATAAATTTAAAACATCAAATGAGTAATGTCCTAATAATCTCTCTCAGTTTACTAAACCATCTGCTATCACCCTGCGTATGTATAGAAAATGTAGTCTTAATGTTATAATTAAAAATACAGTATTTTTTTAGAAATTTACTAAAATCATTTCTTATATTTTTAATAGGAGGAAAAAATACCATATTCTCCAGCCGTCTTTAAAATACAAAAGATAAATAAGGCGGCGCTGCAGCTCGCCTTGGACTCCATTTATAGACTGCAGCTGAGTTGTCCTCCCATCTTAAAAGCCCTCATGCAAACTTCATATCTCATATTTTATTTACAGCCCATCTTTCCATCTTTCTTTCTTTCCGTTTTATGTGACAAGTAACTACCAATCTTGTTCAGGATCAATTAGTGGATTGGAACATTGGAAAGGTTTTTATCCTTAAATTGTGGTGGTAAGATTTCCTAGGCAATCTGAGCATAGTTCAGTACTTCACTAACGAGTTATACAGGGTGTTCCTTAAGTAAGTAGCCAACCTTTAAATTTTGGCTGCTTGGGTCAAAATAATAAAAAAAGTTCCTATAAACATAGGCTCTAAAACTCTTAGTTTTCCATCTGACTGTCTGGATGTGTTTAAAGATATTTTAATAACCTCTTAAGGTTATTTTAAACTTATTTCATGTATGACGACTAATAAGATCTATTTTTTTTAGTATTGAGTATACAGTTGTTACTTTGCACCATTTCAAAATGTTGAAAATAATCTTCACACCATCTTTTAGAAAATATAATTGCAGAAGTTTTTTGTGTTTTGTAAATGTTATGTCAAATTTAAATTTTGTTTGTACATTATTAAGATCTTTAAAACAAAACATGTTCGCCATTTTTAAATGGTCCAAAGTAGAAACTTGATACTCAGTATTGATATAAGTTCTATTAGTCGTTGTCATCATACTTGTACTAAGTTTGAAGTTGACACCTTAAGAGCTTATTAAGATATGACTAACTATTTAAAAAAACAAAGACGGAAGAAACTTTTTTTCTTATTTTGACCCAATCAACCAAAATACAAATATTGGCGGCTACGTACGGGGCACTGTATAATCACGGTTGAATTTGAAAGTATAATTTGTTTTACCTTTTAAAAACTTAGTATATTTATCGCATATTTAATGGCCGCATTAGAGAGAGTAAAATTAATCCTCTTTTTTGATACTTTAGAAGATCTCAGAGGGCATATTTTTATTAAATCTAAAAACAAATTCATTTCGGCCTTTATTTTAAGAACAGAAGATTTTAATATATATGCAAATTTATATATACTACACACACACACACTAGCATATCAAAATTTGGAAGCCAATGAATACACACAACTATTATGCAAGAAACAAAAATGTAATTGACACTCTAATTAACAAAACATATTTTTGCCAAAAAGGCCCGAGAGAATGTATATGCCAATTACAATTTGTTATCCAAATAAAGACTAAATGAAAAAAATTATAATTAAATAAATTTAAGACAATGTTAAAATAAGTACTTTTTCAAAGTGTTTTTTACAAAATTGGAGACTTTTGCAACTTCTGATTAAGTTCAATTATAAGATTAACATATTATAATTTTAATATTTATAAAATGTTCTGAAAATCCAACCATATTTAAAATAATTAATTTGATTACTTTGCAAATAAAGAATTAAACACACGTTGCTTTACGGAGCTTACATAACTCCATTTCAAATTTTGTTAGCAGGGGGAGTTTAGTTTTAATTTAATTGATATGAACACAGCTCCCAGTGTTTTATTTTTATCACATCAGCTTTTTAGGAGTGAAGATTACATTTAAAGTTATATTTTTCCGTTTTAAAACAATATGTTCTTCTTATAATGTTGAATGTTCAGTTAGAAAATAGAAACGATTTAAATTTTTTTTTATAACAAATTATTTAAAAAATATTTTCCTTCTCTTACTTACAATATCCTTTTATTTGTATTTGACCAGCTACTTTCGACAAATTTGTCAAAATTTATCCAATTTTAAAATTTTAACTAAATAACTAATCGTATAGTCTCAACAACATCATTTTTGTCTAAAGTATCTGTTCAAATTATATTGCTTTTAAAAAGAGAGTAGAATGGTCTTTCATACATGAGCCTTCGATGCTTTAAAATGCCATTTCCGGTGGATCTTAATGACTTAAAATGATCTTTGGCGTAAACATATTCTTTAAGCAAACGTAGTATGACAAAGAAAGACAAAAATAGTTGTATTAATATTTTTAAATAATTTTTGAACTTTTTCACAAAGGTAAATCCATAACTGAATGTTTTTACAGGAATTCTTTATTAGCTGAATCCCAAATGTGTTCAAGCCATTGTACAACAAAATGTTATTATTTCTAATCAACGCTGGTTTTTGAGTTTCAAATACTATCCTACTGTTCAACAACCTGACCAAATTTAAAAATTTTACATATTAGTCGTTAACAAGTGTATTTTGGAAAACTTAATATTACATTCAGATTCTGGCCACCAACTAACTTCAACAGCACCTAGGCTAATTACTAAACTGAGCAGCAATAACATGCAAATCCAGAGTGCTGTTGCTTCCTTGTGGACTTTGTCCTTGGTAACATTCACGAGTGAACAAGACTTCATCAATAGTATATTACATCCAGCACAACACAATTTAGTTTATTTTCTTAAATATTTTAACATACCACTAACATTTTAAACAGTTTACACCTTCAAACTTTAAATGTACTATGAACATTACAACCAAAACTGGTTACTGGCTTGTGCTTGTATATGAATGTACCGAGTGCGCACTTGATGACTTTAAAAAATAGCATTTGTCATATAATAGGCTATTCATATTAAAATTTATAAGAGGAGCACTACCAAATATTATGCTCTTACAGCCTGTAAAAAATAAAATTGCCATTAGTTTTACTTTCTCCCCTTACACATAGTACATGGAGAAAGTATTGTTTTCGTCAAAATTTTCGAATTTGAGTTGTTAGTGGAAATATTCGTTTTGGTGCTCCCTGAACCTAAAAAAGTGATTTTTACGTGATGTCTGTGTGTCTGTCTGTCTGTCTGTCTATCTGTCTGTATGGATGTGTACAGAGCTAGAGCCCAAACTAATAGTCCGATTTTTATGAAATTTGGTATGTAGGTACTAAACCACAATATCTCTAGGTGTTTTTTCATTTTTTGAATTTTTTATTTTTCAGGATAATTATCCCCCAAAAACCGCCAAAAAACATGAAAAATCAAAATTTCTCAAAAACGGCTCTAACGATTTTAATTAAACTTTAGCCGTTTGTAGAATTTTATTTTTCCAACAAAATGATACGACCCGATTTTTTTTAATTCGAGTTCACATATTATAGGGTTTAAAACATAAAAAACTCTGTTATTTGGATTTTACATTAAAAAAATTTAAAAATATATTACTATTCACCATTAAAAAGAGCTAAAAAAACTAAATAATTTAGTATTTTTAATTATTATTCTACGATTGCTGGTTGCGGAGAAAATTTAAATTTTCATTTTGCAGTAAACGCAGTACGTTGTCCAATGTTATTCTTATGGGGAATACAAAGATTACTACTTTTCTCTTATTTACTGATCAATTTCGTTCAAACTTGATATGCTTGTCAATTTAGCATCGACCAACAGAGGTAATTCGAAATATGGTGCCCCTTAACGACCCTGGGGGGGAATAGGGGGCATTTCCCCTCTTAAAACCACGTGTGTAGCAATGGATTCTATAGTGCCTCCAAAACAGGGATTTGGGTGGATGTTTTTGAAAACAACTTGTTCACAAGATTTTCTGTAGGCCTACATTCGAACGTACTTTGTATTCTATATTTAGTAAGTAAGAAGTAATTTAATCATTAAAGTTGGGCTAAAATGGAGAAAGTATGTGTCAGTTTCCTCATATCGTTCATTTTTTTATAAATTTCTAATTTTGTTCAGTTATTTACTTCATTTCAGGAATACATTGCACTTTACTCTTATCATATCAGGGATAAGAAAGGCCCGCCTACTCACCGCCTCCTGCAGAGTTGTTTAATTAGCTTTATCTGTCCTCTCTCCAGATGGATCTTAATCACGCCCGTCAACTATCTATATACAACCTCTTACTCTCTTACTCAACCAAGAGCATTATTTTTGCTCTTGGTATATTATATACCAAAATATAAAATACTCTAATTGTATTTAAGTAGTCCAACTGGTAGGAAAGTAAAAATTATAATTAATTTATCTATCTCGGAAAAGAATAAGAAATCAGCGATTATGCAATTTTCCTCTAACAACGAAATGAAGAACCCAATGTAAAGGCTGTCTTCAGAATATTACATTTCGTGCAAACCTGTTATCCTAAGCACGCATTTAACTGGAGACGGTTTCATTTAAGATCTTTGTTACATCTTTGTTTACCTCTGTAAATTACACCTAGTTTGCTTTCGGGCGGGAACATTGTTATAATAAAACAAAAGGACCTCTCAAAATATTTAGATTCTTACTGAGCAGGAAGTTAGTTATGGAACTAAATACTCAAAAAGATGTTCAAGCAATTAAAAATATGGCTCGTTATTATAGTATTTAGAATAGTTTTAAAATATGTTATCCTATCATATACTCTAATACGAGTAAGATTTAATTGCTTGCTTGATTGCAACTCTAATCTCAATAACGGCTCCAATGATTCCCTTAAAAAGTTGTAATTAACTAATATCTGGATTAAAAATAAGCTCTAGACAGGTCTTATCCCTGTGGCGTTCGTCGGGATTTAATCTCTCGGCCGCCCACATTTTAGGAAACGTAAAAGCCCGTTACCCATTTTAGTTCTCATTCATAAGCCAGCTTTATGAGCTCCTAATAATTATTAATTAACATTAACTACGTTTATGCTGCCGGAAGAAATGTGCGGTCAGGTAGGAACCTGCCGATGTATTTGATTGAAACACATTACTTCATAATTAAAGTTGATTTGATTGAACAGTTGTACACAATCGATCAACCAAGATCTGAACAATATAATCCCCGTTAACCCCCCAAAAGGCTACCCCTTACTTAAACATAATTCGTTACATCATCCATGTCTGCACGTCCTTCTCTCTCCACAGCACACCAACGACGACCGACGACGCGACGCTGCCGGCCGTGGCCGTTCGTTCGTCGGTCCGCGCTGCGCGTGCATGCTGACTTGGGGTTTGCCCTCAGCTGTTGTCCGGAGTACCTTTACCTTTGTACCTGTGGCTTGCCAGGTGATGTGGGATATTCCCACATCCCCATGGAAAATAGGATTTTGTAAAAAAAACTAATTTGAAAAGTTAAACAAATTAACATTGTGCTTATGGAGTTTCAAATCAAAATAAAAGAATCATAACAGCTGTTTATAATCAACCAGGGAACATTTAAAGTAATACCAATGGTACTTAAACTCATGCAGTTTAAGTATTAACATGTGGTTTCCTGAGAGAAGTAGCTGAAACCATTGAATGAATATTACATACAGTGTGGTATGTCATATCCAAAATGAATAAACGGGACATTGAGCTATAATAACACCTGGAGTGACCTTAAACCTGCAGAAAGAGGCAAATAAAGGAAGTAAATATGCTCGACAGTAGTAGGCTCCAAGTCATCTAAACAAATCGATTTACCTTCCCCGATCAAAGCTCGGCCCCCAGGTACTTAAAATTAATTAAAAAGAAAATTTTAAATTGTGTTATTAATCTTTGTAACCGTTGCTTATTTTACATTTTTGTCGTATTTTGTTAGATCCTCCGATTGCATTAGGACCCTTGCGCTGTGGAAACTTTCTCGGGGATGTTGTTTTATAATTCTCTTACTGTAAGCATCTGACATTCACAAAATTACCACTTGGAAAATTACCAATTAATTTTACCTCAATATCTAAAGTTTAGCGTTTAAATATTCTTTTAGCTCTTCAAATCGTATCTTAAACTTCAACGTTATTTCTGGAAAAATTATGTTCTTATTATCTTGGCAGATTTTCAAGGACTGCCGTTGTTTCCTTTGGGACCGCTTAGAGGAAGACTATTTTAGTCGTAGAAATACAAATTGAAGGGAAAATATACCCGCGAGCTAAGACAAACTCTATGTACCCTTTAAGACAAAAATAGATTTGTTATTCATCGTTCCCCTTTATGTTTCATCGCATCCACTTCAGCCATTAAAATCAGAAAATACAGTATTTCCTAAATTTGGTTATTAGCGCAGACTTGATCTTTAATACAACTAATAACAAATTTTCACAATCAACTGAGCGTACTAAATATAATGAACTAAGAACTACTGTATATTCATTTTAATAATACAGAGAAAGGATAATTTCCTACTTCTCTGTAGATTAATTATTTTACAAACGTGAAAATTACTTTTGGATAAGGTTATTTTATCTAAATTTAAAATTCAACCACATAATTAGTTAAAATAAACTTCCTTAAGCCAAAATATCCTGCCAAATTAAATTTGCTTCCCCATCAAAATTATTTAAAGAATTTCTTAATTTTTGTTCGGCGATTTTAGACCACTAAAATTATTATTTGTTATACATGTTTGGTATCAATGTAAAGCTCATACTCTCTTGTGCCTTTGGGGATTTGAAAAACCTCCACCTTCAGATTTACACCCCACCAGCTTTCAAAGTTGCAATGTTAATCTAATGGAGTTATATTTTACTTAGTTAGTCAGATAATGTAATCCAACTTTTATAACGTTTGGCTCTATATCTGATAGATCCTGTGCGGATAACGGGACATCTGCTAGTTATAATTATTTATTTTTGTAATGTTGGGTTGTTTATATTGGTTACACGTGATAATTTTTACATATAATTAAAGTTTTGTCTCTCAGTTTCTGAAACGTGTCAATAAATGTGTGTTTTAATACTATACAAATGTTTAACATGGTACAAAGTAATCTATTTAATTCGGAAATACCACATTTACACAAATTTTAGGTTTCTAGTTGCCATAACTCGTAAGATTGCCACAAATAACGGTTAACAAATATTTGTTTAGTAAAGAAGAGTTTTAAAAAGCCATTCTATTTTTGTTTCATGAATGAGATGGCAAGAGATCTCTCTTTGGACCGCCGGCGCCGCGCCGGCCGGCGGGCGGTGTTGTAGGTTTAGCCACGTGTGGCCCGCACGGGCAGTTATTTTTATTCCATGGAAATATTATTGGTTCAAATATAGTAGAATCCCACTTTGCCCTTTGTGTAGCTTCATCTTCTTTCCTACATTGATATATGATTTAACTTTCACATTAATAAATACAATCGAGAAACAATATTATTCCTAAGAAATTGCGAATAATAATACTAACGAATGATTAATAAATGTATTTATAGAGCTTAATATATATATAATAAAGGAGGTGTTGCCTTCAATAATAAAACAAATTATAACACAACGATACATTCCTTTGACAACTGGCAAACAATTATTTATACCAATCGACCGGTCTAAAGCGGATGTTAAGCCTTATAAAAGTGTAACAATTTATATTTTTCACTGTCGGCCGTTAGGTCAAAACCCATTATTAGTTCGCGCACCAAGACACCACGGCACCACCGAAAATCTGCAGTTTTGACAAGTATGGAACCAAACTGATTAGATACCGTTCTCGATTAATTTATAACTTATATATTTTGTAGTAGGAATTTAATCGCATGAAATCAGTGAGAAAACCTAACAACAATTAAAACACATAACATAACGCACAACACATAACGGTTAAAGATATAACTTGTGGCTCAAACTTCCGCAGACCCTTGCCAAGAGATTGGCTCACGTCTAGTTTGGCATTCTGTAGACACTTCATTAATATTAGCCGCTGGGCTTTGAACTTCGAACTAAAGATACCATCATTACGTGATATAGCTTTAGCTAGTTCCGCAGTTCATGGAACTGCTCTAAAACCCATTCTCAGCTGCAGCTGTATAATTAACGAGCTTATTGAGTGTCCTTCTGTCGTGAAAAAGGAAAGCCTCACAGGAGCCAAGCTGTAAACAAACCATATGGTCAAAGAGAGGGTTGAAATTGGTTACTATGGATGAGGGTTTTATACCACGGGAGTGTTTATAAATAAAGGAAACATTGTGGCCACCACGTAGGCTTGTGTTTGCCTGATATACAGTGTAGTTTATAGAGAATCTTTAAACTATGATTGCATTTCTATAAAAGCTCCAAAGAGCGCTGACAGAATTAAAACTGATGAGAGCTAAAACTAAAGAGCTTTTTTGCCCGGCGACTGCAGTATTTGTTGTAACTCTTTCTTTGTCTAGCCTGGATCACTGCCAGACTGAGACAGGTGTCCATTGTTTGTTTGATTTATTACTGTTGCACTTTTCCCTCAGTTGTGTCCTTATATTTTAACAGTTTTTTTGTTGTTTTTTTAGCGATTTTCCCCTATAGGGAAGAAGCTATTACCGTACTCGGCATGGTAAGACCTAGGACCGGGACCATGATACCTTTTCGTTTTGAGGTCCCCAGACCCCAAAAACACCATTCGTTCGAAATTGCAAATATACATATATATGTATGTATATCTATATATATATATATATATATATATATATATATATAGATATATATATGTGTGTGTGTGTGTGTGTGTGTGTGTGTGTGTGTGTGTGTGTGTGTGTCCGTGGGTGCAATAACTCTCGTAAAAAAGGTCCGATTTTGATGACATTTGTTATAAACGTATAAAGCAACATTTATGACCAGTTCGAGGTTCGAAAACCAGCCATATCGCTCTATCAAAAGGAGTATTTTGAGGGGGTTTTGTACTCCAAGAATGGGTTTTTTGAACTTATTACATATAATTTTTGAAATAGTCAGATTTTAGTTTTGACCATTGGATTTAGCTTAAAAAACACACAATTTGGTATCCTGAACATTCCTCTACGTCAATCGGTTACCGAGATATTGAAAGTGCTAAACACATTACGTTGTCTAATGTTATTCTTATGGAGAATAAGAAAAAATATATATCTCGCTTCTTTATGAACGTATACTGACGAAACTTGTTATACGGCTCTATCTGGTTGTGGTCTATTGATATTTGCTCAAAAAAACAATTGTTTGCTAAAGGTTCCGTAGCAGCAAACCTGCGTACTCAGCCCCGATGTTATTCTTATGGAGAAAATTTGAAATGCTATGTCTCCCTTAATTATGAACATAAATTAATAAAACCTTGTATATGACTTCACCTAGTTGAGTTATATTGCTATTTGCCTAAACACCCATTTTTTCGTTCCTTGTTGCAGCAAACCTGCGTACTCATCCCTCATGTTATTAAGGGAGATTAATCAAAATGGGATATATCACTTATTTATGGATGGATGGCTTATTTATTTATGATATGGATGATTGATGGATATTGGATTTTATGGTATGTGGCTTCACCTAGTTGAGTTATATTGATATTTTCATAGAAACCAATTGTATGTTCCTTGTTTCAGCTAGCCTATGTACTCATCCCCAATGTTATTCTTATGGAGAATAATTAAAATTGTATATATCGCTTATTTGTGAATATATTTTTATGAAACTCGGTATGCGGGTTTATGTGGTATTAAGACATATATTATGCATTGAAAATTCGCTGAGTACGCAGGTTTGCTGCGACTGGGGTAGTTTTATTATTTCAACTTCAATGGCATTTTTGTTAGTATAGTACACAAACGCTTTTAGGGGGCCCCTCAAATTGTTGTGTACACCCCGGGATTTGAACCCGTGACCCCTTGAACCGAAGTCCAAGACGCTAACCGTTAGGCCAGCGAGATGCCCAGATGGTTTAATTAGATTCTTACATGAGTACGTATTAAATTATCTGAATTAGGAAAAGTTTCCGTTATAACGATTTCACACTAGTTAATATAAAAGATAAGAAAAATTAAATATTATATTTTTGTTTAACATCGTACTATAAAACCATACCTAATATCGTTATAAAGCAAATAATATCATCATATTTCGCACACAGATCCTTGTTAGTTGCTATTGGGAAGCATATTTAGCCAGCGCTATAAATATAAAGTATTCTGGAACATCTTCAATTTCTAACTCGTATTCTAAACTCGAAACAACAATTTCTAGACAATAAAAGTTTAAACTTTTGATGGAATATTGTTGATATTTTACAGTGGGATCTAAATAAAAACTTCTTACAAATTAAAACATATATTTATACTTATACTGTACCCATAAAATACGTCATTTATTTACATCCCGTAATTATGACAACACGTATACTAATTAAGAAGTTATTTTAGAATGGGTCTAAACCTTCTCTCTCGAAACGGGTTTTAGTCCTCATCTATGAATTTTACTTCCGTATTTGATTCTGTTTCCAATTACAAAACAACTTGACAACAAAACTGCTTAATTTTACGTTTCCCCCTCCACTTTTTTAAGTTTTCACAAGGAATCAATCTGTGAAAAGCAGTGAACGTTTAGGCAAAAGAGCAACTTTGCTTGACTGTTTACTTTGCAAACTTAATCAATCCGATTAGTTGTCAGATACTCACGGAGTGGCGTCGGCGTCGCTACCCCCCCCCCCCCCACCACCACCCTTCACCACTGTGAGCGGGTGTTGTAGATTACATATTGTATTTACTTACAGAACTCTAATTCATAATACCCCCGTAGCAGCAAACCTGCATACTCAGCGAATTTCCAATACATATTAATTTATCTTAATACCACATAAAGCCACATACAAAGTTTCATCAATATACATTCATAAATAAACTATTTATTACATTTTAATTATTCTCCATAAGAATAACATTGCGGCTGAGTATGCAGGTTTGCTGAAATAAGGAACACTAAAAATGGGCTTTTATACAAATATCAATATAACTCAACTAGGTAAAGCCACATACCAAGTTCTATTAATTTATGATCATAATTAAAGGAGATAACACGTTAATTATTCTCCATAAGAATAACATTGGGCTGGGTATGCAGGTTTGCTGCTACGGGAACTATCGAGCAAAAAATAGGTTTTTGTGCAAATATCAATAGACCACAATGAAATGAAGCAATATACCCAGTTTCGTCAGGATAAGTTGATAAATAAGCGAGATATACAATTTTTCTTATCCTCCATAAGAATAACATTGGACAACGTACTGTGTTTAGCACTTTCAATATCTCAGTAACCAATTTACATAGAGCAATGATTAAAACATCAAATTGTGCGTATTTTTAAGTTGATTCCAATGGGAAAAAATAAAATTTTACTTTTTCAAGAATTGTATGTAAAAAACTCAAAAAACCCATTTTTGGGTTACAAAACCCCCCAAAATACCCCTTCGGATAGGTCGATCCGTCTGGTTTTCGAACTTAAAGTCATAACGTATTACGTGTATTCAGTATTACGTGTTATATCCATTAATTGTTATGCTGCTTTACACGTTTGTACCAAATTTCATCAAAATCGGACCTTTTTACGAGAGTTATTGCACCCACGGACATATATATATATATATAAATATTTTATTTATTTATTTATTTATTTATATATATATATATATATACAGTTTCGAACGAATGGTGTTTTTGTGGTCTGGGGACCTCAAAACAAAAAGTTATCATGGTCCCGGGCCTAGATCTTACCATGCCGACTACGGTAATAGCTTCTTCCCTATAGGGGAAATTCGCTAAAATGAAACAATGGTTTACAGACAACAGTTTGAGAGTGAATGATCTAAAATCCTCAGCATTCCAATATAATAAACAGTTCGATAAGTAATCAATTCAACATATTCTACTTGGCAACTCAACTAAACCACTGGCAACTGAATCAAATATTTCATAGCCATCTCACATCAATCAAATTTGCAAACATAAATTTGTTCATAAATTTCCTTAATAAAATTTATTTCTAAATTTTGCACTTTTTACATAAATAAAATTATTTATTATGCATATATCCATTCACATATCTCATAAGGACTACTTAGATGGGGTCCAAGCCTAAATGGCGCAATTGTTTTCAAGATGCAAAAACATTCTATAAGAACTCTATAAGTCTCAAGAAGAACATCATAAAGAAACCACTATTAAAAAAATATATATTCTAACATTATGGTCAATTTTATTTTACGAGCAGTACTTTATGTACATTTGAACATTAACAAATCGTTTTCGGAAGTCAAATTCATAATTATAACACAATAAATACCAACCTTATAGACTTGCCACATCCAAATCCAACATTCCGACAACGATGCCCTGACTACAAATCAATCAAAATTTACAATAAATTTCCCTTAGAAATAAAATCTACAAATAACATACAACAATTCAAGAACAAATTCAAGCAATTCTTAATTACTTCCATACAAAATTAAAGATTTTTTTAATGAAAGCAACAACGAGTACTTAACATTCTATAAGCAAGAGTTCGTGATTTGATGTTTGTGTCAATATTCTATTATTGTTATTTATTATAAGTACATACTGCTCTGTTAACTGGATAGAGCGAGTTGAATCCTTCATACTCGTGTTTAGTCACTCTCTTGTTACTAACTCCTTTTTAACGTTTTAATGAATTGCTTTGAAATGTTCAGGGTAGCTCTTAAATGT
Organism: Allygus modestus; assembly: GCA_963675035.1. Classification (NCBI taxonomy): domain Eukaryota; kingdom Metazoa; phylum Arthropoda; class Insecta; order Hemiptera; family Cicadellidae; genus Allygus; species Allygus modestus. The sequence goes on from OY776115.1 coordinate 22,536,411, forward strand.
AAAAAGGGTGGTAATAAACTATAATTGGATTATTATTTTGGTATATTTCTATTTTTTTTTTCATTTTCCGGAAATACTCAGATGTGTCTTGGGTTGGGTAGTAGGTGGTAAGCAAACAGTCACTCAACTGATTTTTCAGTCAAACAGACTACGGCCGAATGTTGACAATAGCAGCTAACCAAAACATCTGATTATGTCGTCTGTAGTCTGTGGTCTCTTGGCCGGCAGTGGCCGGTCAGTTCAGTAGTTCAGTTAATGGCATTTGCGAATAAATGAGTTTTGAATCAAGAATTTGTAATAGAATCATTCCACATTTATTCGTTTTTAAAACTATCAAAATTATGTATTCAGTATTATAGTATTGACTATACACACTACGTAGTGTGTATAGTCAATGATTATAGTGAAAGTGCCTATACGATGTAATGGAAGTTGTAGGCCATATGGAAAGGCTACACAGTCTGTGGCTCGGTTACGACTTTAACCTATGTAAGGTACGGTATGATGTAAACTATGGTTCAATAGATCTACAGCTTTGAAAAATTCTGATAGCCTATCACACAAAAAATCCAAACTGTCTTCTTTTACAATAGAATGGGTTGATTTTTAAGATATAATTTTCAGTAAGTAGTACGGTAAGTTTGCGTTAGCTCTATTACTTGTCAGCGGTGTCTTTATTTAGGATTCTTTTTTGCAGTGGTTAGGGTTTGGCCTTACCTACATCCCACTCTTTCTCCCGTTTTTCACATGTATTTTTGAAATTTCAGGAGGATATTCCCCCCTGGATACGCCCCTGTTACATGTTGGTTATTGTTTATGAAAAAGAAGGTTAGGCCTAGGCTTAGTCTAATATCTAATTACTATGATTTTCTTATTGTTTGAATAACTTAAGTCATGACTTTGAAACTAAAAGAAACTGTGAAAGCTAAACAAATCGATCCTAGCCAACAACAATTCTAAAGTCACCAAACAGCCTGGAGGCTAATGTATCGTTGTTCTATGCCTACGCTGTGTATAAAGTCATCAAAACTGTGTATAAAGTTATAGGTTAGTTATCTTAACATAGTTTCATAGCTATATTAATTTGCGATTTTGACATTACATTAATGTTTGATAATAAGGAAGGCAATGGCAGATTCTTTAAAGTAACATTGTCTACAGTTATGCCTTAGTAGGTTCTAAGTAAGTGGGCCTTAAAAACATACTCAATTTTTTGCCCATAGCCTACTATGGTAGCCCCAGGGCTCTGAGCCGGAAATATCCCACCCCTCAGAGCCCTGGGGTTACCCCTATTGTATTCTCTTAAACTTAACTCTATTCAAAGACAAATTTTAATCAATGGTTATTCTGAGAGGTATGTTTATATGATGTAAGTAGTTCTTTTTCAGGGTGTATAAATTTTGGTTATTCGCATAATATACTAGACTCTACAATGAACTGGAATGTGGTAGACCTGTTGAAGTATTAATGTGGGCCAAGGTGAGGTTTGGTAAGTTACTTGTAGTCAATTAATCTGCGACACGTTACAAATATGATAATGCTTGTTTAGATTTCAACCAACGAGAATACTTTCACATTTGGTCTAGGACTTACCGGATACTGTACTAGCTTTTCCCTGGCAATAATTTGACCCATAATTCAAATCAAATCAAATTTATTTCCCAATAAAAACAAATACAACATCATGTACACAAACAATATTTCGGGGAAAAAATTCCCACATAGGCCCATCGGCCTGTGCGTGAGAACGAGTTCTCCCTCAAATTCAGTGCACTTAAAAAATATCAAAAAACATCGTATTATTGCTAAAACAATTACATTTACATTTTGATGATTAAATGGGCTACAAACACAAATAAAAATAAAAATCAAACAATATCGGCAGTTGTATGTATATTAATCAAGAACAAAATTAAGATTCGTAATTAATTACTGCCTGATTCTCAAAAGTGACATTGACTGAAGTTGTGCATTGGTAGGCCAGAAGTAAGTGGGCTTTAAAGACTTGTTCAAATATATGCCTATTGCCTATAACTTAGCCTATTTATTTCCACTTCAAATTAAAATAAAGAATTCAAAGATAAATTGTTTACACAATGACTATTCTGAGAGGAATGTTTATGTGGTAAGCAGTTCTTTTTCAGGGCGAATAAATTTTGGTTCTTCACCTAATATAGGCCTACTAGATTCAACAATAAACTGGAATGTGGTAGGCTGGTCGAAGTATTAATGTGGGCCTGGGTGAGGTTAGGTAAGTTACTTTTAATTAATTAATCCGGCACCCATACTGCCTATTTTGGTGGCATTACAAATCCTCGCTTCATCCTATTACGGGACATAGGAGCGTATACCTAGTTTAATATAGTTTTACCATGAATTACGGTGTATTAATGGCAATTAAGACTTATTACAATAAAGAGATAATTGTTATAGATTTTACTTAATTATAAAATTACGGACTTATTCATTATTCTATATCCTGTATTTCAAGCCAACCTGTAAATAAATCAAATAAAAAACTGAGAAAGAACCTTGTACAAAAATATATATATCTATAACAATCTACCAATAAAATAAACGGTATCGGGAAACTGACACATACTTTCTACCTTTTTGCGCAACTTCAATGAATAAATTACTTTTTATTTACTAAATATAGAATACAAAGCACGGTCGAATGTACAGGAAATCTTGTAAACAAGTTTTTTTCAGAAATATCCACCCAAACCCCATTTTGGGAGGCTCTACAGAATCCGTTGCTAAACAAAGTGGTTTTGAGAGGGGAAATGCCCCCTTGTCCCCCCCAGGGTTAAGTTGCAACATATTTTGAATATCCTCTACCGTTCAATTCTAAATTGACCTTCATATCAAGTTTTGAAAAAATTGATCAGTAAATAAGAGAGAAATGGAAAGCTTTGTATTCCCCATAAGAATTAGATTAGACAATTTGCTGCGGTTACTGCAAAATGAAAATTTCAATTTTCTCCACAACCAGCAATCGTAGAATAATAATTTAACTACTAAATTATTTAGTTTTTTGAGCTCTTTTTAATGGTGATAAGTAATCTCTTTTAACATTCATGATTTTTTTCCGAAAAATCAAAATAACTGAATTTTGGATGTTTTAAGTCCTGTGATTTCTGAACCCAAATTTTCCCAGGAATTCGGGTGGTTTCATTTTGTTGAAAACGTAATGCTCTACAAACCACCAAAGCTTAATCAAAATCGTTAGAGCCGATTTTGATCAATTCGTATTTTTCATGTTTTTTAGCGGTTTTTGAGGATAATTACCCTTAAATATCAAAAATTTCAAAAAATTAAAAACACCTGGAGATATCGTGATTTAGTACCTACATACCACATTTCATCAAAATCGGCCAATTGGTGTGGGCTCTAGCTCTGTACACATCCAGACAGACAGACAGAAATCACGTAAAAATCACTTTTTTGGGTTCAGGGAGCACCAAAACGAATATTTCCACTAACAACTCAAATTCGATAATTTTGACGAAAACAATGCTTTCTCCATATACTATGCATAAGGGGAGAAAGTAAAAAGCACAAATAAATTTCCCACTCATCAATATGATATCACAATTTCACTATTTAAGACGCCGAAACAGTCCTGAGCGTATTTGAGGGCGGATTGAAAGAGTTATGATTGTAGAATGAATCTCAGTATGATTCCCAGTGTAGCTTTATTGCTGACTACGAGTAACTTACACTTTATGCAGGATCATTGGTTAATAGTCCTAAATACCAATGGTAATAGAATGTAAAGCTTAACTTGGTATCCATAAGCCACTGCTAATTTTATTGGGTTTCTTTTTGTCAAATTTTACCACTCAAGCATAATTTCTTTAGATTTCTCTGATAGGTAATAAACAACAAGAACTAAAAGGATGAATTGTTTCTTAACGTATAATCGGTATATGAGAGACTCAAACATCGTTTTTATTGTAGCGTCTGAGATATTTCGCCAGGAGCACACTCGCTGGAGACTAGGACGGTCTACAGAGTTGAAACAAATTACCAATACAAATAACCATCATGGGAAATAATATTTTCCATAGTTTTCCCTTTCGATCATTATTAGCGAATTTCCCCTATAGGGAAGAAGCTATTACCGTAGTCGGCATGGTAAGACCTAGGCCCGGGACCATGATAACTTTTCGTTTTGAGGTCCCCAGACCCCAAAAACACCATTAGTTCGAAACTGTAGATATATATATATATATATATATATATATATATATATATATATATTTATATTGCATTCATTTGTTAGGGCTACTAATATTATAATAATCAAATGAAACATTTTTCAACTGAGTACCCTTAAGGAATTTCTTTATTTTTAAGACTACATGTTTCGGGACATAATATATATATGTCTGTGAGCACGATAACTCTCGTAAAAATTATCCGATTTTGATGAAATTTGGTATAAACGTATAAAGCGACATTTATGACTTAAAGTTCGAAAACCAGCCAGATCGCTTCATCCGAAGGGGTATTTTTGGGGGGTTTCGTACCCCAAAAATGGGTTTTTGAACTTTTTACATATAATTTTGGAAATAGTCAAATTTTAGTTTTTAACATTCAGCTTAAAAAAATACACAATTTGGTATTTTGATCATTCCTCTACGTCAATTGGTTACCGAGATATTGAAAGTGCTAAACACAGTACGTTGTCTAATGTTATTCTTATGGAGGAAAAGAACAAATTTATATCTTGCTTATTTATGAACGTTCACTGATGAAACTTGGTATACGGCTTCATCTAGTTGTGGTACATTGGTATTTGCTCAAAAAAAATTTTTTGCTCTTGTAGCAGCAAACCTGCGTACTCATCCCCATGTTATTCTTATGGATAATAATTAAATGCTATGTCTCCCTTAATTATGAACATAAATGAATAAAAACTGGTATATGACTTCACCTAGTTGAGTTATGTTGATATCAGCATAAAAATCCACTTTTCGTCTTCCTTGATGCAGCAAACCTGCGTTCTCAGCCCCAATGTTATTCTTATGGGGAATAATTAAAATTGTATATGTTGCTTATTTGTGAATATATTTTTATGAAACTTGGTAAGTGACTTTATGTAGTATTAAGACATTTATATCTCCATTGGAAATTCGCTGAGTATGCAGGTTTGCTGCGACGGGGGTATTTTTTTATTTGATTCATTCTTAAAAAGACCCTGATTTCTTAGACTTACCGTTTACTATAAAGGCAAAAAGGAACTAGAACAATGGGTTGGAAAAGTATTAGTATTACATCAAAATCAACTCCAGTTTGTACATACAGCGTGCTAAATATCAAGGTGTTGGATTATTGTTTCAGGAAGATACACGTGCGAAGTCTGTGACCCGCTCATAACACAGAGCCTTGTCGGACCCCAGTCAAAGGGTTGCCCCCGTTGCTATGGCAACCGCAATGTCACCCCGAGCCCAGTGTTGTGTTATTGCACGCCTACACGGCATTTTGTCACATGCGCTTGCTAACTATTCGTAAAGTCATTTAGTATAGGATAACTTTTATATTAATCTTTACTGTATAGGTATGAATAAAACAAATTGTAATATGTATAACTATGTAATTATATATATGTTGTTTTACATTAGTGAAATTATTTACCACCCCAATATATTTTTTATTTCATTGTGACCTAAAATATATAATTAAAAACCGTGTGCTTGAGGGCTGTAGTTTTGCTAAACAATTTCAATTATATTGAATTATTTATATTCAAACGGGTGCTTCATTCATGATATATTTGGTGATTCCAAGGATATCACGCACCTGCTTCTCACATTAGAACAACATTTAGGGTACTCATGACCTCCCGTATCACAAGAGATTCTTCAAAATCGTTGATTTCTGACTAATTTTAACGAAAAAATACCTACTTAGTAGGGCCTACAGAGAGCAAAACGTTAATATGTCAAATTTTAATCGATTACTACAAATTTAAAATATTGCTTTTTAATTTAATGATCTATATGTAAAAATTCTTTTCTCCGGAAACCCTAGGGGTATTTTTTAATAAAATAATTCATTAATATAGTATAACACCGTTTTGTTTGAAGGCTGTGATGTGTTTCTTTAGTGATACATTAAAATGAATTAATTTACTTTGATATTCTCCCATTTCTCGAACTTTCGTTGGGCTTGACGATACTCTTGTTTTAATATTTAAAATTGCAATAAATACATAGTATTACCAAGCAGTTAAATGGTTTACACTCTTTTGACGATGCTTGGGGTGGAAATCGGAAAATTTTAAATCACCTTTAGAAGCCCCAGTTGAGAAAGATAAACACTAAACACAACTGTTCGTATTTCAACTCTCAAGTTCCCTTACAACTCCGGTATTGTGGCTCTCCTCTCCATAAAAACTTTGTGGTTCTCTTGGGTTTTATTTTGCGTACAACTTATTTTTTGTATTTGCCGTACAGATTGACGGATGTAATCCGATTTGGAATGAATAAATACAAATATTATTCCTTCATACGGTATTTAAAACGTACAAAATTTTTAGTTTTTTTATATTTTTTTAGATTAAAACATTGTGTTAACATTTTTATTAAATGTGTTATTTGTTTAAAAATCAGATATGCGATTTCTTGGGCTAAAAGCGAGATAAACATTTTGTATATTGGTATATCTTCCAAAAACATGTTTTGTTCTTTAACAAAATGGCTCTGCCGTTGAGAAAGAAACAAAAATAAAAACGAAGTCATGTTGTAAACTCATTAGATCCAACTTTTCAATCAAGAAATTAAAACTAATTAGGAATGAGAACGAATTAAAATGCGATATAAGTATAGCAAATTTATATCAATAATAGAGGAAGTACAATCAATTTTGAATCAATATATTTGTATGACCTAAACAATTGTATACAGTTAGATCTCAATTTTTGTGGCTTTGCGGGATTTGATATCAAGACGAGAAGGTGTCATGCAGGATGCAGTTTTGCCAATTCATGGGTATTTAGTATTTAACCAAATTTGTTATAAAATAATCCGTGTGATGTATCTCTTACTCCTAAACTATTTATAATTCCACAATCCATTATTTCACCTTGAAAGAACTTAATGGTAAATAAGAATTAATCTATGTTTCTGCTTTTCTGATTGGAGGGATATCCTCTGATCCCGCTTAAATACGCCCATTGTAAATGGGAGTATAAAAAATAAATTATAATATTTTTGTCCTGACTGTAGTGGGAAACTAATTTTTTTTAACTAAATCTACAAGCTCCACACATGAATAATGAAGCCGGGGTAACCACATTCTTTCATAACCTATACTGTAATCCTAAACGAGCAATTTCTGTATTCAAATCGGATCTCGGAATCCCAAGGAAGAGTTTTGAATTTTTTTTATTTAATTTTGAATCAAATAAAATCATAAGATTTGAAATCATGGACTGTTGAGCCTCAGGAATGGATTTAAAAATCCTTAACCCCAGGAAGACCGCAAATATTGCTGGAAAACTCATTTGAAAATTACAAATTTAAACATTGTGCTAGTAAAAATCCAAATACTAACAAAATAATCTTTACAACTGAGGAAAAACAACCAGTAGCCTGTAAAAGTGACTTTCCTCCGATCAAAGCTCGGCCCTCGTTGTTCAAATCAAATAAATAGCCAGCAACGTCAATGTCCGTGTTGCGGTCAACGTACCTCGCTCTGCGCCAGAGAGCTCGTGTTGCATTCAGGGTCCAATGTACACTTGCTCTAAGGCTCTAACTTATTGCGCTTCTTTCCTTCACTGTACTTATTTTTAAGGGCAAACTCCTAGAATATAAGTTGGTTTATTTTCTATGCTCCTAGTTAACAGGTGGTTTTGCTACCCCTCAACTTTCCTCGAACCTCGACTTAGATAGTTTTAATTCTTACCACCATTTTTGGAGTTTTACTTTTTGGTTATTTGTTACTATAGATGCAAATACCAATTGCCTTTAAATTATATTATTTGTATATTTGCAACCCCCGACTCTGCTTAGTGTATGTAGTCAATTTTAACTATCATGTACAATTATTTAAAACGCACATTAAATACTATATTTTCTGTATTTCTCTATAAAATATTCATATTAGTGTATTTATTTAGTTTAAATGTTTCATTTAATAATTATATTAGTGTATATTGTCTGAGGTGAAATAGTCCTTACTTTTAATAATAAGCTTAGTAAGGCTAATAAAACTATTTGAATAGGCTACTTAGTTTTTATCGATAAATTTAATTTTAATTTGTGTCGATAGACGTTTGAGTGAAGTTAATTAAAAGTGTACAGCTCCATCATTTAATAAAATAAAATCAACATCTATTACTATCCGCTACTTTTTATTTATTTATTGAACTACAAAATTTGTCATCGTATTGTTTTGTGCTTTTAAGGTTAAATTTGGTGAGACCAAAGAGTATTGGTAATACTGGAGGCAACACCGATGAACAAAATTTCGAGCTGTTCTTTCGCGAGTTTTGGTGAGGCAAATAACTACTCGCTGAAATCGAACGAGTCGACAAAGTGAATCATACAAATATTTATTCATGATTTGAACATTGATAAAGTTGTATTTGTTTATTTACCCATAATTTATCATATTTCATGGCAATAGTAGATGCATAAATCAAACGGAAAAACAAATTTGTTCCAACTTGTACTACTTTTATTCCAGTGATTTTCATGAGTAGATTTACTTATGGGAATAAAGCAGCCAATTAGGATAGTTCAAAGAACGAGAAATTCGCCTCACCAGTGTATACCAACCTGAAAAAATCACCGACTCGCTTTTTCGACAAAAGTCATTAAGCAGTGTTGCCTCCAGTATTACTAATAAACCTCCTTGGGTGAGACCGTGATAATTATAACTCCTGAGTGATGAAGTCAGCGCCACAGAGTAACAAATTACCTTCCACAGAACTAATAAAGAACCAAACTCTTGACAAGTAACATTAACTTGCCTGCAGCTATCGTACATCAGCCGCCGTACATGTTACACATACACATGTATAACTCTCTCATGACTGTGAACTAAATACCCCCGTCGCAGCAAACCTGCGTACTCAGCGAATTTCCAATACATATATACTTGACTCACTACTAAATAGAGCTACTTACCAAGTTTCACAAAAATACATCCATAAATAAGTGATATATAGCATTTTATTTATTCTCCATAAGAATAAAATTAGGGTTGAGGACGCAGGTTTGCTGCAACGAGGAAGATAAGTAATATATTTTTTTTTGCAATTATCAATATAACTGAACCAGGTGAAGCTATATACCAAGTTTTATTAATTTAGGTTCATAATTAAGGGAGGTATACAACTTTACTTATTCTCCATATGAATAACATGGGGGCCGAGTATGCAGGTTTGCTGCTACGGGGATTATCAACAAAAAACTTGTTTTTTGTGCTAATATCAATATACCACAACTATTTGAAACCACATACCAAGTTTCATCAATATACATTCATAAATAATCGAGATATAGAATTTTATTTACTCTCCATAAGGATAACATTGGACAACGTACTGTGTTTAGCACTTTGAATATCTCTGCAACGGTTGGACGTAGAACAACGATTAAACACCAAAGTGATTGTTTTGTTGAGCTTAACACATTAATAAACAGAAATGTGAAGTTTTTAGTAAAACTATCTGAGAAAAATCTAAAAACCTTTTTCCCATAAGATTAACATGGGACACGTGTTTTTGGATTTTCTCCGCAACCACTTAACAAAACTTTGGTTTAATGATTCAAAATACTACATTATTTGTTTTTTTAAGCTCTATAAAATGGCTATAACCAAAATTGAGTGTTTTTAACATTTTGGGGTCAAATTTGCAAAAAACCGATTTTTGGAAAATTGTAAACCCCCATAAAACCCCCTTCCCATAGTGCGATCGATCTGGTTTTCGAACTTAAAGTCATAAATGCTACTCTCCACATTTGTGCAAAATTTCATCAAATTCGGGTGTTTCTTTCAAAAGTTATCGCGGTAACGGACACATATATATATATATATATATATATATATAAAATAAACCAATTGTAAATAAACTTGAGTACCCTGGTAAAATCATTTTAATTACACTTACACGTGTTTCAGCTCTTAGGCCATGTTCACAGTGTTAGTTATAATACCTAACCTTTTTTAAAACTAATCCTTATCAACAAGAATAAAGATTTTCACATGTGACTATAAATCATATGATAAATTGTTATCAGTGCAGGTTGGTAGGAGCACTTCTAATGTGTATTATTTGGTCGAAAATTGGGTTTTTTGTCTGGACTTGCATTGAGTTTAAAATGTTATTTTTGTCAATTTGATAATTTTGATATATATAAAACTCTTCTTTGATATCCATTTTGTACCCTTTATTTTGGATGTCAAGAACTGTCATATTTTCTTCAATATTTTTGTAATTATGATCAGTTGTTAGTATATGGTCAGCAAATGCAGACTTTTGACTTGTCCTATTGTTTGATTTTATGGCCTGGGTATGTTCATTGTAACTTTTCTTAAAGTTTCTACCTGTCTGACCTATGTAATATTTATTGCAGTCGCTGCAGTTGATTCTATAAACTCCCGAATTTTCATAAATATTGGATGTTTCATTCTTATCATTGGAAAACTTGTTTATGAGTTTAAATGAGTTATTCCTTGTTCTGAAACTTATTTTATAATTTGATTTCCCAAACGTCTTTCTGATAGCTTTATTAAGCGTTGTACTATAAGGAACACACATATACTCACTTTTTGGTTCTAAAATATTTTCTTTTTCAGCTTTTTCTCTGCTTGATCTTATTATTTTGTCAATCAATTTTGTGTCATAACCATTTGCGGTGGCAATGGACTTTATAGTTCTTACTTCTTTATTGTAGTTTTCTTCATTCATCGGTATTTTTAATAATCTGTTGATTAATGAATGGAAGGATGCCATTTTTTGTTGCCATGGGTGATTTGAGTTAGCTGGTATTACAAGCATTGTTTGAGATGGTTTTCTAAATATGTCAAATTCATGTTTTCCGTTCTCTTTCGTTATTGTAACATCAACAAAGTTTATTGATGTGTTATTGGTTTCGATATTATGTGTGATGTTACAATAACGAAAGAGAACGGAAAACATGAATTTGACATATTTAGAAAACCATCTCAAACAATGCTTGTAATACCAGCTAACTCAAATCACCCATGGAAACAAAAAATGGCATCCTTCCATTCATTAATCAACAGATTATTAAAAATACCGATGAATGAAGAAAACTACAATAAAGAAGTAAGAACTATAAAGTCCATTGCCACCGCAAATGGTTATGACACAAAATTGATTGACAAAATAATAAGATCAAGCAGAGAAAAAGCTGAAGTCAAAAGTCTGCATTTGCTGACCATATATTAACAACTGATCATAATTACAAAAATATTGAAGAAAATATGACAGTTCTTGACATCCAAAATAAAGGGTACAAAATGGATATCAAAGAAGAGTTTTAAATATATCTAAATTATCAAATTGACAAAAATAACATTTTAAACTCAATGCAAGTCCAGACAAAAAACCCAATTTTCGACCAAATAATACACATTAGAAGTGCTCCTACCAACCTGCACTGATAAACATTTATCATATGATTTATAGTCACATGTGAAAATCTTTATTCTTGTTGATAAGGATTAGTTTTAAAATAAGGTTAGGTATTATAACTAACACTGTGAACATGGCCTAAGAGCTGAAACACGTGTAAGTGTAATTAAAATGATTTTACCAGGGTACTCAAGTTTATTTACTTTTTGTTTATTATATTTATCAGTAGCCCTAATCTGTGAATTTAATGTTTTGATATATATATATACATATATAAAAATTTGAACGAATAGTGTTTTTGGCATCTGGGGACCTCAAAACGATAAGTTATCATGGTCTCGGGCTTAAGTCTTACTATGCCACCTACGGTAATAGCTTCTTCCCTATAGGGGAAATTCGCTAAAAATAGAAAAACTACATTAACTTATTTTGTTGTAAAAAAATCATGATTGCAAACTATACCAAACAATTCAATGGTGCCTTAGTATGTATTTATTTGTTACCAGTCGCGGTATATAAAATAACAAAGAATTCGAAGGATTGAAGTAACAAGAGTAAATATGGGAAGTTTTGAAAATACGTTCGAAAATGATTAGCAATGGATTAAAACTGTAGTCTATAGTCCGACTAAAACCCATTCAGCTCATTTATATGCATGACTTGCTCTTGTTATATATAGCCTACGAACTATAATTATTTTAACAAATTAACATTTAATGTTGTCATATTGGCAACAACTGTTTCCTCTTTTGTTTTTCATGTTGGCGGCACAAGAGGTCCTTCCGTCCTCTTGAGTGATGGCTGTCGACTGTGAAGTAACACATAAGAATAAAGGAACTGAACAATAAATCCGTTGTAATCTATGTCCAGTGTTAAAATTATTAAACTTTTAAATACTATTCTATTATATAACAGCTATGTCCAAATGAATTTTTGATTGTATGAGGGTCTTATTTCTGTACCTACAAAGAATACTTTACTAGCCAAATGAACGTAAAAGCAGATTTATCTAACAAGGAAAGATTTCGTAATAAATTACAAACAATAGCTCGCATAACTGAGTCTTGGCCTCAAAGCATCAGAAGCAATAAGACTCAATCTTCTTCCCTCTAGAAGACACAAAGCTGTCCTTGTAGTGATGCGGTTTCCAGTAATCCACTCAGACTTAATATCACTAGCTTTAGCGGTTGTGTTGCTTTATTCACCTTTAAAAATCAAGCAGAGAGGAAAACAAGCTTTCTAACAGTGCAGTTTGGCATATTATCATAGACGCCTTTAAAGAAAATGTGTAATACTTTGTACTGACAGTTGCCCATGAGTTGTATTTATACTTGTTGCTATATTAAGCACGCTTTGTCTTTAAGTAAAAGGTTGTATGTCGTTGTTTTCAATCTTGTTTAATATGTTGTTTTGAAGAATACTGTACATTATTAGCACTTCGCAAATGGTAATAAGCTGTCTTATCTATTGATATTTATAAAACAAAACTAATGATAAAAGGTAATTGTAATTAATACGTAACTAAACTAATTAAAAAACGTAACTTTCCTGTGCTATATATTAACAACTTTAAAAATGCCAAATTACGGCAAAAATAAATGTATACAACTCTTTAGTAAACAAATTTTGAACTATTAAATTACTTGACTTTAAATTCAATAAGTGGGTGGATTTGTTGCTACGGGAACATATTAAAAATTGATTAAAATTATTAAATTCCTAGCACATTTTTGAATTAATGGTGCAAGCCATTATAGTTTTACTATGCCTACGTGTAAAACCCATCAAAACTGACTATAAACACGCTTAACTTTACTCACAGTTTAAATATGAACCTTGGTGGGTTCACATCAGGGTAAGACACTCGTTATCAAAACGATAAATACCACTTAAACGGTATTTTCTAACTTGATGAGTAAAAGACGAGTTCGCACGCAGCACGCTGACGTTAGGGAAGTGAATTTCCCCAGTAAAAACTTTCAAAAATCAAATAACGGGTTTAAAAAAAATTGTGACATTTTTAGCAAAATGGAAAATATTCAGTTTTTTGGCTGTTCTGATGTACCTGGTTCTATTTAAATGCAGTAATGGGATGGCAATGTTGTGAATTGTAAGCTTAGGAGGAGTACCATCAGGATCAAAAATCGGTATGGGGGTGTTAGGAGTGATAAAACTACATCAAGATATGAAAAACAGCCTTTTCCAATGTAAAATCCCCATAAGACAACGTACTGTGTTTACTCAATTTTAATTTATTTAATAGCTTGGTAAGTATTAGTGCTAGAATGATGAGGGGGGCTTAAAATTTTCGCCTTTTTACGTTCTATAACCTCTTATCCTATAATCTTACATTTAGGGCTTATCTGACCCTTTTTGGGCCCAAAAACTCAAATTTCAAAATTTAAAATCCACAAAAAAGAGGGTTAGAGTTTTCCGATTATTTTGCCCAACGAACTTGTCCAACTGATTACAAAAAGGAATGCCCCTACCAAATTTTAAGTAAATCGGACAAAAATGCGACCGCTAGAGTGCAAAAACATATATATATATATATATATACATACATATATATATATAAAATTTTGAACGACCCCCCAAAACGTGTTCAGGGGGTCACGTTAGGAACTTCTATGGTGGTCCCGGGCTTAAGTTTCACCGCGTGGGTCATGCTAATAGTTCACTTTCCATAGGAAATTCACTAATAACGATTTAAGGTTGTGCAGTCAAAAAAATTTTAATTTTAATTTTCAGGTGACTGGCCTGACCTCCAGGCGGAATAGCTTGTCAACAGAGTCGACTGCACCACCTTAATTGGTGGCGCCTCGTTTTCCCCATGCTATATAGTATACGGGCGGCGAAGCACGCGGAAACTCCTTTTGCGGCGTTGCCAATTCTACTACGCCGCGGCCTTCTTTAAAGGCGGCTATGATATTATTCACCAAGAGGGGCTCCAGTCACCGGCTTCTGTCTGCTTCTCCCATAAGACTAATGTTAACTTTTAAAGACCCTCTCTCCTCAACGGATTATCCTAAATTGTTTTAAAGTACAAAATTATCTAACGACAGAATTCAGGGAGCAGAACTTTTATATGAGAATCATGAATATTGAATATTTTTTAATATTATTGAACGTTTATTGTTTGTGATATTGACATTTGCTCGTAGAAATCGCTATGTATTTTTTGCCATAACTCAGCTTTATCGGATAATCCGTTGAGGGGGTGAAAGATAACATTGGCCTTATGTGGGAGAAGCATTTAGACGCAGAGGACTGGAGCCCGCCCTTAATCCGCTTTTTCAGCTCATAGCATTAAATCAGTGAAGCAAAAAAGAGGATGCTAATAAAGGATAATAAATATAATTGAGGCTTGCGTATCCTGGTTACTCCTGGAAGTTCCTCTCAAATTGTCTTTACATTCAATGGATAAACAATTATGATTGCAGAACCCTACAGTTGACCAAATGATTTTATTTGTGATTAAAATGCATATTTACAAAGAAACACTCAAATTAAAATTAAAAAACGAATTTAAATGACGCCGCCTCCACACTCTGCCACAGTCTACGCGAAGGCCAAAGGGTGAACACGAGAGTGAGGATGGGTAGTTCGCCTCTGCTCGTGTTGTTCGACCTAATTATTTTCATTGTAATAAGTGTTTTATTATAATGCTAATAACACTCACAAATCGCTCGATGAAGCTTTCGTCGAGTGAGGAGGAAGTTTTAGATGAACATCAAAACTTAAAGACCCAATAGTAAATCCTCGAATACGTTATTGATTTTAAAATGTTTGATTCGTGTAAGAGTCATAAAGTGCATATTAATGTGCGATACGACAATATTTAGCCTCTTTAACATTTTAAAATTTGGCTTGTCAGTAGGGGGCATTGGATGGTTCAAAACCAGCACAGGCGAAGTGAGGACGCGAGGACGCGAGGACGTCCCCCCCCCCCCGGATGACCTTGACCTTGACCCACAAGGTCACCCCCGAGGGCACCCCCCCCCCATGACGTCATCCCCCCCCCATGACCCCCCCCCCCGGATGACCTTGACCTTGACCCACAAGGTCACCCCCCCCCATGACATCCCCCCCCCCCGACCTTCCCCATAGCCAAGCTCGGACCCCCCCCCGGACCTTCCCCATAGCCAAGCTCGGACCCCCCCCTCCCCCCCCTCCCCCCCCCCGTTTGCAACATTTTTCATGATGAGGAAAAACTTTCAAAAATTAATAACTAGCCTATTTACTCACCGATTCCCACGGGACTTTTTCCAGAATGTAGGCCTATCCCAGAGGAAGCGAATGACGTAAGAACCCCATAGATCCGCCATTAAACAAGGCCGCTATTAATTTTTAAACGCGTTTTCCTTATGGGATCTCAGCTGTTTACCGGCCGATTTTGATGAAATTTCACCACATGTAGGGCGGCGGCCTAAGTAAACCATCCCTTAAAGAAAATTGAGAATCCACCGTTAAACGGGCCCGCTATTAATTTTTAAACGCGTTTTCCTCATGAGATCTTGGCTGTTTACTCATCAGCGGTCTTCCAGACCCATCATGATGGTTCAAAACCAGCAAAGGCGCGGTGAGGATGCAAGCCCCCCCCCCCCCGTGAGCGACTCCGCGGAGTCACGTGTCAAGGCGCGTGCTAGGGCCTACGTGACCGCCCGGGGTTGTTTACTCATTAGCGACTTTCCCTCACTCCTCCGGCGAGGCCTCCTCCCGACCGGAGTGTTATTTATAAGCGCGTCCTCGAGGGTTTCATCAGTTTGTCTTTGGAGCTCTTACTGCGCGAACGAAGTATTGCCGTCTCCGAGATACACTTTACAACCTGTGCTTGTGCGACTGTGTGGAGTTTTCTCTTTGGATATCTTAAAATGTAAGTAACATTTAATTTATCTTTTCATCAGCCGATTTACCAATGCTCTAAATCCCAATTAGCTAAAATTAATATTTAATATTTTATATATCACAGTGGAAAATAAAATTTGGCTTTGCTTAGTAGAATTATAGACGAGATTAAAATCACCATGTGCGAGCGAAACAAAGATAAAGACGTGTAACAGTGTTAGGAATGTCATAGGAGCTATTCTTGTAATTTATTTCTGTCTACTATTAGAAGGGTACTGTTACCAAGCCCCGATGTACTGTATAGATACCCGATGTTGCAGATGGCTGTTCCTCGTATGTGTGAGGTCTGCGGTCGCTTCTTCGCTGGAACCCTGGCTCGTCACACGGCAGCCGCTCACAGGGACCGCCATTTCGACTGCAACGTCTGCGGGCGACGCTTCGGGCGAAGCGACAACCTGCGACGCCACCTCGCAGCAGTTCATCCTCCCACTCCTCACGATCAAGCGCCAGGTATGGTTTTAGGTTAAATAGGAAACCACCAGTAGATTTGTTAAGCACTTCTCCAATATCCTCATACACAGTTCCTCACCCTTGTATTACTGGACTCAAACTGGTGATTGAGATGAGGAAGAGGTCACCAGTCCTCTATGCAGTTCCTCACGATCAAGCGTTAGGCACGGTTTTTACGTTAAACAAGAAACCAGTACTAATGACTTGTTTTCGAGAGTAAACGGCTTTAGCCGAGTAAACAGATTCAAGTAGTAAACAAGGGGCTGCCAGCCTCCGTTCAGTTCCTCACCCTTGTATTACTGGACTCAAACTGGCGATTGAGATGAGGAAGAGGTCGCCAGTCCTCTATGCAGTTCCTCACGATCAAGCGTTAGGCACGGTTTTTACGTTAAAAAGGAAACCAGTACTAATGGCTTGTTTTCGAGAGTAAACGGCTTTAGCCGAGTAAACAGATTCAAGTAGTAAACAAGGGGCTGTCAGCCTCCGTTCAGTTCCTCACCCTTGTATTACTGGGCTCAAACTGACGTTCGAGAGGAGGAAGAGGTCGCCAGGCCTCTATGCAATTCCTCACCCTTGTATATATTGGGCTCAAACTGGCGAACGAGGTGAGGAAGAGGTCGCCAGTTCCTCACCCTCGTGTTTATCGAGGTAACTAATAGAACTTGTTTTTCCTGTTCGCAGGCCGTCCATGCCCGTTATGCTCCGTCGCCCTGGCGAGCCCCGAGGATCTTCACTACCACATGGAAGCGGTCCACGGTGCGATCCCGTCAGCTTCGACCTCCTCCTCCGCAACGCCACCTGTCAGAGACCCACGGCCCGAGTGTAACGCGTGCGGGCGACGATTCGACCGCGAGGACCTGCTCCGGCGCCACGTGCAGCTGGTGCACGCCAACGGGGTCCGCTGTCCCGAGTGCGGCGCCCTTTTCCGCAGGGCCGCGTACCTCCAGCAGCACGTGGCAAGCGCTCACCGCGGCATGAGGTTCGCGTGCGCCTACTGCGACCGAGGCTTCACCCGGCGCTACAACCGGGACCAGCACGAGGCCCACAACTGCCCCATCGTGAGGAACCTCGTTGTGGACGAGATGCCGCACCTACCCGTCCTGTCACCCGAGCCCCGGCCCGGCCGCGAGCCCCAGCCTGGACCCAGCCGCGAGCCCCAGCCTGGACCCAGCCGCGAGCCCCAGCCTGGACCCAGCCGCGAGCCTCGACCCAGCCGCGAGCCCCAGCCCGGACCAAGCACGGCACCTGATGGGATGGTGGGTGGCGGACTACCCACGTTCCGCACCATTCAACGGGGTTTCCGCGGACGCCTCCTGACCTTCGGCCTGTCCCGGCCCATGGAGGACTTCTTGACCGTGGAGGACGCGCTGGTGCTGCTGTTCGACAGCGTCCTGGAACTGTTGGCTGACGTCAGGACCCGACACCCAAACACCAAGGTCAACATGTTCCTGGAGTGTGAATTCGCCAACGTTCACGGAGCCACCTGTCTGCGGGCCTTCAAGACGAAGAACGTGCCTCTCACCGCCGCGTCCAACTTGGAGGACTTCCTGTCAGCGTCCTTCCACAAGCTGGAGGAAGAGAAGGAGCAGTGCCTGCTAGTGGGCAGCGGGTGGAGCTATCTCCGGATACGCGACCTGGAGATTCGCGTCAATCTCTACACCCCGTTGGGAGAACGCGGAGCCCGGTTCGTCCAGCTTCCCAAGACCATCTGCGAGACGCGCGCCGTCATCAACGTGCACAACCTCGATGACATGTGCTTCGCGTATGCCATCCTAGCCAAGTTCGTCGCGCAACACCCGGAGAGGCCCACATCGTACACACCGGACGTCATGGCACGCTACGACTGGGTCGGCCTACGCTTCCCCGTAGCCGTGAAGGACATCAAAGTCTTTGAGAGGAGGAACCCCATCAGCGTCAATGTGTACGGGATCGAGCGCGCCATGGTGGGGAGACGCCCCGACGGATCGCCAAAGTTCCAGGACCGCGTGTTCCCGCTGAAGATCTGCAAGCGGGAGTTGGAGGATCACCGGGACTTGCTGTACGTGACCACCGGCGGGGACAGTCACTACGCCTACATCACAAACATGAGTAGGCTTGTGAGACACCAGCTGACGTCCCACGTCAACGCCATCCACGTGTGTAAGCGATGCTTCGCTTACTTTGACAACCGGCCTAACAAGCTGCAGCTGTCCGGTGCCGAGCGCCTGGAGGAGCACATGCGATACTGCACCGCCAAGGCCCCCCTCCGCTTGGACTTGCCGAAGAAGCAGCAGATCCGCTTCACCCACCCCGAGTACACTCGGCGCGAGCGCTTTTGCGTTTATGCCGACTTCGAGTGTGCTCTGCAACCCGTCGCCGCTGACCCTGCGGAAGCACCGCCCGGCACGAGGCCCCTGCAACTGCACGTCCCGTACGCCTTCGCCTATCAGATTGTGGACTCGCTCGGTTTGGAGGAGTTTGAGCCCCGCGTCTACTTCGGGGCTGACGCGTCCAAGGTCTTCATGGAGAGGCTGAAGATGGACGTGCTGGCGCTGTGGGAGTTCCTATTCAGCATGAGAGCTCTGCACCCTTCTCTGACCCGGCAGGAGATGGACGAGTACCTGGCAGCGACTCACTGCTACCTCTGCGGGAAGGAGTTCACGGACCAGGACGTTAAGGTGCGGGACCACAATCACGCCCCACCCTACGAGTTCCGAGGAGCCGCACACCGCTCGTGCAACCTCAGGTACCGGGAGCAGCGACACATCAACTGCTACTTCCACAACCTATCCAACTACGACGCCCACTTCGTAGTGCGCGAGCTGGCCATCGACCCCGGTGACGTGGACGTGTTGGCCCACACGGAGGAGCGGTACATCGCCTTTACCAAGCGATTCCACTTTGGTCAGCCTGGGGACAACCAACGTCAGAGCAGTTTCGCGGTGCGCTTCCTAGACACCTACAGGTTCCTGTCCATGAGCCTGGCCAACCTGGCGGCAGGACTTCCCACGGACAGGATGCGTGAGACGAGGAAGCGCTTCCCCGACGACCGGCTGTTCGACCTGGTGCGTAGGAAGGGCGTGTTCCCCTACGACTTCGTTACGTCCTACGACATGCTGTATAGGACCAGGGAGTTACCGCCCAAGGAGGCGTTCAGGAACTCCATGACCCTGGAGGACATCAAGGACGAGGAGTACGAGCACGCCCTCAACGTGTGGCGAGCCTTCGAGTGTCAGCACCTCAAGGACTACGCGGACAAGTACCTGCGATGCGACATCGCCCTGCTCACCGATGTCTTTGAGCAGTTCCGCGACACCTCGCTGGCAGAGTACGGGCTGGACCCCGCCCACTACTACACCCTGCCGTCCTACGCGTGGGACGTGATGCTCAAGACCTGCGGTGTGGAGCTGGACACGCTGCAGGACTTTGACATGTACCTGTTTGTGGAGCAGGGGATTCGAGGAGGCATCTCACAGGCCATCACCCGCTACGCCAAGGCCAACCACGACAGGTGCCCGGACTACCACCCCGACGAGCCCACGCGCTTCCTCCTGTACCTGGACGCAAACAATCTGTACGGCTGGGCCATGTCCCAGTGCCTGCCGACCGGAGACTTCGAGTGGCTCAGCCGTGAGGAAATCCAGGCGTTGGACATTGCGGCGCTGGACGCAGAGGCCGATCGAGGCTACATCTTGGAGGTGGACCTCCACTACCCCGCGCGCCTACACGACCTGCACAAGGACCTTCCCTACTGCTGCGAGACGAAGCGTCCGCCAACAGGGAAGTTCCCCAAACTGTTGACGACCCTGGTCGACAAGACGCACTACATCTGTCACTACAGGGTCTTGCAGCAGGCGCTGCAAAACGGGTTGGAGCTGGTCGCGGTACATCGGGCGATCTCCTTTCGCCAGTCGCGGTGGTTGGAACCGTACATCCTGATGAACACGGAGCTGCGGAAGAGGGCCAAGACGAAGTTTGAACAGGACTTCTTCAAGCTCATGAACAACGCGGTCTTTGGCAAGACCATTGAGAATGTACGGAAGCGCCTCAACGTGAAGCTGGTGTGCACCCCGGAGAAGTTTTCCAAGTACGTCGCCAGATCCAACTTCCTGGACCGAACGTACTACACGGAGGACGTGGCCCTGGTGCATCTGTCAAAGGTCAACATCGTGTTGGACAAGCCCGTCTACGTAGGCATGACAGTCCTGGAGCTGAGCAAGTGGCTCATGTACGAGTTCCTGCGCAAGATGAAGGAGCGCTACGGTGACCGCCTCACCGTGGACTATATGGACACGGACAGCTTCGTCTTTGACATCGTGTCCCAGGACGTCTATGCTGAGATGAAGGAACACCTGGACGACTTTGACACCAGCGGCTATCCGAGGTCTCACCCCTGCTACAGCCCCGTCAACGCCAAGGTCATTGGAAAGTTTAAGGACGAGTGCAACGGCCTGTCCTTATTCGAGTACCTCGGCCTGCGGTCCAAGCTGTACTTTATGGACATCGAGGACGCAGCGACAGGCGGCAGCAAGGCTCTCAAGCGGGCCAAGGGGGTGGCTAAGGGCGTTGTCAAGAACGTCCTCACCCCCGACGACTACAGAGAGTGCCTGTTTGAGGGGGTCCAAAAGCGCACCACCAACGTCCGCTTCCAGTCCCACTTACACCGGGTCTACACCGTGGAAGTGGACAAGCTGAGCCTCAGCCCGACTGATGACAAGCGGTGTGTCCTCCCCGACGGCATCCACACTCTGCCGTGGGGACACAAGGACGTCCCGCCGCTACCAGCCAGGAGAGGAGATCGACGGATGGAGGTGGATGGTGAGGAGGAGGAGGGGCAGCCCCAGGATGAAGACGAGGAAGAGGAATTCCCAGTTTAGTTTTAATATTAATTTTAAGAAAAATTTGTAAATAGTATTTGTAAGAAAATATAATAGCTTTATGTACAGCACGAACCTGAGTTGTTTATTTCCTCCCCTTTGCTCACTCAAAAGCCGGTAGGCTCAGAAAAACTAAAGTGAAAGGCGTTATGGGCCGTTTGGCCCGAGCCGTGCAGCTTAAAAAGCCCCCGCCAACCGGGAGCGGTTGGCGGCGCGTGTCGGGGGATGGCCCTGAAGGAGTTGCCCAGGAAGGAGTTGCTAAGTGGTTTGCTGACGCTCAAGGTTGCACCCTCGAATTACTCAGCGGTTTGCTGATGTCCGAGGGGTCTCGTGACGCGCCCTCTTTGGCGACCTTCACTGCCGCTTGGCGGGGGCTCAGCCAGTGACACGCGCCGCTGGTATATAAACCTGAGGTCCAGCCCCGCTGCCTCAGTTTTGCTAATTTTTTTAAATTTAGTAAGGAGAAAGGAGAAATGAAAACACAAGCTTTATCATTATGAGGCATGTATTGTACAGTAATAAGGTTACATACACATACTACAAAAACCTTACAAATTAGTTTTAAGCGAATATGGAGTGGAAGAGCCTGCGGACCAGAGCGTCGTTGGCGGCGGGAGCGGCAGGGTCGAAGAGCTGGACGTAGTCGCTGAGTGACGTGCGGAGAACAGCCCGGCAGTACAGGTAAGTGAGGCAGTAGTAGCCGCAAACAGAAGTATCGTAGCCCTGGAGTCGATACCTGTTGTAGACGTAGTGGCGGTGATGAGGATTGCGCCTCAGGAACATTTGAAAGTCGGCCTGGTATGGCGGCCTTCCGTAGCTGTCCAGGTACTCGAGTCTGTCCTCTTCCGAGCAGTAAAACGCCACCCAGTGTTCGCCTCCCTCGGTGTGTGCTACCGTGTTGGACACAATGGCGGTGAGAGGCTTGACCGGCACGTCCGGTAGTTGGTCAGAGGCGTAGACCGCAACGTTCCTCAGTCCGGGGATCCTCACCAGGCATTCTCTGATCTGGACGGTATTCATCGTGGGCGGAAGCAGCACAGGCAGCTCGAGGTGGACGGGTCTGGACTGTCGTTAGCCACGAGCCAGTCCCGCAATACTATGCAGTTATGAAGGGCGCAACGGTTGTGGGAGCTCTTATGGTGGCGACAGCGCAGAGTCCGGTAGGTGGGCGCACCGTTGAGCGACCCGCAGCCCAGATCCTCCATGTCCTGAGCGGTGGTGGCGGCGGGCTCGGTTATGAGGTGGCGTTGTACAAAGTCCCTCTTCTGCGATCCTTTGACGTAGACCAGGGGGCGGTGGATGAGGCAGGAGCGCAGCTTGTCCAGCAGGGCGACGTACGCGATGTCCCCCTGGTCCCACTCCAAGCAGTGGCAGTGGCGAGTGACCCAGACGCTCTCGCGCTGTTTCTCGGAAGTCAGGAGGTCCTTACTGAAGGGTGGGCGGGCGATGTGATGTAGGAGCAGCGTGCCGGTAGTCACGTCCACCACGCAAACCTCTTTCAGTAGAAAGTCATTATCACTGTCTTTAAAACACTGCATATCCATCACCACGCTTCCGTGATGACAGCGCGCTGGCGGCGGCTCGTTGTAGATCGGTGGCGGCACGTCCATCCCGTACGGCTGACTGAACTCGACTGAGCGCTGGCGGGAGCGTGCCTAGCGGGAAAACCTTGGGTGCGCGCGCCGCCATCACGGTTCGCGGTAACCTTGAGCGCGCGGCAACTCGTTTACCCGCCAAAGTCGACTGTGACGTTGCGGTGACGGTCCACCTCCACGACGTTGTCCAACTCGGCATACACTATGCAGTTGAACGCCTCCGCCAAGGCTTCGGAGAACCCAATCTCTATGCGCAGGTTACCGTTGCGCACCAGGTTCCAGTGGCTGGATTGAGAGGCCGCCATATCGGGTGTCAGGTCAAACGCCATCAGGCAGTATCCATAGGGGTATTCGTTGCGACTGACTTCGTTACCACAGTCTGAGAAATTGATGCCGGTGCCGGTGTACAGCGTGTGGTAGGCGAGCACGCACAACTCCTTACCGAACGTGTAATCCGGTTGAAGCGGCTTACATGGTACTTGCTCACCATCTATGTACAGCGCGAAGAAGTTCACGTGGCTGTGGGTGAAGTTGAACGGGTTCTTCTTGTAGTCCCCGTTGAACGCCTGATTGCTGACCAGGCCAACTATAACGCGTTTCGGCAGTTGTCCCAGAAACACACTGTCCAGAGTCTTGCTGCTGATACCGGAGGGTAGTGTGAAGGATTTCACTTCCACGCGCGTAATGGGATATTTGGCTGTGCCCGACTCCAGCGTCCTGCTGTGAGCCAACAGCACGCTCGGGTTGATCTTACAGCGGCGCATAAACAGGTTGACTTCGGCGATGTCCACTTTGTAGTCTGTCACGGTTTTAGACATGATGGAGAATGAGTTCTTTGACCTGATCAGGCGAAAGCGCATCTCCACGCCGTTTAACATGAACTTCTCCTGGTTGCACAGGTCAACGTGCAGATGTCCGACCATGTCCGCGTACCGGCTGGCCTTGACAAACTCCCTCCGGTTCTTGAGCCCGGCATTATCCTCCTCAGTATTGTCCATGTACCCGGCATAGTCCTCGTAGAACAACTCCGCGGTGAGGTGCGATGTCTTGGCATCACCGCCATAGGACAACAGGTTCTCCAGGTAGGCGCGATAGGCGTACGTGTTGTTCTGAGGAGACACCAGTTTGTTGTTCAGGTACAGGTCCACTTGACTGAACAGCGAGTGCAGCCAGTTGTTAATCGGACCCACCTCTTTTATCGCTTGATCACCCGTTACAGCGCCTCCACTAGCCGTTCTAATGGTAGCCTTCACATGCAGTAGCGTCTGTGACAGATCCGTGTACTCGTCCCCGTGACCCGGAACTATGAACTCAACGGGCGAGTCGTCTGTCAGGGAGGAGATGGGCTTGTACTGCACCCATTTACCGCTCTCTATACTGGTCTGCGTGGGCGGTAGCGAGAACAGGTCCAACTCGGTCTTGACACACTCGCACGACTTCTGATGTAGAAACGCCATTATCCAAAAATGTCCTTCACGGTACTCTCGCTCTTCTTGCTTCTCCTCTTCTTAGCGACACGTTTTGTGGGCTTCCTCTTGGGGGCAGCGCTCTTCTTCCTCGCTCCGAGGAGTTTCGCTAGAGACTGAGGAGTAACCTGCTGTACACGCCTCCTCTTATAGGCACCACCACCGCTCAGCACGCGATCCAGTTTTTCATCGGCCCTGCGTTTCAGCGACCCGGTAAACTGTCTGAGTCGAGCGTTGGCTGCGACTCGGGGGTTGGCTGTGCCCGCCGCCACGTCGCCCAAGAAGCCCACACCGGACCTCAGCGCCTCCTTGCCCAGCGCCGATGCGCCGGATCTGATCAACGGGACCACTGTACGCATCAGCCCGCCTAGGAAACTGCCGATGCCGTGTCCGCGTTGGAAAGCGGCTCCTCTGAATACGGAGGATACGCCATGGCCCGCCTGCTGGTGGCGGTAATACGCCAGATAGGGATCGCTCGGATTCATTGCCGCTGCCTCTCTTTCCTGAAATGAAGCTTCATGCACGTGGTCCCGAAGTGGAATGGCAAGTGTCGCCCTTGGTTGTCCCTTAAATCGATTTCCACGCTCTCGAATGAGGTTTTAATCACCGGCACGTAGTGCGGGTCTATTATATACACTGTCGTGTTGGCACCGTACGTGTAATTCCTGATGTCGATGTTGAGGATCTTCAGTAGTGGCGCCACAGCGTCGCCCACCAGTTGGGGTTCCACCAGGTCGCAATACACGTACATGTGTGATGGTAGACCGGCGAAGAGGTTAGTCGGCCTCACGGACCTGTGACGCTTGACGATATCCGTATCCACCTCGTAGCCAAACTGTAGCGCCAAACTGGGGCTCAGTTTGAGGCTCTGAACGGCTGAAGACGTCGACATCAATTCCACCCTGGAGGACCTCTCGTCATATGAGAAGGTGCACAGGTTACTCTTCATTTGAGGGTGGTTGTTGATTGCGTGCACGAGTTCCTCGGTACTACTGTAATTGCCCGGCTCCACTTTGATTAACAACTTGTCCACCACGGCCAACCCGCCTTTCGAGTCCCTCATTCCCAGCACTAGTTTGATGTAGGTTCCCTCACCGACGGTCAGAAAAGAGAAGGGGTAGTGCGCCTCCGCCAGAGCGACCTCCCACTCACCGTCTGACAGATCAACGGTCGAGGGTAGATGGGTCGTGTAGTTTGTCACCATGTTGTTGGGATAGTACTTCATTGAACTGTTACTGGGCAACGTCAGGTAAAACTGGTCGTGCCTCGTCATCGCAGCTGTTGCACTTCAGATGCAGGTACCCACGAGTTGAAGTCCTCTCCGTAACCGACCCACTTGACTAGGTAGCGCTTACTGGAGCCTCGCCCTTTAGTGTCCAGTATTTTATCTATTTGGTACAGGCGGTCCGGGGCCATCGTTACCTTTTGCATCTCATGCTCGTAGAAGCGCCCTTCCAGCGGCGTCCCGTTCAGGTCTCGCAGCACGTACAATGGTAGAGGATGCGACCCGTATACGTGATCCACCACAAACAGCTCTTTACTCCAGTTGGTCTCATAACCTTTGGCGAACGTGCCCTTCTCCTTGGCTATGCGCACCGTGTCACCAGGCTCGAACCTGGGCTTGTGTCGCCGGATCGCCTTTCCATACATGTGACGCCACACCTTGTACACCGTTTGACCATCGCCGCTGTCCGTGTCCACAGGTCGTAGGCCACCCAGGCTCTTGTGCGGGCTGCGGTTGTAGGCGTCCACAAGCCTGTCCAACACGTCGATGTAGCGATACGTGTTTTTGTAGGTCAGGTAGCGCCACATGCGGTTCTTGAGCGTGCGGTTGACTCGCTCCACCACCGCCGCCTTCACGTCGGGGTTCTGCGTGGTGAAGTAGTTGACACCGTGACTCTTGAACACTCGCTTGGTCGCGGCCCCGGTGAACTCCGTCCCCTTGTCGGTCTGTAGGCAGCGAGGAGTCGCCTCAGCGAATATCCTCTCGAACGCAGCAGCCACCTCAGGCCCGCTTTTCCTCTTCAGCGGTACCGCGAACAGCCGCTTACTGAATACGTCTATCACAGTCAGCAGGTAGTTGACTCCGTCGTTGTACCGGCTCAGGCCGCGCATGTCGTTCAGGTCCGCCTGCCACAGCTCCCGAGGCCCGAACACGACGTAGCGGTTGCGGGGAAACCGCTTGCGCGCCGGCTTGTGCAGCGTGTAGGTGTCCTGGGTGCGCAGCCAGTCGGCTACCCTACGTTTCGGTAGGCGCGCGGCTCTGGCCAGGGCGGTCACCCCGCCGAGGGAACCGGGCTGGCTCGGGTCGTAGTACAACTTCTCCATTACGGTGGGAACGGCTCCCAGTTATCCAATGACGATTCCCGGTCGGGTTCCTCGGTTATTATCCTTCTCCTGGCTGCTGGAGGTCGCGGTCTCAGGCGGTCCAGTATCGGTGTCAACCTCGGTGA
This sequence comes from Allygus modestus, assembly GCA_963675035.1. NCBI lineage: Eukaryota > Metazoa > Arthropoda > Insecta > Hemiptera > Cicadellidae > Allygus > Allygus modestus. The sequence continues at coordinate 22,563,756 of OY776115.1, forward strand.
GAGGGGTGTTGAGGAGGCTGTCGTGTCTCCCCAGGGGCTCGATGCCGAGTCCAGCCCAACGCCTAAGTAACGCAACGCCGTGGGATTGCTCACGTATTCTTTGGGCACGTTCATGTCCTTCAAGGCGGCCATCACTTGATGCCAGCCGGTAGGCAATCGGTCCGCCCTTCGCGCTCTCACTATGCTGTGCGCGATGTCCACTATATTGGAATCGGGGATCTTCACCTTGTCCACGTACACCGCCCCACTGGCGTCCCAGGCGATTGGGCTGCCTTGCCGGGTCATGAATCGCAACAAGTTTCGCGCTACCGACCTGTAGATTTTTGAGAACGATTCCACAATGTCCTCCTCCGCCGAGGCGCTAGACTCGCGCTTCATCTGACTCGGACCTCCCGTCGCTTCCTCCTCCCTCTCCTCACCCTCGATGATTGACAGACCTATGGGTTGACGTTTAGCCGCGGAAAAGTGCAGGAACCGCTGTAACACCTGCTGATATTGTTTCCATTTCTCCGTATCGTCCAGCCGCTTGTCGCTCAATATGCGATGCATCTCAGCGTCCAGGCTGGCTGGCTTATTGGCGCTACCTGCTCCTCTTGGCTTGGGTCCCGGTCCTTCTTGCAATCTCTCGATGAGCTCCTGCGGTACAACCACCATTTTCCTAGCGTACTCCATGTCCGATTAGCTTCTGCGCTAGAATGGGCAGAACAGCGTTCAACAGCAGAGGTAGGAAGATCCCTCCGCCCCGTTGGACGAGGTAGTGTCGTTTCTTGGTCCAACCCTCGCCGCGTTTCACCAGCCGTCTGAGCGCCTGTTTGTGTTTGCTCAATTTGCGTTTGAGGCAGGGAGAAAGCGGTACGTTTCCGCGTAGCACGTTATACGCGCACTCGCACAATGACTTGATGCGACTCTTGTCGCACGCTTTTAACAGGGCTTTGCGTTCTTTGGGCGTAGCGTGTATTAGGGCCCTCAGCAGCGCCGCGTCCTTCTTCACGCGGTGTGACATGATGACTGACGCTGGCGCGCGCTCGGCCTATTTATCACTTCTTCTTGGGCAGGTACACGTAGTTCACCGGGTCGTCTGGGAAAATGGCTGAACGTACGCGCATCTCCTCGGGCGTAGACTGTTTCAAGTCTATGAGTAGATAGGCGTGCGGATCACGCGTAGCGTCCGCGTAAGCCTCCTCCACAAATTTGGGGTTCTCCGGGTATACTTGACGGGCCAGGTGTTTGATCTGAGCGCGGTCCCTGGGATTCTTGAAGCACACAATGTAGTGGGCGTTCAGCGATATGTCGCGCTGGCCCTTGCCCTGATGAAACAGGTTTTGCGTGATGAAGAACACGCTCAGGTTGCGGTGGTGTGAGCCCTTGGTGAACAGGTCCGCTACGCCGGGGCCAGCCTCACGCATCATGTCGTCGACGATGACCAGGGTGGGCTCGCTACCGTCATAGTCGTCCAGGTCTGGTAGGCCGGCTACGTAGCGCACGGCAGAGTCCGCACGGCTCTTACCACCGCCACTGCCATAGTGCCAAGTGATGCGGGCGAACCGCGTATCGCACATGTGGTCGGCGTGCTCTATGAAGCGAGCCACGAAGTGCGACTTGCCGCTGCCTGAGGGCCCAGCCACGATGGCGGTGAACGGATGTTTCCACCTCAAGTCCATGGCGTCTACTGACTGCCATGCACCACCACCTCGGCTCTTAAAACTAAATTCTTTTCTCGCTTTTTTTTTTTTATTTTTTTTATATTGAAGGAAATAAGGGAATAAGGAATACCATTTATTTATACAAATTCTAGGAGAGGACTTTTACTGCCTAGAGAGCTGCTCCTCTTCACAAGGCTCATCCTCGGCCTCACGCCAACGTTATACTGCGTGATGGTGTTATCGTCCAGGACTGCAAGGTACCGCCGGGGCATGTAAATCCGGATCGGGTCGTCGCCGACAAGACCCTCCAAGGTGGCCATCACCGCCTCGCCATATGGTGTGTCCACTCGCTCAAACGAGCGAATGGGATACACCACGTTCTCCTGTAGGTCTATGATGCGGGTGTAACCCGCGGCCTTGCAGCTGTTGAGGGCTGTCCTGAGGTCCATCTTCTGGTCCGTGTTGAGCATGTCACAGCGGCTGGATGCAGAATGACCGGCTCTCGCCACCGAGTCGCCTTTTGTAGGCAACTGCGGAGGAGGTGCAGTGATGAAAACACCAACTGGCGGAGTGGAGGAGGAGTGGAGGAGGAGTGGAGGAGGAGTGGAGGAGGAGTGGAGGAGGAGTGGAGGAGGAGTGGAGGAGGAGTGGAGGAGGAGTGGAGGAGTGGAGGAGGAGTGGAGAGATGGTGGAGTGGAGGAGTGGTGAGGTTGGATATGTATCTTGAGGAACACGCTCATTCGCCTTATTACGTTATTTATTTTTTTTTATTTTATTTTTACAATAGTATACAATAAGGAAAAGTAGGAAAGGGAAGGATCGAATTACTTAATTTATTTCATTTATTTTTTCATCTTTTTCCGCTTTTCAGGGATGGCGACAGCAGTGGCGGTGGAAACGCACCGATCCGCGATCTTCCTCCAGGTAGGCAGCGGACTGACGGTCCTGACGATTCCGTCAAATCTAGGCTCTCCCGTCTCGCTGTTGGTCAACCATAGGTTCTGCAGCCTAGTCAGCAGATCCGTCAGAATCATGCAGATCTCGTCGTCCCGCTGCTCGTCCAAATACAAGCCGCAGGCCCAAGTCGAGCGACCTCCTTGGAAAACGTTCATCTTCAGAAGGACGTTGCCATTGTTGGTCGGGTTCTTCACCGTATACTGACGCTCGCCCGCGGTCCAACTCAGTGTAGGGGAATCACCAGGCACTTCTTTATTCGCGGTCCACCCGCCGTTTGACTTCCTCTTTTTAGCCGTCCTCTGTTGTTGCTGTGGCGGTATGGGGGTGGCAGCGTTGGCGTTCTCTTCGTTGATCGCGTTCCACTCCTCCATAAAACAGCGGATTGTTCGATCCACTTCAACCGCGTTGCTCATGCCGCTGCTGTGACCGCTCGTGAAGAAGTCTCGGACGAAACTGAGACCGTGCGCCGTCGGACCTAGGGTCTATTGCACTCCTCCAGAGGCGCTCACGCCCGCCCTCTCAAACCAGGTGATGTCGGGGGGGGGGGGGTGGTCAGGTGAATCCTCATGCCAAGCTTTGTCGCGAGGCAGATATATCCTCACACCAGTTGATCTCGGGGGGGGGGGTCAGGTGAATCCTCATGCCAAGCTTTGTCGCGAGGCAGATATATCCTCACACCAGTTGATCTCGGGGGGGGGGGGGTCAGGTGAATCCTCATGCCAAGCTTTGTCGCGAGGCAGATATATCCTCACACCAGTTGATCTCGGGGGGGGGGGGTCAGGTGAATCCTCATGCCAAGCTTTGTCGCGAGGCAGATATATCCTCACACCAGTTGATCTCGGGGGGGGGGGGGGGTCAGGTGAATCCTCATGCCAAGCTTTGTCGCGAGGCAGATATATCCTCACACCAGTTGATCTCGGGGGGGGGGGTGTCAGGTGAATCCTCATGCCAAGCTTTGTCGCGAGGCAGATATATCCTCACACCAGTTGATCTGGGGGGGGGGGGTCAGGTGAATCCTCATGCCAAGCTTTGTCGCGAGGCAGATATATCCTCACACCAGTTGATCGGGGGGGGGGCACGCCCGATCTGTTTTGAGGAAATTTCCGACTGTTGTTGTTGTTTATCTAGGGAAAATTCTGACTGTTTATTTGTGCAATCGTCCCGCCGCCACCGTCGTCAGTCTCTCCGCAACCGCCCGACACTATGTACCCCTGCCCCTACTGTTCAAGACGCTGCAGCCGCACAGACAACCTGCTCCGACACGCGCGGAGATTTCACGGTCATGCGCCGCTGTATGACTGTTCCGTCTGCGGATCGGCCTTTCAAAGTCTGGCTGAGGCGAGGAGACACACACGAACGCACGAGGTGGCTGAGGTACGGGCGATTCTACCCACCTCGACTCCGCCCGAGCCGCAGCGACCCCCGCCGCCGCCTTACCCCTTTGTGGACGTCGCCACCGCTCCCGTTGAGGACGCCACCGCCCTTCCCCGATACCCTGAGGAGGACACCGCCGCAACCGCGCAGATGGATGAGGAAATGCGGAGGCTGGAGGAGCAAAGCGAACTCCTCCTAGCGCAATTAGAAAATGTAATTGCGGAAAAATTCGATAATAAATATACCTTTAAACCCTTTCCTTAATTACCTCTTCTATGATAAAATACACATTATAAAACTAAAAGAAATAATAGAAACGAAAGCGAGGTTTCTGGTGAAACCCTCAAGGACTCGCTTATAAATAACAGCTAATGAGGTCGCTAATGAGTCGAGGTCGCTGATGAGTAAACAGCCCCGGGCAGTCACGTAGGCCCTAGCACGCACCTCGACACGTGACTCCGCGGAGCCGCTCACCGGGGGGGGGGGGGGGGGACTTGCATCCTCACCGCGCCTTTGCTGGTTTTGAACCATCGTGATGGGTCTGGAAGACCGCTGATGAGTAAACAGCCAAGATCTCATGAGGAAAACGCGTTTAAAAATTAATAGCGGGCCCGTTTAACGGTGGATTCTCAATTTTCTTTAAGGGATGGTTTACTTAGGCCGTCGCCCTACATGTGGTGAAATTTCATCAAAATCGGTCGGTAAACAGCTGAGATCCCATAAGGAAAACGCGTTTAAAAATTAATAGCGACCTTGTTTAATGGCGGATCTATGGGGTTCTTACGTCATTCGCTTCCTCTGGGATAGGCCTACATTCTGGAAAAAGTCCCGTGGGAATCGGTGAGTAAATAGGCTAGTTATTAATTTTTGAAAGTTTTTTCCTCATCACGAAAAATGTTGCAGACGGGGGGGGGGGGGTCCGAGCTTGGCTATGGGGAAGGTCGGGGGGGGGATGATGTCAGGGGGGGGGATGACGTCATGGGGGGGGGGGTGCCCTCGGGGGTGACCTTGTGGGTCAAGGTCAAGGTCATCCGGGGGGGGGGGGGGGTTGCCCTCGGGGGTGACCTTGTGGGTCAAGGTCAAGGTCATCCGGGGGGGGGGGGGACGTCCTCGCGTCCTCACTTCGCCTGTGCTGGTTTTGAACCATCCAATGCCCCCTACTCTTGTCAGCTTTCCTAATCGTTGTTGCATAAATTTAAAAACTATAGGGTTTTAAAATCAAAATGCTTTGATGAGTACAGTTTGGCATTTTGTCCGTGGTCTGTGGAGAGGTATGTACAGGACGGAATATCCAGTAACAAAGGCAGAAGGACTCTCAGCAAGAGTGCTTCACTTGACGGTGCTTACACAAACTAAAATGGCTGACAGGATCTAACCCTCCCCCCTACACATACATGACACCCATCACAGACTTCCGGTGAAAATCCCCTTGTTAATGTAGGGAACGAGGGAACATTATGAATACAAAAATTTACACTATTGAGTTCCTTACAAAACCATTCAACATTTTACTTCTATCTCTACACATTCTATTTCTATCTGTACATGAAATTTCGTTTTCTTGTCATAAAAAAAACTCTCAACGCAGCAAAACTGCGTACTCGTTATGAATATCCAAAAGTTTTTGCTAGGAAGAAACGAAATCCTTCACTGACAAACAGGGGCGGATCCAGGGAGTCACATTGGGAGGAAATGCCCCTATGGAATACCCCTCAGGGGTGGGGAGTCCGGGAATCCTCCCCGGACATTTGTTAAAAATTGCAGATCAATAATTTTATCGGCTGTAAAAAAATAACCGAACGCGATTTACAGACCAAAATTTGTGTTATCGGCCTAAAAAGACGACTATATTTAATTCATATTGACCAAAATCAGCAATATGACCTGTTTTTTTCGCATAAAAAATTGCAATTTGACCGCATTTCATGTTGCCGTAATTTTTAGACCGAAAACGACAAGTGAACGTAGTTTATCGGCCAAATAAACCGCAATAGTTTATAGGGCCTACCCAAACCGCAGTTGGCAAAGGCCAACAGGCCGGCGGGGAAGTGTCAAAGTATGTTATCTTTGAAAACGAAGATTTTACTGAAACTAAGATCGAAACAAATTTTATCGGCCGAGATACGGCGATTTTAAAAGACACCCGTGATACATGTTATCGGCCTAAAATATCAATGTATTCTCATTTTGCCGTCTAAAACGTCAATTGGGCCGCATTTTTAGCCTGAAAACTGTCAAAATGTGTTTTTAGGCAAATTTACCGACCGGACCTGTGTGTTATCAGCCAAAACGGTAATTTTACCGGCAATTTTAAAGCATATTACTAGCCAAAAACTACGACCGCAAGTTTGTAATCGGCCAAAAATTTATTACGGTACATCCCGTATTTTCTGCCGGAAATATACTTAATCGCTAAAAAACGGCAATCGGACCGCATTTTCTCGGCGATAAATAAAGCCAGTTCGTGTTTTATATACCAAAAACGACGTCCGAAACGCGTTTTATCGGGCAAAATCCGAAAAATGCAATTGACCGACAAACCCATACTTCATACAGTAGGGCAAAAACATCGACCACAATAAAATTTAGGGCCGCATTTTACCGGCCGAAAAAGACTTCCAGACTGCGTTTTACAGAATAAATTACTGATCGTTCTATTCTCCTATGTCTATAGCTAAAATCCAAAATGTGGTTGAGACGAAAAGTCGCTTCTTTGCCATCTTACGCGCCTTGTCAGATACCTGATGCAGTTTCAACACTCTGCTTGCCAAAATCCGGAACAATGGAGCCAAATGAATGTTTACTTCTGCTGTGAAATAAACTATTTAGTGGTTCTTTTAGATAGTATTATGAATACTCAAAACCATTTATTATGTATACAGAATATATAAATCGAGCTTTTGGTCCATCTGTTCGCGAGAATTCACCATGAAACATCTACATAGTTGGCCACCATACCGAGGGGGCGCACTCGGTGGTGTGAATCACCAAAGAAGTGAGCAAAATCTCAAAATTAAATCCAGCATTGGGTCATAAAACTTTGAGAATATGATCTAAAACACTTTTAGAAATATAAGTTCCCTGACTAACAAAAATAAATAGATATAGTACTATAGTAGGTATAAGCTGTTTTAGGTAATTACCGACAGTTGTTTAGAATCTGGATATTTTTACGTTTTATTTTCTCACGTTTTCCAGTTACATGTTAAGATTTTGTTCATTTTTGCTTTTTTATCCTTTATTTTATTTAAAATAAAGTCTCAATACTGAGTGCACAATGCATAATGCTCATTGCTCAATTCTCAATATACAATACTAATTAATTTGTATTCAGCATTTCGACAGGCCATTGCATACGCAGTCATACTTTTTACACGAAACAATATTACAATTAGTCAAATACAACGGTTTTTATAAATTATTTCACACTAAACTATAGTGTACTATAGTTAGTATATAGTTTACTTAGTTCTTTTCTAAATCTGTTATTTTATCCTTCATTTATTTAGGTACATCGAAAGGTTGTAGAAGATTTATATCTGGAAGAAAAAAGTTATTTCTAAAGAAAGATTTTGAGTGTAAAGGGACAAATAATTTGACTCTTGGTTTACTTACTGAGTTGGATGTATGTACATTGTACAGGGAGAGGATAGCCCTGAAAATATAGTAACATTTTGTCGCGGAAAACACAAAGATTGCTACTTGAGCATATATGAAAGCTAGTGAGATACTATACAACTTCGGACCTCCGAAAGACATTGACCGGAGTGTTTGTTGAAAACGAGATTTTACCAGAACATTTTTAAGGAATTTTAGTTTGTTGTAAATGTTTAAATAAGCAGGTTTTGTCTCATTGACTCAGTCTAGATCCACCAAATATTTGTCAATGACAAAGGCTTTTTTGGTGATATTAATGACATCTTACAATGGATATTAATGACATCTTATTATGTCATATCCTTTCGGCGAATTTCCCCTATAGGGAAGAAGCTATTACCGTAGGTCTCATGGTAATACTTAAGCCCGAGACCATGATAACTTTTTGTTTTGAGGTCCCCAGATGCCAAAAACACTATTCGTTTAAATTTATATATGTATATATATATATATATATATGTGTGTGTGTGTGTGTGTGTGTGTGTGTGTGTGTGTGTGTGTGTGTGTGTGTGTCCGTTAACTCGATAACTTGGGTAAACTATATCCGATGTTCATTAAATTTGGCACAGACGTGTAAAGCAACATTCATGACTTTCAGTTTGAAAACCATAAAGATCGGACTATGGGAAGGAGGTTTTATGGGTTTGTTTGAATTTTTTACCCTAAAATTTTTAAAACATTCAATTTTGGTTTTGACCATTTATTTTATAGAGCTTAAAAATCAAACAATATGGTATTTTGAATAATCAACCTAGGTTAAGTGGTTGCGGAGTAAATCCAAAAAACGTTTTCATAAAATTTCCCCATGTTAATCTTATGGGAAAATGGTTTTTAGCTTTTCCACAATTAATTTTACAGTAAACTTCACATTTGCTTTTACCAATCAGTTCAGCTCTCAAAAAAATCATTTTGGTGTTTAAAAGGTGACTCTACGTCCATTCGTTGCAGAGATATTCAAAGTGCTAAACACTGTACATTGTCCAATGTTTTCCTTATGGAGAATAAATAAAATTTGATATCTCGATTATTTATGAAAATATATTGATGAAACTTCCCCCCATCAGCCCAAATCGTTGGGCCAACGATTGGTAAAAGCAAATTTGAGGTTTACAGTAAAATAACTGTGGAAAACCTAAAATCCTTTTTCCCATTAGATTAACATGGGAGATTTTATGTACACGTTTTTCGGATTTTCTCGGCAACCACTTAACCTAGGTTAATAATTCAAAATACCATATTGGCAAATGGTCGGCGGAAATGGTTGGCCAACGGAGGGCATTTCGCGAGGCATGAGGTTGGCTCATCGATGGATTAACCAACCATTATCCAACAAATGCCAACGGTTTATAATTTGTTATTTAAATGCTTATTTTAATTTTAAAAATCATGATTTATCTAATTGAATTGTTTGGTAAACTAATTATAGAAATTTTTTTAAATGAATTATGTTGCAAAATCATCGAGTCACGATCGGGTCTCGAATCACATCCTTTGAGTGACTGAACACACGCCTTACCCCCCACGGCAAATCTGACTTACGAGAATCGAAGGATGGACAGAGATATAGCAATTACTAGTAGTCTGTACCTGCACGACTTGTACTAGCCTATATACTATTATCATTGACTATATACATGAGACTGCATACATTGACTATATATTTTATATATATATATATATATATATATATATATATATATATATGAATTATATATTATATACATATATATATATATATAATTTATATAAAATTAATAATAATATAATTGTAGGATTTGCCAACAATAGCGTTTGATGGACCAACGTCGGCTATGGTTGGATTTGCCAACGTGGGCTAGCCAACGATTGGTTCGTTGGCCCAACCGCGTTAATGCCAACCGACCATTTCCCTACCATATCCTTCAATGCCGACGATGGCCCAACGTTGGCCCAACGATGTGTGCTGCTGGGGGGTATGTGGCTTCAACCATAGACTAACTAGTCTATGCTTCAACTAATACTGGTATATTAATATTTGCACAACAAATTATTTTTTGTTGATTGTCCCCACAGCAGCAAACCTGCATACTCAGCCCTAATGTTATTCTTATGGACAGTAAGTAAAGTTTTATACCTCCCTTGATTATGAACATAAATTATTAAAACTTGGTATGTAGTTTCACCTAGTTGAGTTATATTGATAGTTGCATAACAACACATTTCTTATATTTATTATTGCTGCAAACCTGAATACTCAGCCCTAATGTTATTCTTATGGAGGATAAATAAATTGCTATATAACACTTATTGATAAACATAATTTTATTAAACATGGTAAATGGCTTTATAAGGTAGTGAGAAACATATACATGCATTATAAATTCGCTTAGTATGCAGGTTTGCTGTGACGGGAGTATTTTTATCTGGAACCAATTATAAACTACTCGAGTGCAGTTAAATCAGTTATTGTTTTACATATTAAAGTTTTAAATGCATGTTTTATTTTATTGAACGTTGGCCAACCTGCAATTCATTGCCTCAGCTGTTTACTTCCACTATTTTGTTCTGTGTCTGTGACAAACCGTCGAGCCAATGTCGCCTCCTCCATACTCATCTGTCAACTGTCAAATTAATTGATTGTGGTGAGTTTATTTTTTCTGTTACCAATTTGTCCCATCTTTAGAGTGAACTTACAACCCTGAATCAGGTAATTTATATGATTTAAACGTGTGTACCTTTTGTAAGCCTAAACAAATGTTGACCAAACTTTTCTCTAAAACATTGAAGATCAAGTGTTGCATGTTATATTGAGGTAGTCCATAATAATCCCCGATTAAGTCGTTTCATTACTCACTAACTTAGGTTATTTTTCATACTAGATAATAAAATAAGTAATTGCTAAATACATTTACAACAATTTCTTAAATATTGTTTATGTAACTTCAGCCTCAGTGGATTGTAGCCTAGAGCCTAGACTTGACTTTATCAATGATAGCTGCTAGTGTTTTCTACTAGCCTATATTTCAAGGTGAGGAATATGATAAGATAGTCTCATGAGTAAAACTATAGTCTAAGGCTCTATATGCTGAGTGGCACCTAAGCTCCTGTAATGTAACCATGAAACAACAACAACAAAAATATAGCCTATCAAGCAGTTGACGAAACATGTATATTACATATATATATAAACATGAATCTTCCCAACTCGTGCTGAATGGAACAACCTTGTATTGTACTCATTTCGTCTGTTCCTTATATCATGTAAAGACAATACAAGTTGCTAATGCACTAGGCTTAGTCCCTTGCCTTGTTGTTACGGGGCAATAGCCCAGCTCGCTCCCTCTGTAAATTTGCTGGTAACTGCTATACCTTCACCTCACAAACTGTTTTAACTGTCAGTGCTCACAATGCCTTTCAAATGACCAGTGTCATGTACATAGCAGACAGATTTTACACTGAGCTGTAATTTTTATAAATTTATTTGATGCTAGTTCAGAAGTGTATTGCTTTATCAGTAATGTATTATCTGAGTAAAAATAACTGAGCGCTGAAATCTCAGGTATTTTACCACTGATATACTGTACTGGAATGTTTTGCAGTATATGGCTACTCCCAGGCAACAGAACAAGCCCATAAACGTCCCCAGACAAGTAAAAGTGACACAGCTAACTCTTAGATACATGACAATTGTCGCATGAGGTGACTTGGTACTATCTAAAGCATGTGATCAGATATCATCGGACATCCTTCTAAAAAGTTTGTCATGATAATATTTTATTATAGGCTTCTCAGTTGAACCAAAACATAGCTTGCAACAACATATTGTTGCCCTTCAACTTTTGATTCTCTATAAAATGGAACATCATTCAAATTTTCCTTTTCTTCGAAGTATTGATTTTTTCAATACATTGTGTAACCAAGTATGATGTATAGTTGCAAGTATTTTTAGGATACACAGTAGGAATTTACATTCATACTGATTTCTCTTTTCCCGCACGAAACTTAGAATTCTAGACATGCCTGGCCATTTTGAGATAGGCTACCTTAAGAATATACCCATGCAAAAATCTCTGGCACGTTGGAAAAACTCTGGAACTCTGGGTTGAGTTAGCTAATAGTAACTTACGAGGGTCGTTTAGAAAGTAAAAAACTATTGCATACCATGCCAAACGCAGGTCCGCCATCACCGCAATAACAAATGCGATAGTGCCCTCCCCTTCTCGTCTCGGTGTGAGCCGAGTTTCATTGTTGAGCAGTTGCACTTATCTTTTTTCTCCAACGATTAAAAATGGTGTAACCAATTAAAAATCCTACCAAGTGTGAGATCTGCAATGTGTGACGTGTTTCTGAATTTGCTCAAAATGTGTGGCATACTGAACAAAACTTTTTTGACAAACAATGAAGAAAGTTTATAGTAAAAGTTTAATGAACCAGATCTTTAAATCTCTGGAAAAGATTGATTAAATGTGTCAAGAGTACTAAATCACAGTGTGTTCTCCTGAATTATTCCCTCAATCTCTTTTAAATTATCGGTAAAATGTGTTGGCCCGCTATTCCAATCCTTATTTTGCATATTGGTTCTTTTAAACATCACGCAAACTCTTCTCACTCAAGACATGTTCATTGTACTTCCACCATGAACTTTGTTTGGTGTTGTCTGAAGTTTCAGTAGGCTGAACATTTTGCGAATTTAGAAATAGGTCAATCCATACCAAGTAGCCTACATTAGTCCATGTTTACCCAGCATTATTTTTGTTGCAAATTACAATCAGGCCTAATCTTGCTTACTTAATAATAATAAAACCTTTATGTAATGTAAGACCTTAGCAATTTTGATCTTTTAAATTTCACAGGTTGACTACAGTGATTTTTTATATGTTCTGCTTAATGTCGTCTACTGAAACAACTTTAAAACTATTATGTGCTGTTGGATGAAGCTGTGTTTATTTCTCTGGATGGTGTTGTACGTTTTTCGATTGAAAAACTGGAATCAACACTGACTTCTTAGTTAGTAATATTATAATCTCATTGCCTGTATGATTGTTATTCAATCTCAGAAACATGACCGATTGAGCTGAACTTTAACTGACAGATAGCTCGGACACCAGAATAAAACATAGGCTTAGACCCACAAAGGTATGAGAATGTAACCAAAATGAATGTAGGATAATTTAAACCATTGCAGGTAGCCTAGGGCAATAATAATGTACTTAAGGTAATAAAATAACTATTGGTTTCCTTTATATTGTTTTGTCAGGAGGGTAAGTTAAATACTATAAGATGACTTAACTATTATAAAATTTTACAAACTTGCGGAGTAATAAAAGATAAGTAAGCTTATTATTTTATTATCTTGTGTATCATTTCAGTTAGTCAGAATGTTACTTGAATAATATAAATAATAATATTACGTTGGAATATTCTCCGTATCACTTTATACTTACAAAATGGTTTAAATTACCTGGTGATAATGCCGAGTGATCCTACATCGCTGGTTTCAAATTCCAGTGGTTGGTTATCAAGTTAGACTAAACATACTCTCTTCATCAGTGGTGGTGAGAAATGTCGTCAAGTGGTTTTAAAACTTTTACAACTTTTTTCACCACCAGCGATCAAGAGGAGTTTAGCTAGCTTGATATCCAGCTTGAAAATGAACCTCTGAGGTTTGAAACCAGTAATATAGGATCATTCGGCAGTATCACCAGAAAATTTAAACCTTTTTGGAGGTCATAATAGCCTACTATTCCTAAATTCTACGTTTCCAAACTGTTTAACGTTTTTGTTGTTTAATAATATTTAAACAAAACACTGGGTATAATTCTTCATATTTTTGTGATTTAAAATAACAACATTTCATTACATTTGGTACTGAAACTGCTAGCTTTATTATAAAATTGAATCATCGTATATCGTAAGTGTAAATTTTGCAAAATAGCAGATATTAGACAACCTGTAGGTAAATGCAATGGCGCATCAGCAATGAATGAGTCACATTGTTTACAACCGTCAGACATTTTACTCATTGTATCTGGTTGCAAACGTATAGCTGAGTCATGACCTTGATACCGATGTAGGCTAGTAGGGTGTTTGGTCAAATCTGTCTCCCGCTTTTAACACATTAGCAGTCTGTTCATCAAGTGCATCTTACATACAGTGCGTGTCTAATTTTTACATACGTACTGTAACTGTAGGCTAGTCATTGTGGTGGGATTTGTATTAAAGTGAGTCTAGAATTTTAACATAATCTGGTAATTGTTAATATCATCCCTAGGCTAGCAGACTTACCCATAATTTTAAACTTTTTTCACTACCGTATATAAGATGTTTACACTTATGTGGTCAATTTTGAAGCGAATACGATTGAATTATGAGTGAGATGGACTATCTTTAAGCAAAATTATGCCTATTAACACCAAACGAGTTCATGAACTAAATTTTGGCATTCAAACTCGATTGTATATTACTGTTTTCAATCCAATACTGTGCCACTTGTCAATGTGGCTGGATGAATGAAACTATGTCGCAAGTTGTTCTGGGACCATACCCTGTCTGCAAACTGCATAGTTCCCAGTTCCGCCTCCTCGAAGGTGCAGAGGAGGCGTCCCAACGCCTGGGAAAGTAGCAGAACTACGTAACGAGTTCACGAATGTACTATAATATTACGTGTACACACTAATTACAGAAAAAAAACAGTAAATGTATGTATAAACTGTGTTTTTAGATAATACAAATTTTCAGCTACTAGGTAACCCGACACCATATAGCCTATATTGCAAGGAATATGTTAGTAAATAGCCTAAATAAAAATGAAAATTGCGGCACTTAGTCCTACAGCTGGGTGGATCAAACCATCACCCCAGATTTAGGTTCTATTATACTGGAGATCTGACCTTCCTTTTCCATCACTGCACATGATCTTGACCCTGTAGACTTTTCTTGGAAAGCGTTGTGTGATGGCGTGGACAGCATAATAGTGTGATATGAATTTGTAGTAACGCATTGTTTGTTTTGTTAAGCAGGATAAATGAACGGAGCGAGTGACTCGTCCAAGGTGGAAAGTTCGCCAGAATGTGACAGGATGGACATCAGCGAAACGTCGGAAGTGTCGTCTCCCGGAGACCCGCAGACTCTGGACAATCAGATCGACTCACAGGTCAGCAAAATGGTGTATACTCAACACACTTACTACGACTGGGTCTGTTCGCTATTCGTTCTCTTGAATTATTTTTTATGAACAGATCAAATCATTCACAATTCATTTTAAGGGCAACAATTTCTTTTCACATCAGGTTTTTTATTCTTTTGTACGGTAGTTCCTGGGTTTTTTATTCAGATAATATTTGAACACTTCAAAATCAAGCGATTTGGATTTTATCAAATCTGGGCTTGTGAGATTATCCAAACTGATTTATCTGGAGTTGGGTTTACTTAAGGAAGTATATTCAGTTTCTTTAAACACAATTGTATGGATAAAATGTATATTTACTTCATGTACACTGGGGTTAAGCATAACATTAACACCAGCCTATTAAAAAAAAAAAAAAACACAAGTGTTTGAATTTTTGTGTCTTCAAACCGGAATGTATTTCACAAATTATTTTTGCACCTCTTTATGAGTAGAGTAGGTCATATTTCTCATATTACAAATTAATTATACTTCATTAAGGTTCTGATTCAGCATGTTAAAATATAAATACAAAATAAGTTCCAAGGTCTGGGTAACTTGGACATTCTGACACATTTGTTACGAGGCCTAACAATGGTAGGCCTAGTGAAGATCCAGAGGTTCCTGGGAAAGACATTTTAAATGTTCTGTAAGAGCCTAACCTCGTGAGAAGAAGGCAATTGTATTTTAAACCATGTTTGATGGACAACAAATTCAAAAAAAGGGTGTAGATAAAACTACAGCAAACAAAGATCTCTTGCTTGACTTTTATTCTCTGATGCAATGATTCTCTGATATGACAAAAGTATAAAGATCAGTTTTTATCGTTTCAACATTTTGTCTCTAGAACTAAAATTCTTGAAGTATAAAATGATGCAATCTCCATCTCCCCCTTAGCCTTCATTTCACATAGCTGTGACTTTTAAAAAGCCCTTCTAAAGTTTCTACAGACAGACACAAACATACATAATATTCATACATTTAAAGCTACGGCAATGAAAATTGTACCAAACCGTTTATCAAAACCTGAGCTTTTGAATGAACATATTAAAGTAGCCCAGCAATTACTTAATTACCTTATATTGGCTTGTTTCAAAGTAGCGCCAACCTGGGGTCACCCAGAACACCCTATTCTTTTTTTTAGAGCCAGATGATACATAGTGTATAATTTGTTATTATTATAAAGAGTAAAGAGAACCAATGAAATTACGTAAGTCTGACTTTCTCACTTACCTGATACCGTACAAGAAATAAAAAAGTTAGGATGAAAAATTAAAAAATGTGTTCAAAGAAGCCTTGTTTGGTGGTACCTAATTAAAACTGTCACATCTAATTTCTAATTTTTGTCAATCATGTCTGAAATATAACATTATGCTGTTCTCTACTGGTTATACCTGAGTAAATTAATGTAGAATTGTTATTTTGACCTTGTACAAGTTAGTGCTTGTCAACAAATACCTAACTTCAAATAATTAACCCAAGGCATTTGTACAGCGATGGCTCTGTCAGTTGAAGTACTGCAACTGTAGCATTACTCACATCACATGAGTCACAATTTTTGTAAGATTCATAAATATATGGTTGACACAAATGTTTTTGTGGAAGCGTATTGTCACATTATGTGAATGTGCTGGGATTCTTTCCTCTTAAATTTTACTTTTAATAATGCTTTTTCTCAAAAGATAAAATAGCACCTCAAGAAGACGCCCATGTTTACAAAATAAGACATCTATATTTAAACAAATCCTTGAGGCCCTCTTGGAGAAATATCAGTATGATTTGTTCTTGATTGTTCAGCATTATTAAATCAACTAGTACAGGTGTTACTTGATGTATACAGTTCAAAGGTTCAAGAAAATGAAATTTATACCTACCTTGATGGAAAATTCAGAAAAGTTGAAATAACTCGATAACTTGTAATCTCAGTGTTATTTATTGCAGACGAAGACTCCCACACCAGCCAAAAGGGACAGTCTTACAACAACTAAGCTGCAGAATGGAATAACAAGGAACACTCAGCCTACAACGACTCATCCGCTAGATAATGCACTCGATAAAGACTTGTCCCTGAGTTTGGAAAGCCTCGATTTGGAATTACCGACTCTTGAAAATTACACCGACGCACCAATAGATTTCCCAAGCAGCCCGAAAGAGCTGAGGCAAACTCTGGAAGCCTGCGGTATCGCATTGCCTCAAGAGCTGGATTCGGGCGCTACAGGCCTTAGCGATGAGGACGAAGAAGATCATTCCATATTCCAAGCTGTTTTGTCCCCGGACTGTCAAGATGTCAGATTGAAACGCGAAAGGCCTTCAGGCTTGACAATTAAGAAGAAAAGAATACCTCTAACAAAAGAAATACTAAACGGTTTAGATGACGATCAGATTTCCAGCGTCATGTCCGATGACGACATCGACCAACTATTGAGTCCGGTCATGGACTCTCCGGATGAGCTGGAAGACTCTATCCTCGAACAGCTGAACGATTCACCCTCAAACGACGTCGAGCCGATACCGGAACTGACGGCGGAGGAGGAGAGGAACGAGAGCCGCAACTGGCAGAGATGCAACGTCGCCGGGGTCGAGAGGAGGATAGATATGAAGGTGATTGAGCCGTACAAGTGCGTGCTGTCTCACGGGGGCTACCTGAACGCGGGCTCCCACAACGCCATCATCGTGTTCAGCGCGTGCTTCCTGCCGCACCATGGGAGAGTCGACTACAACTACGTCATGGACAATCTGTTCTTCTACGTCCTCTCCACTCTCGACCAACTCATCACAGAGGATTACGTCCTAGTCTACCTCCACGGAGGCACGGCCAAGGACTGCATGCCTACGTTCTCGTGGCTCAAGAGATGCTACCAGATGATAGACAGGCGACTGCGCAAAAATCTCAAAAAACTCTATCTCGTCCATCCCACATTTTGGCTCAAAACGATCGTCATGATGGCCAAACCGTTTATAAGTTCTAAATTCAGCAAGAAGCTGCATTTCATCAGTAGCTTAGCGGAGTTGATGGAGTTGGTGCCATTGGAACAGGCGAGCATTCCCGATCGGGTGAAGAAGTATGACAAGATCAAGCAGGCGATGGTGGACGACAACTAACGCACAGTAAACCTCTCGGCGAAGCACGAGGCACCACATGTACCAAAGCTGTAATATAACCCCGTTCGGAATAAAGGTGATGATAATAATGTAGATTAAGACGAACATTCCAGATCTGTTTACTCATTCGTCTTTCAGAATTCCTCCTGAAATATCTAGAACGGTTTTCTGTTTCGGTCAGATATCGATTAGAAATTGCTCACAATGATCTGATATAGAGTACATTTACGCATTTTGTAATCAAATTCAAACTAGTCATTTTTATTTTTGTATATCGATTCGATACTTCAATAGTGTTAGATCTGAGCCTGTATGGCGTATAATGTTACCAATTCCTGAGCTAAGTACTTGTCGTGAACTCTAGGTTTATACACCGTGTATTCACCATAGCTTGACATTTGTACTTAGAGGTTTTAGAATCTCCGCATTGTAATATCTGCTTTCGTCCTAACTTAGCGATCTTTTGAATTTTTTTGTGAATTTCCATTCCATTCTAGTTTTAAGATAGTATGTATTTTCATAAAATTCTTTATTTTTGTTTAATTTACATCTCATTACTACACACTGAGTTATATGTTTCAATTTTTATAAATATTACACGCATAACCGACTTTTCGCAAAAAAGGTTATTTACACGGTTAAGTACATGGTATTTCGACTCATAAAAATTTTCGGACACCATCACATCGAATTTTTTATAACTTTTTTTAATAATAGAAGATAAGCTTAAGGTTCCGAATATGCCGTAGCCGGATTTAGAGATGGGATGATAGTGGTCTGGTAAACTGACCATTGAGCGTTGAGGAGTGAAGATTACCAAACTACAGGGTTGACTACCATTGGTCAGTTTTTATACCCACACCCTCGCACTGTTTATTCAGACCCTATGTCAACCGTGGACAGGGCCGCCACATCTCAAGGTCGGGCCCAGGGCCACATTCTGACTGCGGGGCCCCTCCCCTAACTTATCAAAACAGCATTCAATGACCCCACACCCAACTAATATACATGCCATACCATTGTATAAAATTTATTTACATGAGTAGCAATAACAATTTTTGGCCAGTACAATCAAACTGGTTTACGTATTGACAAATAAAACAAGGTTTGGATTAGTTTTCGGCCGATAAAACACGGTTCGGTTGCCATTTGGCCAATATCACCAGATCCAGACATTGCTTACAATTAATATTAGATGATGAAATCGTTAGTTACGGCAGATATCAAGTGGCCCAGTCACCACTTTCGCCGATATTATGTATACCGTCTTCATTTTCCGCCTTTATTACATCATCTATTCATCATTTTGGGTGATATTATGTTTTCCGTCGTCATTTACAGCCAAAATTACGCAGTCATTGTCGGTCGATTTTACGTGATGTGATCGCCTTTTGTGGCCATTACTCTGTGATTTGGCCGGTAGCAATTGTTAGCGATCGCCCGGAAATCGGCGGGAAATACTCGGTCGAACTTTCGAGTATTTTTCAAAACCTTGAGTCGAGAACGGAGTTAAAAATACTCAGCCGAAAACTCAAAGTTTCGAGTACTCGCACTACCCGAATATTTTACCATGTTTCCGGGCTCTGGCCGGGGCCCGGGCCCGGGGACAGTAGTACCGGTAGCCCCCCCCCCATGTGGCAGCCCTGACCGTGGAATACAACTTACTAGCCTTAATACAAGAATTCTATGAAAATGCTGTACATAGATTATAATTATTTAAGATCTGTGCTGTGAACTTGGTCTCTGGTTTCAAAGCCATATTTATATGAAAGAGGTTATTTTAAGAAATATTTAATGTTATTATTTTAGCCATAACCGTTTATCATCCGTTTTTATTTTGGATCTTAATCTGATAAATGAGAAGGTACAGTAGGCCTATGGTTAATTTTTCTACTTATATCAACATTCGAAATAATTAGTACCCGTTCGTAAAAGATATTTTTCAAAGGATAACACTAGTTATTGTACCTTAGTTTGTTGAAAAACGTTACTGATTTGGTTCATCCCGTTTAACAAACATGTTTTTCCCAACCTTTGTGTAAGCATGTGCATTTGATCATGTATCTAATAATATTTTATTTCTTTTAGTTTTAAGCTATTTTGTTCCTAAGAGATCTTCTTAGCAATTAATTGTATACAGTGTTTGTGTTAAAACAGGGTTTTTTATAGTTGATGTTTTTTGTGATTTTTTTTTAAACATGTGCCAGTATTACTTGACCATATTTATTTGTATGATGATTTGTGTACTTCAAAAATCAGTTCAAAAATATTGTTTATATTGAACCAAACATTGTCTACCTAACTTTAGGTTTACTCCAATAAATTTGAAACACCTGTTTTCCCTAACTCTGTTACCACTACTTGAAGGTTGAAACGGTTCTGTTTCGGGTGTAATAAACCACTTACCTGTAATTCATATCTATTTTTTACTGTACCATATTTGCACAAAATAATTGTGGTTTTAGTTAAACGCTTTAGTTTGTAGTGGAGGCTTTAAAGTAGTTTTAAAGCAATTTTACTGTGGTTTTGAGCACCATATAGTAAAATACAAATTTAAATGTTCAGAAAGTTATTACAAAGCTCAAAAACAAAATATGATTTGGTAATGGTAAACCGAAGTATATTTTTGACTGCACTCTTAGTATTGTATTTAGAGCGAACTTTGTTGCAACTTTTGTGCCATTGGCCCTGCCAATGCCTTGCCACGCCCAGCGACTTGCTATTTTTTCTGAGGTAGAGATGAGTTGTTCGATATGTCAAAGTAGACTATATTTTTATTGTATTTTATTACAGTATTTTCTCCAAGATATTGTAAGATAAATAATAAATAGAGCAATATTTATTTATGGTTGTTGAAACCTAATTAGAGTATAAAGGATTTATAAACTGATAGATTAATAAATGAATGATGGTTTGATTTGTTGTTTAATTTTTTGTTTTTTCCTGTACCTAATAGTGTAGAAAAATAATTACAAAAGAATCAAGCCGTGGTCACCTCATACGGGTTGCATGACGTTGTAGTCTACAATCACTACATGGTAAGCCACACAGCACAAGGTTGTCCCCAGGACATCACAGTGGGATATGCAGGATCATCCCTATCTCATCCCACGATATCCTCATGATACCCTCAGGATGACCCCAGGACACAAAAATGTCCTCTCTCCACGACATCCTGGAGACATCCTTCAGGATGACCATGGGATGTCCCTTGGACCTAATCAGGACATGATAATGAAAGCCATGGAACATCCCCAGGATGTCCAACAAGATTATCTGGGGATATCCCTCAGACCACAAAAGGATATTTTATTTTGAAGCCCTAGGACATCCCCAGGATGTTCCACAGGATATGCTGGGGACATCCCTCAGACCACAAAGGTATTCTGTACTCTGAAGCCCTAGTCTAGGACATCCCCAGGATGTCCCACAGGATGTACTGGAGACATGTATTGAAAGGTGTCCCATTATTCTATCAGTATGAATCCCCTAACCCCACAGATATCCCTGCCTACCCCATGATAATTCTGCGGTTATCCTTAGGAGGTCATATGGCTCATAGTACTAGGTAGTGCGTACCCTGAAGTCATATGGCCTCCTAAGGATGACTGCAGAATTATCATGGGGTAGGCAGGGATATTTGTGGGGTTAGGGGATTCATACTGATATAATAAAGGGACACCTTTCAATATGGTCACACAATCTGATAGGAAATCAGTTCTAAAATAAATTACAGGACAACTTTAAATTATTCTTTTATAAAATAATACTATAATAATTGCCCATGCCCAACTTGCACATAGAAACACAAGTTTTTACTTCATATGGTTGTTGTTTTTTTAATCAGGTTGACTAGTTTATAAACGTTAAATACCTGTAATTTCCCTTGTAATCCTAGGATATCTTTTTAATGGATGACACGTTTTGTCAAAGGTAATTTTGTCATCTTCAGACCCATACAAAACTTTAAATTGTCACATTACAGTTCAAAAGAACAAATACTTGAAAATCTTGTTTCACAACTTGATATTGTTACCCTTGTCACATTTCATGCTAATTTTTACCATTACTATCACATGATTTATTTGTAAAAGTGTCACAAATGTCCTGATTATAGGTACTTAATTGGATTGACACTGAAAATATATATACAACTTACAATGTTTCATTAAAATTTACTCAAATCTTTAAATAAATAGTTGTTTTAACAAGTTTATAATAAAATGAATATATCCATGTGTAGGCCTAAACATTTCTAAGAACAAAAGTTGAGTTAATAAATACAGATTTTAAAAATTAAATATGGATTCCAATTTATAATTGTTCGGTGATGTGATACAAATAACAATTAAGGTTTTTTTAAATAATACAGTAATGAATTCAAACAAAATGGCAGTATAATTGCAGTAAAAATAAGTTTATATAAAACCAAAATGTAAGTTACATAAACCAGGGTATATAAACACATAGTAAGTACAGGTAGTTGATTAAATTCCATCTCTGTTTTCATCTTCATCATGACCTTGTTTCTTGTAAATAACAAAATTAATGATGGATAGTCTCTGGATCATTGATTAACACAATAAAAGGTTTAAAATACCTGTTCCTTCAAATGATCCAATGTAGTTGCCCAGATAGCAAAGAAAATTTGCAGAACATTTACAAAACATTTTCAACCGCAAACCAAAATGTTTGCAGAAAATATGCATTGCAAACATGTTTGTTTGCGAAGAACTTTCCGCAAGTATGGAAGTCTACACTTGTCATATTTGCAAAAAGTTTTCACTGAATGTTTGCGGAAAATTTGCATTGAATATTTCCAGCAAATATGCAAGGAATGTTTTCACTGAATGTTTGCAGAAAAGTTTCACTGAATATTTGCAGCAACTATGCAAAAACTGTTTGCAGAATGTGTTCATGATAGTTTGCTGCAGATTTACAAAATAGGTTTGTGGCACATTTACAGTGGAATATGTGCAGCTAATATTCATTGCTAACATGTTGTTTGCAAAATCTTTTGTACACTGTTCACACTTCTAGCAATTTTTCAGTGGATGTTTTCATTGAACTTACATGTTTATATGATGGTTGCAAGTTTCCTTTGTAACTAAAAAAATATTATTGATGCTGCCAACCAATAATAATGCTGCAATATTGAGTTAAAATTCATTTATTTTGATTTTTATATGACATAATTATAGCAACAGCCTCATACAACTGTCCTAGCCTATTGGAACTGGCTGTTTAAATTTTGATGGTTATTAAACATACAAACAAAATTATATATTTGAGATTCAGTTAGTATAGTTTATCATACTATCATATTAAACAAATTTATTGTGAATCGTAGATTTAGAACAAAAGTTACCTGTGACCCAAAAACCCTGAACCTTTGCCTACTATACATTTTTAAACACTCCACAATTTGTTTGTAAGCATATATGATTGTTATATTTAAAAAAATATTTGAAAATATTGATGTGGTGTTTTCTATAACTAGAATACGTAAATAAAATACATTTTAAAGCATTCGCACACCTAAACTTTACATGATTTAATCTTAAGATAAGAGGGGGCTCCAGTCCTCTGCATCTAACTTCTTCTCCCATAAGACCAATGTTAACTTTCAAAGTCCGTCCCTCCTCAACGGGTTATCCAAAATTGATTATTATGGATCGTTTTAAACATAAATAAACGGTATCAGGAAACTGACACATACTTTCTCCCTTTTAGCCCAACTTCAATGAATAAATTACTTTTTATTTACTAAATATAAAATACAAAGCACGGTCGAATGTTCAGAAAATCTTGTAAACAAGTAGTTTTCAAAAATATCCACCCAAATCCCTGTTTAAGAGGAATTACAGAATCCATCGCTACACACGTGGTTTTAAGAGGGGAAATGCCCCTTATTCCCCCCTCAGGGTTATTAAGGGGCAACATATTTCAAATTTTCTCTGTTAGTCAATGCTAACTTGACAAGCATATCAAGTTTGAACGAAATTGATCAATAAATAAGAGAGAAATAGTAATTTTTTTTTCCCCATAAGAATAACATTGGACAACGTACTGCGTTTACCGCAAAATGAAAATCTAAATTTTTTCCGCAACCAGTAATCGGAGGATAGTAATTCAAGATACTAAATTATTTAGTTTTTTAACTCTTTTTAATGGTGAATAGTAATATTTTTTATATTTATGTTTTTTTAAATCCAAAAAACCAAATTTTTTATATTTCAAGTCTTGTAATTTCTGAACCCGAATTTTTACAGAAATGCGGGTGGTGTCATTTTATTGGAAAACTAAATTTATACAAACGACTAAAGTTTAATCAAAATCGTTAGAGCCGTTTTTGATAAATCTTGATTTTTCATGTTTTTTGGGGGATAATTACCTTTAAAAATCAAAAATGAAAAAAACGCAAAATTAGCGTTTTAAATATAAAATTGTAAAGAGCAATTTGAAGCCACTAAGTTTATTTCATAACTAAACCGCATCCGTGGAATCTTTAAACATAAATAAAATGAGTAATTTAGTAAATAATGACTAGGGACTAATGCCAAATTCTCCGTTATTAAATTGAGTATACAAGAGTATAAGAAGTTTGTGTAGAATGTATTTTAAAATTTTACTATAGTATACATTTGATTTCATAAGTATTTTTTATATAAGTCTACTTAAAACTGATAACACTTTGATGTTCTTCAAATCATATGTTTATGTTTTTTATATTTGAATTATTATTCTAAATATATCTTATTTCAGTTTGCTAGTTCGTCTGACGATGCCAGCGTTGCTGGCGAAAGGCCTCATGAAATATTACAAATTTGAAAAATATGAATGAAGATTTTAGTTTAAAATTAGTTTATAACCAATATTACGGCTCCTTATTAAAGAATATTTCTTTAGTTTTTTAACAAGTTGTAACAACAACTTCATTGTCTTCGCTGCGTCCGATACATAACATATTTCAACGTAGATACAAAACTTATATTACTGATTTATATAAATAGATAAATTAATTGCTTGTGACATCTGTTATTGCTAATTACCTGTACATAGTGTTTAACAGCTGCAATTGGAACAAAATTATTCGACATGTTAATCATACACGCAAAACAATTTGAGGGTGGCCTATGTCTTTTGAATGAAAATGTCGAACCAACCTTTATACACAGCTACTAACCAGGACAAATATTTTGATACCTCAGGCATAAAAATTGTATCAGAAATAACAGAGGAACTTTCTTAACTAAAATCGGCTTAGCGTAGTATTTTAAAGATCTAATGAATAGTCAAAGGCAAAATTTAACTGACATGTTAAATAACGTTTATTGGAAGGTTATGTTTCCACGAGGTTATGAAATAGCATGTTCGGTTGCCGCGCGGACGCTCTGCCAGTCACGTTCTTTCGATACCTAATCGTAGAGCTTATGTGCAATAACTTAACTCGGTTTTTAGCAAAATGATTAATTATTCAATTAATTTTCCAGTAAACCGTTGATAAAATGCAGGCTAAAAAGAAGGTTAGAAGTTATCCTGTACAAGCCACTAGCGTTTTATATCCTAACTAGCAACAAAGTCCGTTGAACAGTTCGGTTGACGGTGCTTGGCACTTGGGAAAGGCGAGAAACTACTAACATTTCTCATAAATAAAAGTAGATTTTAACAAAAACAACCAAAAAGAATGTTTCAAAATTAAATAAGTGATTTTTGCTTTCTGTTGACAAAATTAGACTGTAACACTAATAACCGTACGGTACTAAGCCAAATAGAGGCGAAATTTTATTCCAGAGCATACGCTAACCAGATGCCAAGCACTGTGACCTGAACTGTAAAAATGCTGAACTGAACTGTATTTTCTCTAGAAAATATATCACATATTATGTTAATGGCTAAACTCGACTATAATAGTGAAAAGTGATATTATTAAAGCTTACGACATTTTCATTAAATCGATATAAGGCGGCAGCTACAAAACTGATAGTGCAAAGATAAATGTTGACCGGAGAAATTAATAAATGTCTAATGTATTTCTTATAACATAATATTTTTGCTAGTAAATATTACCAGACATAAGATTTAGACGAAGTTGCAACATATTTGATCAGCCTTTACACCAAACAATCTTGAGAAGAATTTTGGGTTTAGTCCCGTGTGTGCGGGACGTTCGAGAAGCCGCGCCAGTGACAGTGAACCCGTCATTCTAGTTGTTGAAAATCACACTAGACAATACCGATCCGGTGACTGAAGGCCGAGCCTACGGACGCTGCCGGTCGGTAAGGAAGAATTATTTGAAAAACTACTAGCGCTCTAGTGGCCAAACCCCAAATCAAAAGGCGGAATTCTATCTGACTCCTGCCCCCTCTTAATATACGGGATGCAGAAGAAATTCGTTCAGTGAACGTACAACACAAAAGAGTAGGTACGATTCCTTCAGCTCACTATTGTAGTGAGGAAATTGAAACAAACAAGTGTGACTCATAGCTGCCCATCTGAGTTGTCACCTCCGCACCTGTGGAAGGCCGTCATCCCTACCCCCTACCCAGGACCAGGTAGCACCAGGTGTTACCTGGTCCTGCCCCCTACCCCCTACCACCCCTCACACCAGATTACATCCGGCCACTGTCTCAAACTCGGTGTCATGTCTCGAGCCCAAACTATTTACGAATTGTAACGACCATGTTTAGAATAATCCTCAAACTTCAACTAAAATTGAGAAACTTTATAATAAAATTGAACATGGCGCACTGGCATGGCATATTAAATAACTAAATCTGTAAATCATTGTGTAAGACGCCGACCCAACTGTGGCGTATTTTAAGGCGAATATGAAAGAACTGTGAGTGTAGAATGGGTGTAGAAAATATAATTTGTCAAAACAAATAATGAAATCACACTGGTGTGTTTACACCTTTAAAAACGTCTGACATACCTACCACTCATACCTCAAACCTACTTCCAGAGAAATCCCATTGTAATGTTAGTTGTTATGAACAGTTTCATATAATGATGCTGTGCTCAGAAAGTGATATAGTAAAGGACATGGACTATGATAAACTTGCAGACTTGTATCTTTCAAAAGGTCGACGAATATAAGGTAAGCCTAACTGGTAAAGAGCCATTACTAAGTATGACGAATAAAAAGACTTTTGTTATACAGTAATCACTATCTAACTCACAAACAAAACAATCTTTTGTTATACTTTTTTCTTGTTAAAGTTTTCACAGTACTGTATCATTAAAATAATGTTACTTTTAATTTAATTTGTTATGACCATTTTTATATTCCTTAGTTCTTTCGTACGGTAAATAATTATCAAATCAAATTGTCTTGAGGGTTAAAAATAGATTAACAAACGATCTTCTTTTAAAACAAATAAATGTTTTCTAAAGATTTTCAAAATGCTTTTCTAAGCAGCGATTAAAATAAATATTCTAGGGCGGTTTTCATAATAAAATTCCGAAGTAGAAAGACAGTTTTCTCAACTGAAATAAGCTATATTAATAAAATTTTGGTTTTTTTTGTTATAATAAATGAAACAGCTAGGGCCTACGTGGGCCCTAAAACGGACCATTTAAATAGGATTTTGATGTTTGAATTTGAGCATACAATGACTCATACTTTAGGATAGCTGGCACCCCCAAATATTTTGACCTAAATCCGCCCATGCCTAGGGACGATATTCTTTGGATGTTCATAGGATATCCTGTTTGTCCTGGGAAAAAATGGATGTTCAGGATGATGTTTCTATATCTGCCTAATGTCTCAAATGTCCTGCGGTTATCCGTACACATTTTGGACCTTAAACGGACATCCATAAGATGTTGTGTGCTGTCTGGAAAAGATTCCTATTTCAATACATGATTTTTAGGCAGTATTTTTGTGCACTGGTGCTGCTGACACATACAGTCCGACCAATTTTAAAATTGCATCATATGAATTAAATTTCATCACTTTTGGTGAATGAATATTTGCTCCTAAATCATTTGTATTCATTTTTTAATTGATTGGCAAAAAAACTGAGAACAAATTTAAATCAACAGGAAACCCTCAAAAATCCTGAACTGGAACTGACCGTTTCAATATGGGATGTATGACCACCTTAGCTCTTCATGTACTCCCCTTTCTGGTTTCAGGAGATTTAAAGTTCTGAAGCAGCCAACACCAGATTTAAAATGCTCATTCTTTAGAGCATTGAAATTCTAGATTTTAAAGCTTGACTAACCAGAGTGGGCCAGAGGGGTTGATTATTATTTATATGGTAGTCTCAAAGCTTAAACTTAAATTTTAAATATAAACTTTTGCCATTAATAATTTGATAATTTGTTTATCAAACTGCAGAAACCAGTGTGTCATTTGATTTTTCTTCAGATTCGGCACTTTTAATCCCTTTACACAATTTGTTTTATTTGACATTTAAATTTCAAAATTCGAATTTAATTTTTAAAAGGGTAAGTTAGATCTTAAAACAGTTTTAGTAAAGGTAACATTTTATATAATGTGAATAAGTAGAAGCAAACCAACAATATCACTATTATGGGTCAACTAAACTTGAATATAGGGCCTAATATCACACCCTTGGACTATTTTCAATAGCATTGACCTTATAGAAACTCAATATTATTTCTTGAGACACACCTCAAAGTTTACATAGACGTAAATCATTTTATGTAAATAATTCTTATCGTTCTGTTGTTATCAGTGCAATAACTCTTATTTGAAAACAATGACTGCAAGAGCTCTAGATGCAGTTCCTTTCAAGTAAAAGGTAAAAAAGGTAGGTTAAAAGGTAAGTTTATCTTAGATTTTGTTTAGAGATGTGCGAGTACTCGAAATTTCGAGTTCGAGCCGAGTTCGGCACTGAAACTCGAAAGCTTCGAGCGAGTTTACTCCTGGCGTTTACCCGTGCTACCAAGGGTCGTCCGAAGCCCAGCGTCGTCTGTAAATTCAAATTGAGTGTGAACGCATTTGAGGTGTTAAGAGTTGTGATGTGGATTTTAGGGTTTTATTAATAAATAAGTAAGTTCGGCTTATAAATTTGTGTTACTCTTCACACCAAAATGGAGGATTTACCAGGACCTTCAGATTGAGTTGCATGAACACTGTCTGTATAGTCCACATTTATAGATTAACCTAACTTTGTCATTTTTTAAAGTAAAATATCAAAAAATACCTGTAATGAAATCTAATAGGTAAGCATGAGAAGTTTTTGCTTGTTTTTTCCCCATAATGATTGAAATTGAGCCAATCCAATAATAATTTTAGGCTCAACTGTCCTTTGGCATTGAGCTGTTTTTAA
The DNA here is from genome assembly GCA_963675035.1 of Allygus modestus. Classification (NCBI taxonomy): domain Eukaryota; kingdom Metazoa; phylum Arthropoda; class Insecta; order Hemiptera; family Cicadellidae; genus Allygus; species Allygus modestus. Next base: position 22,592,936 of record OY776115.1, read on the forward strand.
AGACAAGAGATTTGTTTTGGTCTTGTTTAAGTTTCATTAATGATTTTTAAAATAATTTGCAATATTTTAAAACTCTATTTAAGACATGGCTTCAATTTCATTAATTGATTTGTCAGGCACTTTCAAACATCATGTTGTTATATACTAACTGATTGTTCTTATTAGGACTATTAGTGTTATACATTTATAAATGGAACCCTATTCACTGTTTTGATCCAATTCAACTCGACCTCTATGTGTTTTTTGTTATTTGTATACTTGACTCGAACTCGAGATTCGAATCTTTTGCCATTTACTCGACTAGAACACGATTCGACTTTAAAAAACCTGTACCCGCACATCTCTAATTTGTTTAATGTTTGATGAACAGTTATACTCCGTGGAGGGTAAAGGTCTGAACTAAGAGATAGTTTATATTAAGGAGCTGCACCAACATTAATCCAAAATAATATGTTTGATGTTAGTTTCCAATGTTAATAGGCTATCTCTTTTAAAACTCTATAATTTATTTCAAACAAATTAAACCAATTTATAGTATGAAAGTACCACAACAGTCTGTAAATTGTGTATTCTGCTGAGCTTGGCTTTTTATAAAATAACTTTATTAAGCATTGTTAAACTGCTAATTGATCAATGTTTCTGGTAGCACGGTTATGTTTTAACTCTTATGATGTTTATATGTCTCAGATGGATCTAACTAACAACTGCTTCTAGAATTTACATCCTATCTCTTGTAAAATTCATAGTTTGAACAAAAATTATAACTGACTCCTTAGGATTTAGATTTATAACTATTATCTGTTATTACAATGTCTTTAAGAAGGCATAATGCAGTTTAGTTAATTTGGAATAAACATGTTAGTTAGATCAATAATTTAGCCAAAATTGAAGCATAATAAGGTTTTAATTGGCTAATTGATGAAAAATCCCTACCTAAAAATATCTGGCAATAAGGTAAAAAATGTTTTCGTAAGTTTAACTGTACTGCCGGTAATATACATGTTTGGCTAATTTCCCTACTTCTTTAAGACTTAATAGCAGTTTGAGTTCTGAAATAAATTCAACTGGAGTCTTATGTTTTCCAGGCAACCTCTACATATTGTAGGAGATGTTCGCAGAACTGATTCTGGCACTATAGTGGTGCTTTGTTGGTGGATGTTCGTGTACCAATCCAAATTCAAAAAGATGTACAGCAAGTTTTCCGGCCCCAAACCTTATCCCATTCTCGGAAATATTTTGGAGTTCAACTATCCTAAAGAAGGTAAAGAGCATATAATGTTTCAGATTTCTTAGCCCATTAAAACATTAGTTACTAAATACTACTTCCATCCCTTAAGTTTTTAACGGCAACAACCATAACTTTTCAGGTTGAGTAATACCTCAATATCCGTGTATTGCATTTTTATGATGAAGTTAACTTAAGTGGCTTCTTCTTCAAAGTGTCAATGCCGTTTAAAATATCTTTACACTCACTTGCATAATGTATTGTCAGAAATCACAGAGACCTTCAAGAAGTTGTCATTCCAGTATGGTCCAGTGTACCTTCTGATGCTGGGACAGGAGCACATGGTGTGCATCCGGGATCCCGAGCTGATTGAGGTAATCGCTGCTTTTAGTGATAGTTAAGTTAGATCTTATCCCCTTGAAATATGCCACATCTATAGAATTGTTTCTATCAATAATGCATACTGTGTGATTGGAGATAGTTAATACTGATTGAATTGTAATTTAACTCATAACAATTTTCGTCTTAAATGTAATTAAATTTGGGCCAAGGAATAGTGCCTGCAGGAGAATATGTTTCACATTAGCAAAGGACAGTTCCATTACTGTCAAAACCATTTTGGTACTATCTATCAAAACAGTTCCATTTTTATGCTTGAGGTTTTGTTTTCAACGAATGTCTTAAATCTGTCCTGAAATGAAATGAAATATCTCTTTATTGTTACAGTACATTTTCATATTTCCAGCGATGCTGGGAAAACAGGTAACATTGTAATTTTTCTAAAAACTAAATGAATCTACTTAATAAATTAAAACAAAAGAGGAACTTATTTATAATTGCACATTATTATCTAAATAATCATCAATTGAATATTTTTTTACAATAGATAAGACTTTAGAGCATTTTCATATTTTGTGCCATCATGAATTTCTTTGAGCTCGGCAGGTAGACTGTTGTAAAGTTTAAGGGCCATATAGTATGGGGATTTTCAAATAAAGAAAGGCGATGTCTTGGGTACTGAAAATCATTTTTGAAGCCGGTGGGATACTGATGACCAGACTGATTTATTTTATAGGATTGGTGGTTGTTTTTCAAAAATACTAAAATTTTAAATATATAAAGGTAGGGCATCGTTAATAAAGCATATTTTTCAAAAAAGAGGTATACATGATGTTCTTTTTGACTTAAAATACTTAATCCTTAAATTTTTTTGTATCTTAAAAACTGCAGTTGCGTATGAAACTGAACCCCACAATTCAATGCCATACTGAAAAATAGAAAAAAATTGCGTAATATACAACAAGCTTGGTTTTTAAGTCAATTATATTTCTTAAAACATACATATGAAAACAAGCTGTATTTAGTTTTTTTATAGTTGTTTCAGTGTGAGATTTCCAGGTTAAATTTTGATCAATGTTGATCCTAAAAATATTGTTTTTTTTCAACAGAAGACAAGAAGTTGCCATCATAGCATAGTTCCAGAGTTAACGTTTGTCTGTTCTGTACTGTTTGAAACATTATTATTTTTGTCTTTGAACTGTTAGTTTCAAACCGTTAGCACCAAACCATCTTGACTGTTCCAGAAGTGAAAGATCCAGTTCTAATTTTAAACAGGCAATGTCTTTTGCCTTGACTATACCTCGTCGGCATATAATATGAGGTTGGGCGATGAACTTTTAGGTATGTCATTCACAAAAATCAAAAATAATAACAGGCCCAAAATTGACCCCTGTGGGACCCCACAGTCAATTGTTTGCCAATCTGAAGTAAATTGTGTTTTATTTTTGTTTATGACTGTTTGCTGTTGCCTATCTTTTTAATAAGATTTTACCCAAGACAAGGCCAATTTTGAAAATTTATATTATTTAAGTTTACTCAATAAAACACATTGGATAGGTCACAGAACCACCCGCTGTGCTCTGTGATCCATCCAAACCATTCGACACCTGATTTATGAAGTCAGATAAAGCTGATGTTGTGCTCCTACCAGATCTAAAACCAAACTGCTGATCTGTGAATATATTATTAGTTTCATAAAAAGAATATATTTTAATGTATTCAATTTTGTGATGGGTCGAAAACCCTAAAAGTAATTAATTAATTTATACAATAATTAAAAACATTTAAACAAACAATGAGAAATAATATTAAAACATAGAATCAGAAAGTCGGTTAAGAATTATTAATTGCAACGCCAACGGTTAGAATATATTCAAGTCTTAACTGGAACGACGGGGTTCACAAGAACGCGTAGTGATCTGAAACGCGGGAAACTACGGGAACCGGCCGGTACAGTCTGCGGTTCTATTAAAATAGTCCTCCAGGGACGAACCTTATTGGCGGAGAGATCACGTGATCCAGCCATCCGATGAAATGAGGAGACGCGCTTCTAGCATTCAGCAGTAGGTCCCCGGTGTGACAGGTCGTGTGTAGACAGTATTCAGCCGAGAGTCAGTTATAATTTTTGTTCAAACTATGAATTTTACAAGAGATAGGATGTAAATTCTAGAAGCAGTTGTTAGTTAGATCCATCTGAGACATATAAACATCATAAGAGTTAAAACATAACCGTGCTACCAGAAACATTGATCAATTAGCAGTTTAACAACGCTTAATAAAGTTATTTTATAAAAAGCCATGCTCAGCAGAATACACAATTTACAGACTGTTGTGGTACTTTCATGCTATAAATTGGTTTAATTTGTTTGAAATAAATTATAGAGTTTTAAAAGAGATAGCCTATTAACATTGGAAACTAACATCAAACATATTATTTTGGATTAATGTTGGTGCAGCTCCTTAATATAAACTATCTCTTAGTTCAGACCTTTACCCTCCACGGAGTATAACTGTTCATCAAACATTAAACAAATTAGAGATGTGCGGGTACAGGTTTTTTAAAGTCGAATCGTGTTCTAGTCGAGTAAATGGCAAAAGATTCGAATCTCGAGTTCGAGTCAAGTATACAAATAACAAAAAACACATAGAGGTCGAGTTGAATTGGATCAAAACAGTGAATAGGGTTCCATTTATAAATGTATAACACTAATAGTCCTAATAAGAACAATCAGTTAGTATATAACAACATGATGTTTGAAAGTGCCTGACAAATCAATTAATGAAATTGAAGCCATGTCTTAAATAGAGTTTTAAAATATTACAAATTATTTTAAAAATCATTAATGAAACTTAAACAAGACCAAAACAAATCTCTTGTCTTTAAAAACAGCTCAATGCCAAAGGACAGTTGAGCCTAAAATTATTGGATTGGCTCAATTTCAATCATTATGGGGAAAAAACAAGCAAAAACTTCTCATGCTTACCTATTAGATTTCATTACAGGTATTTTTTGATATTTTACTTTAAAAAATGACAAAGTTAGGTTAGTCTAAAAAAGTGGACTATACAGACAGTGTTCATGCAACTCAATCTGAAGGTCCTGGTAAATCCTCCATTTTGGTGTAAAGAGTAACACAAATTTATAAGCCGAACTTACTTATTTATTAATAAAACCCTAAAATCCACATCACAACTCTTAACACCTCAAATGCGTTCACACTCAATTTGAATTTACAGACGACGCTGGGCTTCGGACGACCCTTGGTAGCACGGGTAAACGCCAGGAGTAAACTCGCTCGAAGCTTTCGAGTTTCAGTGCCGAACTCGGCTCGAACTCGAAATTTCGAGTACTCGCACATCTCTAAACAAAATCTAAGATAAACTTACCTTTTAACCTACCTTTTTTACCTTTTACTTGAAAGGAACTGCATCTAGAGCTCTTGCAGTCATTGTTTTCAAATAAGAGTTATTGCACTGATAACAACAGAACGATAAGAATTATTTACATAAAATGATTTACGTCTATGTAAACTTTGAGGTGTGTCTCAAGAAATAATATTGAGTTTCTATAAGGTCAATGCTATTGAAAATAGTCCAAGGGTGTGATATTAGGCCCTATATTCAAGTTTAGTTGACCCATAATAGTGATATTGTTGGTTTGCTTCTACTTATTTACATTATATAAAATGTTACCTTTACTAAAACTGTTTTAAGATCTAACTTACCCTTTTAAAAATTAAATTCGAATTTTGAAATTGAAATGTCAAATAAAACAAATCGTGTAAAGGGATTAAAAGTGCCGAATCTGAAGAAAAATCAAATGACACACTGGTTTCTGCAGTTTGATAAACAAATTATCAAATTATTAATGGAAAAAGTTTATATTTAAAATTTAAGTTTAAGCTTTGAGACTATCATATAAATAATAATCAACCCCTCTGGCCCACTCTGGTTAGTCAAGCTTTAAAATCTAGAATTTCAATGCTCTAAAGAATGAGCATTTTAAATCTGGTGTTGGCTGCTTCAGAACTTTAAATCTCCTGAAACCAGAAAGGGGAGTACATGAGAGCTAAGGTGGTCATACATCCCATATTGAAACGGTCAGTTCCAGTTCAGGATTTTTGAGGGTTTCCTGTTGATTTAAATTTGTTCTCAGTTTTTTTGCCAATCAATTAAAAAATGAATACAAATGATTTAGGAGCAAATATTCCCAAAAGTGATGAAATTAATTCATATGATGCAATTTTAAAATTGGTCGGACTGTATGTGTCAGCAGCACCAGTGCACAAAAAATACTGCCTAAAAATCATGTATTGAAATAGGAATCTTTTCCAGACAGCACACAACATCTTTATGGATGTCCGTTTAAGGTCCAAAATGTGTACGGATAACCGCAGGACATTTGAGACATTAGGCAGATATAGAAACATCATCCTGAACATCCATTTTTTCCCAGGACAAACAGGATATCCTATGAACATCCAAAGAATATCGTCTCTAGGCATGGGCGGATTTAGGTCAAAATATTTGGGGGTGCCAGCTATCCTAAAGTATGAGTCATTGTATGCTCAAATTCAAACATCAAAATCCTATTATGTTTACAGTTATATGTACATATATATATATACAGTTTTGAACGAATGGTGTTTTTGGCATCTGGGGACCTCAAAACGAAAAGTTATCATGGTCCCAGGCCTAGGTCTTACCATGCCGACCACGGTAATAGCTTCTTCCCTATAGGGAAATTCGCTAAAAAAAAAACCACTAAAATATCAAAATTAATGATCATTCTATACTTTTAAGAAGTAGTGTTGTATTATTGTTTAAGTATTGTTTATGCGTATGCTTTTGGAATTACTACACCCAGTACTCATAATGCATAGCAGATATGGAGAATTGTGTAATCAGGTTTCAGTATTAAGAAAACATAAATTTATACAAAAAATGTCAAATACAATATTTTATACAAAAGATTAGTTTTTTTGAAAATTTCAACAAGATTACCTACTTTACAATTAAATGCAATTTTTATTTAATTTTTCATAAAAGTAAAAGCTTATAAGTATTTTAACCGGTCATTTTCCCTTTTTCCAATAAAAGAGTTAAAAATATTTCAAATAATTTCATTATATTGTCATTTTTCCTCTCTTAGTGACTGTACTAATGTATAAACATGTTTTTAAACTATATAGAAAGATGCTATCATTGAAGCAAACTATTTTATATCTAGATTTAAAACTTATTGCTCTAGTTTAAAATAAAATACTACAATATATGAAGTAATAATTTATTTCATACTTTACAGCAAGTCTGGTCCAGTGCTTTGCTTCTTTCTCAATTTAAAATCTGTTATAACTTGATAAACATTTTTTTGTTACTATTTCAAGAGCTTGTGAGGTGATGACAATAGTATAGTTCTAAGTAGCGTTTGAAAATGACATAATTGTTTGAAGCGTTTGACGCAACAATAAAATTGATTTGCAACATTGCTGTAAGAAATATATTAATCACTTATCAAGCAATCTTGGAACTAAGGTAAAAACATATTTTTTCCTAGACATATTTTCTAAAGTGTTTCTTTACTATCTAAAAGCACATTATAAAATCAGCTGTTCTTTAATCCAGCCAAAATGGATGAAAGTAAAGTTGTATATGTTTTTCGGGAATTCAAAATTTCAGTTGTAGGAAAGGTTGTGTATGTAGTTTGAGAGTCAAGTGTCTTTATAGTTTTCGCAAAATTACTTTTAATATTATTAAAAGTTTTCTCTCAAGAGAGAAGAGACTACTGAACACTCTTACTGCGTATTATAATTAAGACTACTAGCCTGTCGCGGCTTCGCTCGCGATTACTACGTAATATTATACTGACATTATCGTATAAATATTGTGTTACCGTTCCAAACATACCCAACATAGCCAACATAGCCTGCTGATTATATGTGTTTACTCTATCCAGCTGATTGCTTACAACTTATAGTTATTTCCCAATGCTAAGCTTATGGGAAAAAACTCAACTTTAAGGGGCCCCAGGGCCTCACTCACAAATTATTTATCTATAATAAATGTTTCCTGCACAACTTCACGTTAGGCTCTTTCCAATGACACAAAAAATATGAAAATCGATTCAGTAGTTTAGGAGGAGTGATTGTCACGAAAAACCTGCTTGCCTATTAAATAAGTATAGATTTCATTTACCTATTAAGATATTGTTTGTGCTTGTTATTATGAATAAGCGGTATACAATAAAACAATGAAGTGTTTTTGGTTTCCAGTTCAGTTAATCGATTTGGGAATTCACTGTCAAATACCTTTATTGTTTTAATTATAAGTTTAAGTTCACTCACTATGCTGTTGTAAAATATGGATATTTTAAAATAAAAAATCTAATCGATTAGCGTATTTTAATTATCTTCCCTCTTCTTTAATTCACACTTTGTTATAGGATTTAAAGAAGATAATGTATCGATTGTGAAAATAGTTATGCAAAATACTTTTTCCTAAGATCCAAATTGAACTTTTAACTACAACCGACCAAATGTAAGCTAGCACTTGGTTGCTAGTGTATTCGTCGTTCTGAAAACATCAACTACTGGGGTGTGGAATGTTAGTCAGGGGGCCATCATCTCTTGAGTCTCCGGACTTGCAAGGGTCAATGTGTTCCAAAAGTATTTTATACCTGCACCTCCAACCTTCCCTCGCACATAGTCCGTCGCCTCGGCTCGCCACGTCCAAGTACCAGCTTACGATTGGCGGGCTGTATTATTAGCGTGCAGGCAATTTATGGGGTGAAATAAAAAAGTTCTAAAACAGATGGAAGTGAACTCAATGAAAAATTTCCTTTGAATTACATTACAAAGAAAGAAAAACAAAAGAGGTCAGTAGACCATGTAAGTGTGTGTGACCATGGTAAAGTATACCGTATAGTTTGCCGAAGAGGTAAAAGTGTTATAAATATACTTGTATTTAATATATTAAATTATTTGAGATTTAAAATTTGTGTTTGTTCTGAGTTTATATTGTTGTTGTTGGTTATGCATTAAATGTATTTATTTTGTATTTTCATTTAAAAGTACTTTCAATAAATTTTGGATGTAAAATTGATCTCAGAATTAAGGCTGAATTTGAGGAGTATTTGTAAAAATAATTTGCTCAACTGCCTTTGTAAATTTGAATACACTTCTGAATTCAAGAAAATTTGTGTTCCCTCTTCATCCAAACTAGAATCACTGAAGTATATTTAACTTTCCATATAATGATACCAGCGCCACCATGAGAAGAGGGCAACCAGGGCTCTTTGCCCCAGGCCCTTGAATTCCAGGGGCCCCGTCCAAAAGAAAATACCCCGTTGCAGCAAAGCTGCATACTCTGCGAATTTCAAATAACGTCATGAAGTCACTTACCAACATATGATATGACATTTTATTTATTATATAAAAAAAAAACATTAGGACTGAGGTCGCAGGTTTGCTGCTTAAGGACAAAACCCATTTTTTGTGTGCCTGTTTGCAGCAAACCTGTGTACTCATCCCCCATGTTATTCTTATGGAGAATAATCAAATTGTATAAATCGCTTATTTATGAATTAATATTGATCAAACTTTTGGTATGTACCATCACTTAGTTGAATTATATTTATGTATGCATAAACACCAATTGTTTGTGGTCCTTGTTTCAGCAAACCTACGTACTCATCCCCCATGTTATTCTTATGGAGAATAATCAAATTGTATAAATCGCTTATTTATGAATTAATATTGATCAAACTTGGTATGTACCTTCACTTAGTTGAATTATATTTATGTATGCATAAACACCAATTGTTTGTGATCCTTGTTTCAGCAAACCTACGTACTCATCTCCAATTCTTATGGAGAATAATTAAAATTGTATATATCGCTTATTTATGAATATATTTTTATGCAACTTGGTATTATGCGGCTTTATGTGGTATCAAGACATATATTATGCATTGGAAATTCGCTGAGTATGCAGGTTTACTGCGACCGGGATATTTTTACATCATTTGATTTTTCCTGGGGATGAGGCCTGTCTAGAACTTATTTTTATCCCAGCAATTAGTTATTTAAACATTTGAAGGAAATCGTTGGAGCCGTTTTTGAGATCAGTGTCGCAAGCAAGCAAACATACAAGCAAACCTTCCTCATATTAGAGTATAGGATAGGATATAGGATTCAAGCCAGATACTTTTTACACTTGATCGTCTCGTGAGAATCATCAATCACAATAATAACTCCATAACCAAAAAAATCCTCTGAGGAAATAAGGTAAAATATTTATTACTTGATTTCAAGTACAAATTTAAATACTTTGAAGTGAAGTTAAAAACACTGAGTTTATTGATCTTTTTGGGTTTTAAAGAACATCAATTAATAACGCTCTGCACCACATGCTTTTCAAGTTCTATTAACATATTTTTTTGAAAAATTCAACAAATTATAGTATAATTATAATAGTTGTCGTGCTTTGCAAAATTAATTTTATTAGGATTTGTTTTCCTAAAACATAGTTAAATCAAACTTTTAGAACAATAATTAAGTCGCATAAAAGTTTTTCTTTTGAAATTATGAAAGTAAAGTTTCTTTATCTAAACTACTGTGATAGTTAGTCTAATTTCGAAGGTAGTTCCTGAAGTTAAAGAAAGCAGAACATTAACGATAGGTTGTTCAAAACTGAAGATTCTCATAGTTTTAGCGAATTTCCCCTATAGGGAAGAAGCTATTAATATAGTCGGCATGGTAAGACCTGGGCCCGGGACCATGATAACTTTTCGTTTTGAGATCCCCAGATCCCAAAAACACCATTCGTTCGAAAACTGTATATATATATATAAATATATATTTATATATATGTCCGTGGGTGCGATAACTCTCGTAAAAATGGTCCGATTTTGATCAAATTTGGTAAAATTGTGTAAAACATTATTAATGACTTAAGTTTGAAAACCAGACAGATCGACCCATCTTAAGTGGTATTTTGGGGGGATTTTGTACCCCAAAAATGGGTTTTTTGAAGTTTTTACATGTAATATTTTAAAAAGTCAAATTTTAGTTTTCACCATTGGATTCAGCTTAAAAAAACAAACTAACAACTCAAATTCGAAAATTTTGACAAAAATAATACTTTCTCTATATACTATGTATATGGGGAGAAAGTAATAAGAAACCATAATTTTCTTTGGTCTTACTTAGTCTGCACCTAGGGATGGTTTTGTCACCTGCTTCTCAGGGTTTAGTTGTGGCAACCCTCTCTTGCTAAAGCTCGTCAGCACTGTTCTTTACTGGCAGCAAAGGGTTCAAGATGAACTGAGAGCATACGGTGAGAATCCCCAAGCGATCGAGTATAGGATTATAGTAAACAAGCTTGTCGCTGTTTGTTACTATTGTCACAGCAGTTTTATGCGAGATGAAGAATCTCTTTGTGGCTGGAGCACGACCCCACAACACAATGCCATAGTTTACAAGGCTATGAAAGTGTGTGAAGTATGGCGTGTGTTGGTACACGGGAGTAGCAATGAGCTTCAGTTTCCACAATAGAAATATCACCCTGGAAAGTTTCCTGCACTCCTCACTAATGTGAGCATTCCAGTTCAGTTTTGGTCTCAGAAGCTTAGAATTGGCAGTTTCATGGGATAACACTTGGTTCAAACAATCAGATAATCAATCCTCTTTTTCATTACTGTCATTTTATGAGTCTAAAATGACAACATTTAACATTATTTAACTGGATAATTTAATCACTTAATCACTATATAAGACGTCGACACAACTAGGGCGTATTTTAAGGCTAATATGAATGAATGATGAGTGTAAAATGGGCGAGGTGCCTTGATACTGACGAAGACCGGCTGATTCTTTAATAATTGGATTCAAATGATCAGAGAACCCTGAAATCCTTGTGCTAGAACTCGTGTAAATTTCTTGTGATATTTCTACATTTGCAACACCCATTGTCCATTTTGCACTGTATTCTAATAGTAATTGTATTTACATACTGCCTGCAACCTTTTTTCTTTGCTGTGTTTTGGTAGTTTTAGCTCAATTGAGCACAAATTGCAATGCAATTTAACCTACCCTCTAGATTCCAGTTGGAATGTGATTATATTCACACCTTACTGTATTAACTGTTCAACTTTATAATATGGACTAAATCATATTTTTATATCACTAAATACAAGTCAGATTATCTAAATATTTTGATCAAAATAAAATGTCAAAGTAAATAATGAGATTTTTGACGATCTAGATTGTACTTCTTCTGTATAGACTACCAATAAAATATTAATCTATAATATTATAAATTATGTATATTATGCTGTGATATTTATAATTTTTATTTATCACTAATTTCACTTTTCTTTTTCAGCTGTGGCTAGAAATTCAAAGCTGAAAAAAACGTAGTTTATTCTTACTTATATTATTATTAACTAACCCAGTACACCCGTTACTCGAAATCGAGCAATATTTCGCTTATTGAAGCTCATAATACTTATAGTATAAATATTACTAGGTCTAACATTTACTATTACTCAATTTTTCTGAATAATATATTGTTTAGTGCAATTACTGGTGTTTTTTTTTACAATTACTTTGTAATACTATATGTTATTGTGTTTCAAATTTTTGTGTTCTACTGAATATGAATGATTCTCAATCAGATTATTGATTAGTTCAAACTGTATTAAAACTGATAAAGCGACTGATTATTGGATTTTAAACAAAATATTCTCATTGACCAGAATACCTTACAGCAATAAACTCTTTTCCATGGTGAATAAATGGACATCTCTTATTATTATAGGAACATATTTTACATTTAATAATAGCCCTATATACCTAGTTTTAATAGGCAATCACCCAATAAAGGTTTTTATTTTTGCTTCTTGTTGTATTTTTTAAGTTTTGACAAAGATAAAACCGACTTATTATGTTAGAATTTGTACTAATATTTTCAAAAAGGCAAAATCAATACAATCAGAAAATAGCTTTTTATTTACAAAATATGAAATAGATATGTACAGTTTGGACATTCAAGGCTAAGTCCACTCCTATATTTATACTTTTGATATACTATTTTGTTTGCACCTTTATTGAAGGCAATAGGCGTAATTCAGGAGTGGCAAAGGGGCCCAGGGCCGTACTCGTGGGGAGGGGGGCAGGGGGGGCAACTTCCCTCAAGGGCCTTAAGGGCCGGTGTCTTATTTAGAACACTATTGTCTAAAAAAAGGTCACCACAGGCCTGCCCAGGAGCTCAGTACGGCCCTGAGGAGGCCAGTTGCCCCCCACTAATAATTTTGAGAAAATATTATTGTAATACATGAGAGGTCACAATAATCACAATGTTTAGTTAGTAGGCTGATAGTAGGTCTACTAATCAAAAGTATTTAATGAATATATAATTATTTTATTACAAAGATTACATATAAATTATTATAAAACTAAGATATTGTACTTTTTAAAATTATCATCGACTGATTTGAATCTTTGCTAACTAAATATTTATATGATAAAGATGATACATCTCAAACTATGTTGTCTTCAGCATTATTATGTCTTTTTGATTTTCTTCTTTTTGATTCTTTTTTCCACGGCTGAAACGAAATAGGAAATTAATTTATATGTATTAAAAAACTAGTTAAATGAAGGCTATAACTCTCTTTATATAATTACTGTTTTAGTACCCCATGAAACTTGTTTAGTTTTCTTAGTTCTATAAGCAGGGTTTAAACATTTTTTTTTTTAATTTTTCAATAAATAAAATTATTGTATCTTTGCTTTTTGTGTTCGCCTCCTTTTCTATACCTCCAAGTATGTTTTTTTTTCTGGGACATTTTACTATCAAATTCTGGAGTATGTTGTATAATTGAATTAATTGAATTCTTAGACAGTTTCATGCTTGTCTAAATGGGGAGGGGGTGTCTGCCAACCAATGTCAACCACACCAATGTTAATGAGGCAATATAATTGTTTGACATAACTTAATAAAACCAAGAAAGAAGGTCTGAAATTATAATTATTTCACCTAATAAAGAATTGATAACATGATTTGGATAGAATAATCCCAGGATAACTATAATTGAATAAATTGTATAAAGTTAAATTAAGCAATTTAACCCCTATAAGTTTTAACCTACATTAGTTTAGATTAAATAATAACACAAACTCTTAACTTAGTGATCAATTGTATTATATAAATTAATCACCACACAGATATGACTAACACAGAACTAAAAGGAAAATGTCCAACATACAACCAACATAGGGAGATACAAGCCAAGCATACAATGTAGGATTTTTACAAGACGAGTCTTATTAGTGAATTTCCTTTGGAAACTGAACTATTAGCATGACCTGCATGGTGAAACTTAAGCCCGGGACCACCATAGAAGTTCCTAACGTGACCCCCTGAACACGTTTTGGGGCTTCGTTCAAATTTGTATATATATATATATATATATATATATATGTGTTTGCACTCTAGCGGTCACATTTTTTGTCCAATTTACTTCAAATTTGGTAGGGACATTCCTTTCTGTAATCAATTGGACAAGTTTGTTGGGCAAAACAATCGGAAAACTCTAAACCCCTTTTTTAGGGATTAATCTTAAAAATTTTGAGTTTTTGGGCCCAAAAAGGGTCAGAGATGCCCCGTATCTAAAATTAATGTATGTAAAAAGATGGAAATTAGAGAGGCAAAAGTTTTAAGCCCTCTCTTGTTATTCTAGCGTACATGTTTACTGAGTTATTAAAGAAAATGTGTATCGACTAAACACAGTACGTTGTCTTATGGGGATTTTACACTAGAAAAGCCTGTTATTCCTTTGTTAAAGTACTTTTATCATCCCCAGCAACCTCACGCCTATACTTTCAAGCCTGTCTGGACCTTCTCCTAACATTATAATGCACAAAATTGTATCCCTAGCTTTGCAGGGAAATGAAAACAGGAGCATCAGAACAGCCAAAAAATCACTGTTTTCAGATTTCAATAAAAATTGAAATAAATGTATGTTATTACACTGATTTGGAGTTTTAAAAGTTTTTATGTGGAAATTCACTTACCTTACGTTAGTGTGCTGCGTGCAAACTCGTTTTACTCTAAATGAGTTAATACATACTCAGCGCATTAGGCTACAACTTTTTCAACAAACTTTTAAACCTGCATAAGTTCTGACCTTTAATAATATGATTCGCCAGCTTGTAGAAAGGCAGCTCCACAGAGGTATACAACAAAGCTGCTACACTGAAGCTGGCAACAACGTCCCCCATGTACAGGAATATCTGGCAACAAACATAACTGGTACATCTGGCAAACTAATAAATTATGAATATTTAGTTATTTAAATTCAAATTCAATAATATTTATTCATCAAATATACAAAGTATCCAATTGGATATTGTCAATACAATTTTTATAACTTAGGCTAAGGATCTTTACAATTTTGTGAACAACTAATAAGTACTAGAAATAAAATAACTACATAAATTAATAAAACTTAGTATGTAGCTTCACGTGGTTGAGTTATATTGATAATTGCACAAAAACATATTTATTATCTTTTTTTTGCAGCAAACCTGTGTACTCAGCCCTAATGTTATTCTTATGGAGAATAAATCAAATGCTATAGATCACTTATTTATTTTTTGTATTTTTATGAAACTTGGTAAGTGGCTTTATATGGTAGTGGGAAACATATGCATGCAATGGAAATTCGCTGAGTACGCAGGTTTGCTGCGACGGGAGTATTTTATTTTACAGAGAAACGACGTAAATTCAAACTCCAAAATTCAGAGTAGATGGAAAGTACTCTTCTAAAGAGTATAAGGTTTTATCTACCAAAAAATCTTTAAGTACTTTTTCAAACTCGTTTGCGTTTGTAATATTTTTAATGTTGTGTGGTAGATGTTTTAGAAATTTCATTTCCATATATATGGGCTTTTTTCTCATAGGATTTTAAGTTATGGCGTGATTTATTCATATATTTTTTGTGTCTTGTATTGTAAGAGTGGGATTTTTGATTTAAATCAAAGATTGTTTCATTATGTTTTACCGTGAGAATTGTATAAAAAATGTATTGGCTATACACACACACATTTTTAAAGTGCTCCTTTGCAGATTCATCATATTTTAATTTCATTATAATTCTGATTGCTCTTTTTTGTTGTTTTAGAATACTATGCATGTTTTTTTGTATGTTACACCATAAAGTCATAGACCAAAAGAAATATGAGAATGAACATTTTCAAAATTAATGTTTCTTTTTTTTTTATATTGCAAAAGAAAGACATTCTTTAGAATGAATAAAATTTCCAGAGCTTTATCAATGTGAAAGTCCCATTTCCGGTGTTGTTCTAGGGTTGACCTTAAGAATTGTGTGTTGGTCCTGTAATTAATTTCTTTCGAATTACATATAATTTTTACTTCAGTCAACTGTTTATTCTGATGTGTTTTAAATCTGATAACGTTAGTTTTTTGAATATTTAATGCCAAGTTATGCTGTACCAGAAAATCTCGTACACTTTCCAATTGAATAAAGCTCAATATCTCCGGGAAACCTGTTCTTCACAGCTTGCAGATACTTTTAGATTTGCATCATCTGCATAGAGGTATAGATTATTTTGTGGCATATAAGTTACAGAATTTGAAATGTCATTAATGTAGCACAAGAAAAGGAGAGGGTCCTTAATTGATCCCTGAGGGGCACCAAGTTTAATGATGCGAGACTCTGAAAAAAAACTGTTGAGACACGGTTATCTTTTGATATGTGGGTAATTTCAACAAATTGGAGTCAGTTGTCCAAATATGATTAAAATCACTTAACTGCAGTTTTGTTAAGCTTAATGACTTTAATTTTTTAACTAAAAGAGAATGATTCATGCCTTAAAATGCTTTAGATAAATCAATGAAAATTCCTGCGGTATATTCACCTTTATCTACTGAATCAATGACAGATTCAATAAAAGAAATATCAGCTGTTATTACCGACCTCCCAGGCCCAAAACAATGTTGAAAATTGTTTAGCTCATTAGTATTTTATAGATATTCTATCAGTTGTTTATGAGCAATTTTTTCATAAATTTTTGAAATGACAGGTAAAAGAGAGATAGGACGATAGTGTGACATGGTTTTACCATCATTAATGGGTACTACTTTTGAAATTTTTAACTGCTTTAGAAAGATCCTTGATAAAAATTAAGAGTTAATTAAATGACATAAAACTGTGCTAAGTTGATGTTTTGCACTGTTAATAACTTTAATTAGGATTTAATCATGTCCAGAGGAATTTTTATTTGGTAGTGAACTTATAACCTTTTTATCCTCCTCTACATTGCAGATTTAAATGTAAATATTGTTTTATATTTAAACTTTGTTCTTGACTTTTTTTCGGAGAATCTATGTTATTTAAGCTACTAATGCTAGAAGTATCCAAACTTGTATCCTTAATGACATTGATAAAATATTCATTGAACTTATTTTATATAATTCTAGGATCAGTACCTTCTTCCAAAGATATGTTTTTTACATGCTTTAATTTTTATCACCAACCTCAGAATGAATAATATCCCAAACTGCTTTTGTACGTTTTCAGATTTTCATTTTTTTCTCAAAATATTTTGTTTTGGCTAAAGTCAAATTTATTTTTAACTCATTTTTCTTCTCTTTTAAAAGATCATGTAATGGAGGGAGATTTTTTATGTGTGTATCGTTTGCCAATTGTAACAATTGTCTTTTTTCACTTTTTAGTTTTCTGTGAGCCAGGAATGCTTCTTCCTCCTTTCAGTTACAATAGTTTTTGGAAAAGATTGGTTAATATAAAAAGAAAATATTTTCAAAAATTCATCGTATATTTCATCAACTGGGGCCATGTAGACATTTTTCCGAAGCTCATTTTCAACCAGTTTAGTAAAATATTGTAAATTTTGAGTTGAAAATTTACGTACTTCACGCTTTATTGGTATTTGCTTTTCAGAATTTAACTAAGCTTTTTAAATGTAACAACTGACCATCATGATCAGAGAGACATGTTATAATGCCTTCAATAACTAAGTTAGAACTCTGAAGGTTTTTTACAATAAGATTATCAATAGCTGTTTTTTAATGATCTGTTATCTGTTGGGGGAAATCAACAAGGTATCTCATATTGAGACTTTTTAGTGTATTTTTTAGCATAATATGATTTATTTAAAACGTCAATGTTTATGTCTCCCGCCAGAATTATATATTTATATTTCTTTGAATAAAAATAAACCAAAACACTTAATCCGTCAAGGAATACTGCACAGCGTTGGTACTGTGATCTATATATCCCTATAACCAGTACCTTAAAACTATTAAATAAATATTTGCAAACACAGAACTCAAATTGTTTGTCTTTCAGTAATTTATCTGATAACACTTTCGGCACCTCCACCTGCTTCCAGTTCAAACTCTTTTTCCTGAGTATCAAAACTCCACCTTTAGAAGTGCTTTCTCTACAGTAAAAACTATTAATTTCATAATTATTTATCTTAAGTCTACTTATTTTGTTATTTGTAATATCGTGCTCTGTTAAAACTACATCTCTATTATAGTTACTAATACATTTCAGAGGAGGAAAGAGATAGGACATAGCTAACACACCTATGTGAAAGAATGATGAGTTGAACAGTACTCTAAAAACACATTGGTAGTTACTAATACATGATATTTATGTAATGTCTTGATCTTACAACATTTGTATCAACCAATAGAAATATTAGGTGTAGAAATGGTAAAAACTTTCAAACACTTGAAACATTATAATTTGTTTTGTCAAAAAGGTGTTTGTTCATACATTTTGTAAAATAATACAAACTTTTATTTTTAATGAGTACATGAATTTTAATTGATTAACTAAACCGACTGTAATTATCTAGGTAATTACACTCCAAAATACTTAGGTTTAAAATGCTTAGGTAAACACTCCAAAATTTAATTGCATTCCCGGATCTATCACATTGATTTAGACACATTTTAAGCCTCTTTTACAACCTTTTTCTTCATAGTGAAATAAGTATCTCCAAAAATATCATTTGCTCACAGTTTTTGGTTTTCGTTAATTCGCTAAGAAATAATGTGTTTTGATCTTACCTGCTCAGTATAACTGAATATGATCGGAGCTTCAACTGACCATAGTTGGAAAATCTGAAGACACCCGTGCACAAGGAACACAGAGTAAGTAAGTTTGGCTAAAGGCTGGAACCCCGGCCAAGACAAGAAACTGTTCACAGAACCTGTCGAAAGAAGTCAGGCAATATGATATAAAGCAATTAAGATACAAAAATGTAAATATCCCTCTCATACCAATAAATAATTTATATTATAACTCTGCAAACAAAAGGGATTAACAAATATTTGACAGGTGCATTATACTTAATTTATTTGTAATTATACTAATGCTAAGTAGGGGGTAATAGGGGCTCCTACCCCAGGAGGAGCGACCCCCCCATATTTTTTTCGCGATTTTTTTGCAAATTTTTTTGCATTTTCGGAATCTCCTTGACAAGCCGATTACTTTGAGTACCCACATCATACACTTTGGATGATGTTTAACCCCCCCCCCCCCAAGGTTTCGTCTGTGACACTTTTGCCCAGGGGCCCGCACCACACTCTTGCCTTTTGCCAGGGGCCCGCACCGCACTTATGACCTTTTCTTAGTGCATCATTCGGAAGGAGCATCGCCCCCACTTTTTTTAATGCATTTTCGGAATCTCCTTGACAAGCCAAGTACTTTGATTACCCACATCATACACTTTGGGCTACACTTAGTAGAAAATCTCCCTACATTAGGTAGCTTTTATGGCCTTGAAAAAGGCCGATTATGGTGGTGGGATCAGGCGGAGACGAAGGTGTTGGAAAATATTTATTTTTTATTGTTGAAAAACGTTGTTATTTCATCTGGGTGGAGTTCATCCGTTCGCCGATTCCACCACATTTCGACAAGCATCATGTACTTCTGCTCATGTTCAATAGCATAGAAGTGCTCCTCTTCAACAGGCTATAAATTCATCTTGTAGTCCATATCCCGCTGTCAATATTCCCATTCCAAGTCATCCAGCAGACAATGGTTCCACATGCTGGTGATTCCCCATTGTCTGGAGTACAGAACGTCGTCAAGATAGTTGAACACATTTTTGGCTCATGAACGTATTTTAATTTTTTGTCAATGCACCATAGCCTCTTCTTATGGAAATGCTTCAAGGTGCAATCCTCATCGTCTTTTTGGTTGTAGAAATCATCACCTTCAAAGTACTCATCTTCATCGTCAAACGGCCTCTTCTTATTATTGCTATTCATTGACGTTTCCGCCACGACGCATACATCCTCAAACTCGACGTCTGTGATGTCACAACCCCACTCGATGGTGTCCATGATCTCTTCGTAACTGTTGCCGCTTCGAAACTCAAGACTAAACTAAAGTTTGAGTCTGAGATCGTGGTGGAGGTGGAGTGGGGGTGATTGCTGGTTTTGTAGGATAAGACAGCGGGTGAAATTTCACGTCCTTCCCGTGTGACTTCAACCGAACTACTGACTGGTGTTGTGTCTGCTCACCCTTGAAGTAAACTGTGCGCACTCGCTGTGGTGCATCTTCTTGCAATCAAAGGGGTGAGCGATTCGCTCACCCCTTTGGGCGGGGCGGGGAAGGGGAGTCCGACTAGCACTTCCGACGTCGTTTTGCGATATTTTTCTCTAACATGTCCTCTGATTGCTTTTTGTGGGTTAGAGTAGCCCAATATTGGAGCTACATCCTTAGCTTTGAACCACGGTTTGTTCTGGAACGAGTCCACAAGTGCAGACTTATGCATTGTCAAAGATATGTTCCACTATATTAATGAAATTGTGCGAGGTTCGGATGTTGTTGTATCTGCAGTCAATGTGCATGCCTTAACTCTTCATCACTTCTTTAGCCTTACTCACAATATTTATGCCGTTGGGGACATTTTCTCTACAGTAGCACATAGTAAATCCTTCTTCCTTTGCTTTTTTCAAGGCTTGTTTGAAATTCCTCTTCTGTGTTTGAATTCACTTGTATTCGCAAACTCCTTACTTCTCTAAAAGGGTTTCCTTAATAATCACACAAAAGACATGTTTCAGATTTGAATCTTCAGGAAGCACTGCCACTTTAGGTGTCTGTTCAGACAACATTTGATTATAGATCGCTTTTCCTTTTCCAATTCCATATTCTCTGCTTTTAACTGTGTGTGGCTGATTACAAGCTGCTGATTGAATTTTATGATTTGATTGTTGGATGCCAAGGAATGATTTAGAGTGTGTAGTAAATGATGGTTCTTAGTTCTGAGTTTATACTCACCGTGTTTTCTAATGTAGGATAAAACTTCTTCAAAGACCCAGTCTTTAAATTTCTCAGCAGTCGGTAGTTTGGAGGAAAATATTAATTCGTATAAACCAGGTACATTGATGTATACTGTATAAGATTGGAAATTCAAAGGGGTGCGTGAATCGCTCACCCCTATTTCCTGCGGTGTTTTGCGATGTTTTTCTCTTACATGAGTACGAACTGCATCTTGTGGGTTACAGTAGCCCAAGATTGTAGATAAATCCTTAGCTTTGAACCAAGCATTATCACTACTGTCAAACAGTACAGTAACAGACTGATCATTAAATACATAGGAAGTTAAGTGTAACATATTTTAGGTTAGGTAAAAAAGCGTCGGGTGAACACTCTAACAGTACAGCACACACGGAAGCACAGCATCACTATCACACAACCGCACACTTCGAACTCCAGACCGAGAATTGCATCGTGCGTCTTCGTCAAATGGAAGTTTACCTTCATAGTATGAAAGATGGTGTGCCCCAATTTGGCGCACACCTAGTTCTTTTGTTCTATTGCTCGGGTGGTCTATAATTATGAGTTCCTGGAAGGGTCTGGCGCCATCAATCAATTAGAGCATCCGCATTCTCAGACAGGTCTTGACGCGTCAGTTTTTTGTGTGAACACCTGCGTCGACGATAATAGCCAGGCCCTTCGGATTGACCCTAGCAATTAACGTTAATCACCGCTTGTCGCCCTTTTTTTAAATTGATGGGTCCTTTGATGGTGAATGCCGCTGCAGCAATAAATCTCACCCGCTGCCTTATCCTACAAAAACAGCAATCACCCCCACTCCACCTCCACCACCATCTCAGACTCAAACGTTAGTTTAGTCTTGAGTTTCGAAGCAGCAACAGCTACAAAGAGATCATGGACAACATCGAGTGGGATTGTGACATCACAGACGTCGAGTTTGAGGATGTATGAATCGCGGCAGAATCGTCAATGAATAGCAATAATAAGAAGAGGCCGTTTGACGATGAAGATGATTACTTTGAAGGTGATGATTTCTACAACCAAAAAGACGATGAGGATTGCACCTTGAAGCATTTCCATAAGAAGAGGCTATGGCACATTGACAAAAAGTTCAAGTTCGTTCATGAGTCAAAAATGTGTTCAACTATCCAAGATCTTGACGACGTTCTGCTCCAAATAACGGGGAATCAACAGCATGTGGAACCATTGTCTGCAGGATGACTTGAAATGGGAATATTGGCAGCGGGACATGGACTATAAGATGAATTTCTACCCTGTTGAAGAGGAGCACTTCTACGCTATTGAACATGAGCAGAAGTATATGATGCTTGTCGAAATGTGGTGGAATAGGCGAACGGATGAACTCCACCCAGATGAAATAACAACGTTTTTCAACAATAAAAAATAAATATTTTCCAACACCTTCGTCTCCGCCTGATCCCACCACCATAATCGGCCTTTTTCAAAGCCACAAAAGCTTTCCATGTTAGGGAATAGAAGTAAACCTTTCTAATGTAGGGAGATTTTCTGCTAAGTGTTGTTAGCCCAATGTGTATGATGTGGTTACTCAAAGTACTCAGCTTGTCAAGGAGATTCCGAAAGTGCATAAAAAAAGTGGGGGGGATTGCTCCTCCTGAATGATGCACTAAAAAAGGTCATAAGTGCGGTGCGGGCCCCTGGGAAAGGCAAGAGTGCGGTGCGGGCTCCTGGGCAAAAGTGTCACAGACGAAACCTCGGGGGGGGGGGGGGTTAAACATCATCCAAAGTGTATGATGTGGGTACTCAAAGTATTCGACTTGTCAAGTTAATTCCAAAAATTCAGAACAAAATTTGCAAACAACAAAATTCGCGAAAAAAAATCGGGGGGGTCGCTCCTCCTGCTCCTCCTGCGGCAGGAGCCCCTATTACCCCCTACTATGCTAAATTATTTTTCTTTAGAAAATCTTAACTTCTCTCTTGCATTAGTTTATTAAATAATCATCTCTAATAAACTATCTTTCTAAATCCCTGCTTGTATTCTATCTAACTTTTTAACATCCAAAATGTTCTTAATGCCATTTCAGTAGACCATACTGACTCCTCTCTCTATTCTCGGCCTTCAGGTTCTTGTTCAAACCTCAATATCGAAATCTGAAAACCTCTGCAGCATTCATTTGCATCTCTGTAGGCTATGATAAAATGTGTAGGAGAGGCCGCTTATAACACAGGAAATCTATTCTGAACAATTATTATTACATACCTCCAAGACCAAAGTCACAGGCAAAGATGAGCCAGGCAAAACAGGCACAATATAGTGGGCGTGAAAACCCCACAAAGAGTGGATCCAGGGGTGACATGTACTTGTGATCAGGTGAGACCAGCTCCATATTTACCAACATTAGACCAGCCATTGTAGCTGCAGAGAGAGTCCACCCGAGCCATGCTGTCCACTAGAACACGTTGGTACAACTGTCAGTGACATGTAATTGTGATCAGGTGAGACCAGCTCCATGTTTACCAACATTAGACCAGCCATTGTAGCTGCAGAGAAAGTCCACCCGAGCCATGCTGTCCACTAGAACACGTTGGTACAGCTGTCAGTGACATGTAATTGTGATCAGGTGAGACCAGCTCCATGTTTACCAACATTAGACCAGCCATTGTAGCTGCAGAGAGAGTCCACCCGAGCCATGCTGTCCACTAGAACACGTTGGTACAACTGTCAGTGACATGTAATTGTGATCAGGTGAGACCAGCTCCATGTTTACCAACATTAGACCAGCCATTGTAGCTGCAGAGAAAGTCCACCCGAGCCATGCTGTCCACTAAAACACGTTGGTACAGCTGTCAGTGACATGTAATTGTGATCAGGTGAGACCAGCCCCATGTTTACCAACATTAGACCAGCCATTGTAGCTGCAGAGTGAGTCCACCCTAGCCATGCTATCCTCTAGAATATGTTGTACAACTGTCAGTGCATGTAATTGTGATCAGGTGGGACCAGCTCCATGTTTACCAACATTAGACCAGCCATTGTAGCTGCAGAGAGAGTCCACCCGAGCCATGCTATCCACTAGAACACGTTGGTACAACTGTCAGTGACATGTAATTGTGCTCAGGTGAGACCAGCTCCATGTTTACCAACATTAGACCAGCCATTGTAGCTGCAGAGTGCGTCCACCCTAGCCATGCTATCCACTAGAATATGTTGTACAACTGTCAGTGCATGTAATTGTGGTCAGCATGAGACTGATGTATAACTTGGACCTTTCCTTTCAGTAAGCACCCTAGCTCTATCCCATCTATCTTCCAGAATCAACTGGAGTGTCCTTTCCTCAGGTGTTTCAGAGAGTTGTTAGCTAAGAGCCCCTCCTTCTGAGCACCCCCAGGTTGCATCGGACAGTCAAGGAAGATCCATTACTCCTGCCAAGGGGCATGACTAGGTGACTTAGATTTCAAGATACAAGCCCAAAAAGAAATGGAGGTACCGAGGTGAAAGGGTAGCCACACAAAGGAAAGCAAGGTCAAACTGGATAGCATAAATAACGCTGACGAATATTGTAACAACTTCTTATTTTTGTACCAAATGTTGACTTCAAAAGTGGCTTAGAGGAGCCACAAAGCGAATTGGCTTTCACTAAATTTACATGTAAAAACTTAAAAGAGAATCGTATAGCCTCCAGTAAAGTATAAACAACACCATTGTTACCTTTCTATAACAAAAGTTAGTAAAATACTTTTGAAAGTAGGGTTTGGTATTTTTCCCAAATGACCAACAAAATATATAGCTTGGGTGCTTAACATTAGATGATCCTTATCAAAAGCCATGTAAAACATATCTAATCTTAATCTTATCTATAGTAAAAATGTCCTAAGCTGAATTTAACATGTTATTGCTTTTACATAAAAAATTCTAAATACTTTCCTATTTTTTCTACTACGGATGTTTGATTATGAATACGTGTAAGTAATTGGTATATCCAACGATCTAAATTGATTTTATAGAAGCTTGAATGCAGATTAAAATGTAAACAATACCCTGAATACCCTGGTTTAGTTGGGGATAACCATAATTATTATACCAGAAGTAGAGGAGAAATTGCCCTGAATCTTCACAGATTAGAACTGTACTCCAAGAAGCCAAAATATATAGGGTCAAAATTCTTTAAGAAACTCCCAAAAGATATCAGATCTACAGTTTGTCTTTCAGAATTTAAGAAAAAACTAAAAATATTTCTCACTAACAAAGCTTTATACTCTTTAGAGGAACTGTAGTCTTAATGGCATCCAATCTTGATGTAACCAAACTTGTATTAGAATTAGTAACTAAATGACATTTATAATTTGACACCATTTTTGTATATTTTTGAAATGTACATAATTGAATAAAGATGTTTTGAATTGAATTGAATTGAATCACTTCTTTACTTTTGTCCAACCTTTTTTTATTAGCTATCTCATTTATAAGTTATTTGTTGTTTATCTGATATTTTATGTTTAGTAATTTTACAAACATTCACTATTTTTAAGCTTCATCACATCTCTATGTTCTATAACCAAACATCGGACATAAACAAATAAAATTATTGACTTACAGAAACCAGTGATGCATGTGTCATTTTTAAAAGCCGGAATCAAAATTTCATGCAGGAAGTTGGCTTTTCCAGCATTGGAACCTCTGTGGCTAGGATTTAGCCTTGTCCCACTTATATACAGGGTGTCCCAGAAGTAAGTACAAACACTTTTGAAATGGGTTATATGGGTTAAAATAAAAATTAAATTAAAAATAACATTTTTTCTAAGAACGCCTTTTTACCAAGATATCCACCATTTTGTATTTTTTCATTAAAATGTTATATCTTAAAAACTTTTTAAGATATCTTTATGAAACGTAGTATAGTGTTTAAGGTATTAATAAAATAATTTAAAAAAATAATTATTAAAAAATATTTTTCTGTTTCAAAATGGCGGCTATTTTAATATTTCTAACTAAAATTACTAAAAAGCGGCTGATTATACGAAAATAGTCAAGAACACCTTTATTTAGTACCTTTAATTTTCTATCAAAGTTCAAAAAGATCGAATAAGAAATAGATGAGAAATCACGGTTTTTTGTTGTACAGGACAGGCGCACCGTGACAGCTTGTCCTCATTACGCCTGTCCTAATTACACCTAATTACCTTTGACCTAATGAAAGATGGTTTGTTCTTTCTGCAGTATACAATTGTGTAGCCAAGTCCTAGTCCGATGAAGAATGTTACAAGTCTAAAAACTGGAGTTTTATATAACGGCGGAATGAGTAAGTCTGTGATTCTGTCTCGGAATCTGAAAATGTAAAATACAACACAACTTTGTAAGCAATACGTTTTCAGACTATACCGGTTTTGAAATAAAAATATATAGTATCAAAAACTCAAAATAAAATACTCTGGTTGCAGTCAAATTGCATTATTGATAAATTACTAATAATACATTTGTCAGCCTAATAATCTCAAAAACTATATTTTTAAATTAAACTAAACCTTGTAAAGCAATATTTAATAGATTTTTTTAGCATACTTTTTTACAGTACAAAATTTATATTGACTATATCCAAAGGCCTATTTGGGGTAAGTTTTCACTGATATTTCTGTTAACGATCATGATTCACCATATCCCTAAAATGGTATCTGACTATGTTTTAATTATTGGTTGTTCTAAAGAAACAATCTTCTGGTCTTGAAAATCCTACGTTGGCATAAAATAGAATTGTAAATAAACCATGTTTCATCATCACACTGTGCCTGAAGTAGCTACTTTCGATATCAGCTGTGAGTACCAAAAGTGATATTTCCACTGTACTGCCATAAAAACAGCTGGTGAATTTTTGCTGCACAGATATTAGTTATTCTGACACCAGTAGCACTAGTAGCTTGCTGTGCCTACCAATAGCAGTGTTGCATTAAAAATCAGCTATACATGCATTTAGTTAGCAGTATAAATTGAAATGGGATGAGTGCATTCAAATCGCTGTTCTTGATAATCTAATACTATTGTTATCAAAATACTATTGTTGTCAGTTGTCATTATGTTGTGAGAAATGTAACTCAGCAAACCTGGTAAAAATGTCTGAAAAAGATGTTTCATTATTACTATTAATTAGAATGTGATGAACAATATTCTTCTTAACTTATACCTAAAGTGTTTTTCCAGTACTTGATCGAATATCCGCGCTCGGCCATCTCCTCACACGGAAAACACGACTGCATACCGGAAAAGACCACTTTCGGCACTAGTGATGAAATATTCTATATTATAACAT
Source organism: Allygus modestus (assembly GCA_963675035.1). Classification (NCBI taxonomy): domain Eukaryota; kingdom Metazoa; phylum Arthropoda; class Insecta; order Hemiptera; family Cicadellidae; genus Allygus; species Allygus modestus. Next base: position 22,620,126 of record OY776115.1, read on the forward strand.
CTTGAACTTAGCAAACTCACGGAAAAAAAACCCAATATCCTGAGGAAAGTGGGATGTAGAAGGCCAAAATCGTTAATCCTGCCGTAGACAGTAGCATACAAAGGGAAGCTACCGTGAGTCCCACCCGAGGCCTGCTTAGCAGCAGCAGGAGCACAGCAGGGGCGAAACACTGCAGTTGGAAGTCACAAGCCACAAACCAGCTTTGAGTTACACACTAGATGTAAAAAGAAATCATGTCATTTATTTATAACTCATTTAGATAGTTAATTTCTGTAAGCCGTGCAACCCATACATTGAATATTTATTTGATGTTAAATAAACATTCAAAACATCAATTTAATGTCAAATTTGTATATTTATTTGACGTTTATCTGATGTTGAAAATGTCTATGTCAAAAGATTTTAAATTTGAATATTCATTATAAGTTTAAAATCCCAAAATCAAATTTATGTTAAATGTTTAATATTTATTGCATTTTTAAAATTTTACTACACTTAATCAACTGTGATATAGTCAGATTTTAAGTTTATTTATTTACGGATTCACCATTTTTTCTAATGTAATACAATCAGAAATACATGCTACCAGAAACAGGTAACTTAACAGATAACTTTCCGACTTGGCTCGTCGTGTTTGGCATGCATTGTACCATACCTAAAAATATTTACATTTACCAACACATGATTAAATATTTTCAAGTTCACACCTCCAGAGCTATAACTGTAATTAATTCACTTTACACATAATTTCAAACTCTGGCATGGTACAGATATTCGTTAGGTTCAAGATAATAAAAACAATCATAAATGGCTTATAAATAATAATTGTAATTATTTAAAATAAAATTTGCACACTACATAATTTACCAGTATACAATATTATTTAAAGTGTAGTTCAAATCCCTTGTAATTTAATATTTTATTTCCTGTTTTATGTGAACGTCTGACTTTTATCATACTAACAGTCAGAATATTACAATAATTTGTTCCTATACTCTAATATGAGTAAGGTTTGCTTGCTTGCTTGCTTGCTTGCGTGCTTGCTTGCTTGCTTGCGACACGGATCTCAAAAACGGCTCCAACGATTTCCTTTAAATGTTCGAAATAACGAATTTCTGGGATAAAAATAAGTTCTAGACAGGCCTCATCCCTAGGAAAAATCAAATAATGTAAAAAAACTAAGTTAAAAAAATTAACATTGGGCTTATGGAGTTTCAAATCAAAAGAATTGTAACAGCTGTTCATAATCAACCAGGGAACTGTCAAAGTAATACTCATGTTGTTTATGATTATTAACATGTGGTTTCCTGAGAGCAAAGATTAAAAGATTTGAGTTAAGATTACATATATAGAGTAGTAAAATAAATCAAAGGGACATTGAGCTATAAATAACAACTGGAGGGACCTTACAAATGTAGAAAAGAGGCAAATGAATAATACAAATCTTATTATCAGTAGAGGGGGGAGTGGTGAAATATTACTACAAGTCATCTAAACAAACTGACTGGCCTTCCCCCGAGCAAAGCTCGGCCCCCAGGTAATTAATATAATCTGCACAATTAAGTTTATTCCCAATACCATATTATTTAGTTGTATTCATTCCCCTGACTTATTATTGATGCATTAAGGAAAGGATGAGTAAAGGATTGAAGATCCTTCATAGCGAAGTTAGCAGCTTGATCTCCGAATCGAAAGAAAACAACCCTTAAACAGAACAGCACAGTGGGCGCTGTAGCTATAAATAAATCTAAATCAAAGTATCTGAAATTGTTAATTCCCACACATAAGTTCAGTTAGTTTTATATTTTTAAAGGACCCTATTTCAAGTTTAAAACATAGGACAATTATTAAAATACCTAATTTCACGTTACTCTGTAATATTTGAATCCTCGTTTAGCAAAATACCTGCAATCATTAGCAACAATAAATTATCCCTTTTAGCGAATTTCCCCTATAGGGAAGAAGCTATTACCGTAGGTCTCATGGTAAGACTTAAGCCCGAGACCATGATAACTTTTCATTTTGAGGTCCCCAGATGCAAAAAACACCATTCGTTCAAATTTTTATATAATGTATATATATATATGTGTCTGTAAGCACAATAACTCTTGTAAAAAAGGTCCGATCTTAATGAAATTTGGTACAGACATGTAAAGTACCATTTATTTGAACAAGTTCGAAAACCAGACGAATCTCACCATCCGAAGGGGGGTTTTGGGGGGGTTTTGTACCCCAAAAATGGGTTTTTTGGGGTTTCCACATGTAATTTTTATTAAAATCAAATTTTAATTTTCACCATTGAATTCAGCATAAAAAACAAACAATTTGGTATCTTGATCATTGCTCTACGTCAATTGGTTACTGAGATATTGAAAGTGCTAAACACAGTACGTTGTCTAATGTTATTCTTATGGAGAAAAAGAAAAATTGTATATCTCGCTTATTTATGATCATAAACTGACGAAATTTGGTATATAGCTTCATCTGGTTGTGGTTTATTGTTGTTTGCACAAAAAAACAGTTTTTCACCTATGGTTCCCGTAGCAGCAAACCTAGGTACTCGGTCCCCATTTTACTCTTATGGAAAATAATTAAAGTGTTATATATCGCTTATTCATGAATGTATATGGATGAAACTTGGTGTGTGACTTCACTTAGCTGAGTTCTATTGATATTTTGCATAAAACCCCATTATTTTGTGTTCCTTGTTGCAGCAAACCTGCGTACTCATCCCCAATGTTATTCTTATGGAGAATAATTAATATTTTAAATATCGCTTGTTTGTGAATATATTTCTTATGAATCCTGTTAAGTGGCTTAGTGTGTTATGTTATTATTCATTGGAAATTCGCTGAGTATGCACATTTGCTGCGACGGGAGTATTTTACAATATAAAGATCATGTATTAGTCTCATACCTCAAGAGAAAAGCAAAAGGCAGAGATGGAGCAGCAGTGCATCCTGGTCAGCAGTCTTCAGTACAAATGAGTGCCCTTCGGCAACCTACACGTGTCCTACTCCTCCCCCCTTGTATATAAGTTACATAACAGATCCTGACCTATCTTGATTAATGAGTATACAATGACTCATTGATTTCAACAATATTAAGTTTACCTGATTTGCTTGAAAAATATTATCTGTGTTCCCACTGGTCTGACTTGACTTGATTCAAAATTATTTGACAATATTTCCTTTAGTGGTGTATTAAATTAAAATATAATTAAATTCTGTAATATTTCTGAGCAATTAAATATTTATAGATATGGTACAGCGTGATAATTCTTATTGCTCGTTTTTGCAGTTTAAAAATGTTCTTTTGGTTCTCCTTAGAAGTGCCGAACCATACAGGGAGGCAGTATAGTAATATACTTTGAAAATAGGAGTAATAAACAATTTTTAAGTTTTCAAAATTGAGGCAATTTGCTAATACTCTGAGATTAAAGCAGACATAGTTTAATTTGTTGATGATTTTATTTATTTGAGTATTCCAGTTTAAGTGGTTATCTAAAGTTATTCCTAATAAATTTATTTCAGAGACCTCAGAAATTATTTAATTTTCTAATTTAATATTTAATAATTTGTCTTTAGATTTTTTTTAACTGGAAGTGAAGAATGTTCGTCTTGGATTTATTCAATGATAGACCGTTTGCACTATACCAAGAATTTAACTCGTTTAAAATCAATTTTAATGATAATATTAGAGATTGGGTTGATTTATTGGCAACCACCACATCAGATGTGTCATCTGCAAATTGAGCTGTAATTCCATTTCTAATATTTGAGGGAAGGTCTGCCACATAAATTATAAACATAAGTGGTCCCAGAACAGATCCTTGTGGAATGCCTATATTAATTTTTTCCAGGATGAAACATAGTTATTTTTTCAGACTTACATATCTATTTTGGAAATAAGATTCAATAAACTGTTTGGCTAATCCTCGCATTCCGTAATATTCCATTTTTTCTAGTAATATTCTATGATTCAAGCAATCAAAAGCTTTAGTTAAGTCTCGTTGTATGGAGGAAATATGGCATTTTTGTTCAATAAAATCATTTACAGTTTTCACACATCTTGAAATAGCATTTAAATTTGATTTGTGTTCAACAAAACCAAATTGTTCAGGATTTAAAATTTCATATTTTGTAAGAAAAGTTGTAATTCTAGAAAAAATAATTTTTTCTAATATTTTTGAAAATGTTGGTAAGATTGAAATAGGACAAACGTTTTCTTTAGTAACGACTCCAGCCTTTTAGGTACAATTGATAATTTCAAGTAGTCTGGAAATATTCCTTTGTTTATACATAAGTTAAATATGTATACAAGATGTGGTATTATAAATTCTGCAGTTTGTTTTACTAAATTAATTGGAATTTCATCCCAACCCTGAGACCATTTGTTTGGTAAATATTTAATAATAGTACTTTGTAGTTCTTTATCACTAGTAGGTATTAAGTAGATTGTTAGTTTATTTATAGATTTATATTCCATCATATATTCACTTTTAGCGAATTTCCCCTATAGGGAAGAAGTTATTACCGTAGGTCTCATGGTAAGACTTAAGCCCAAGACCATGATAACTTTTCGTTTTGAGGTCCCCAGATGCCAAAAACACCATTCGTTCAAATTTTTATATGTGTGTATATATATATATATGTGTGTGTGTGTGTGTGTCCGTAAGCACGATAACTCTCGTGAAAAAAGTCCGATCTTAGTAAAATTTGGTACAAATATGTAAAGTACCATTTATTTGAACGAGTTCGAAAACCAGACAAATCACACCATCCGAAGGGGGGTTTTTGGGGGGTTTTGTACCCCAAAATTTTTTTTTGGGTTTTCACATGTAATTTTTAGTTTATTAATCAAATTTTAATTTATACCATTGAATTCAGCTTAAAAAAACAAACAATTTGGTATTTTGATCATTGCTCTGCATCAATTGGTTACTGAGATATTACAAGTGCTAAACACAGTACGTTGTCCAATGTTATTCTTATGGAGAAAAAGACAAATTTTATATCTCGGTTATTTATGAACATAAACTGACGAAACTTGGTATATCGCTTCATCTGGTTGTGGTTTGTTGATGTTTGAACAAAAAACTAATTTTTCGCCTATGGTTCCCAAAGCAGCAAACCTAGGTACTCGGTCCCCATGTTATTCTTATGGAGAATAATAAAAATGTTATATATCGCTTATTTATGAATGTATATGGATGAAACTTGGTATGTGACTTGACTTAGATGAGTTCTATTGATATTTGTATAAAAATCCATTATTTTTTGTTCCTTTTTGCAGAAAACCTGCGTACTCATCCCTAATGTTATTCTTATGGAGAATAATGAATATTTTAAATATCGCTTATTTATGAATATATTTCTTATGAATTCTGGTAAGAGGCTTAATGTAATATTAAGACATATATATTCATTGTAAATTCGCTGAGTACGCAGGTTTGCTGCGACGGGGGTATTTTTATATCTGGTTGTAGGTTCAATGACGTTGTTATACTACAGTAACTGTCATTAAGTTCATTTGGAGGATTCAAACCTATTTTAATAAAGTCTAAATGTTTATTTATTGTATTTTTCCCAAGTTCTAAATTTACTAATGACCATAATGCTTTAGTTTTATTAGTTTATTTCATCAAAAAGTTTAAGCATCATTTATGCTTAAATAAGCTAATTTTCTCACTTTGGATTTCTAAATCTTATATGTTTTTAAATCCAATAGATCGTTAGTCATTTTTAAAATTAAATAATATTTCCTTTTGATATAATAATAGGATAGGATTTTGCAATGTATGGAATTGACTAAATTATACCAATTATTTTTATTTATACTAAACAAACTTGAAAATTATAATATTAGCTTGCATCTTTGACTTCACCAACTAGTTATATGAAACTCGATAGTCCCAAAATCCACATAGTGTAAAGTTTTTGAGAAGAAAGTTTAAATTAACAATATTTTTTTGTTTACATGGTTTTAGTAGATTATTTGCATTGTATTGCGTTGTTGACTTTGCTGTATTTAGTTCCAATTTGATTAGTGATTTTATGGTCATCAATGTTCAACAAATCGCTAATTACTCGTTATTGTACGAGAGAAATTAAGCCATCTCATTTAAAACTAATATTTATGTTATTAATTACAAATTATTATACCTGTTCCACAAAACACTATCAAAGTGGAACATAAATTTCAGTGCAATAGCAGCTTTGTATCTATACCATTATCAGTGTTTGTTTACCCCAGTTGTATTTACATTTTCCATCAGTCGTATTTACATTTTCCAAGTAATTTTTATTCATTTTCAATTTTTGAAAAATATTTTTTACTATAAAGTGTATTAAGGAGATAAATACTTTAAAATCAAGTTTTAAAATATAAACTCAAACCAAATTTGTTAAACCACTTCTTCTTTAAATTGTACTGCTATATAATATGTGTTTAAATAATCATGTCGTAAAACAAAACCAACGATCGCAATAAACATACAAACTTTTAAGGCCATTAAGACGTGTATATTAAATTGAAATAAAACCGCCATCTTTGCATGTTGAAATTCACCAAAATATTCTAAATCCCACATGAATGTTGAATTTGTTCAAAGTTATAAGAAAAGAGAGGAGCATTATGAGTTTTCCCATTTTATTAAAAAAAATTATGTAGATACAAAATGTAATAAGATAGTAAAAGTTTAGTATTATATTTATTTATAGTTTTTATTACATTGCAGTCTGATATCTATCTGTGCAATCAATACACAGCTATAAAGTTAAACTAAATCTAAAACAACTTATAATTCATAATTTCAAATTATTTAATGACTTATAAAACACTACAAAACTTTACTACAAACTTTTCATGAAACAAATATAGAAAAATATACAAAATCAACTCAAAATCAGCCTGTGATTATATTTTTATCAGAATTATTCTTAATTAAATCACAACATCAAAAGCTTCAATTTTTAAACCCTCTCTTCTTCCCCCGCGTTCCTCACCTACTGATAAATAATTTTAAAAAATAATAACAAGAATAATTATATAAATTAAAATGATTTTCGTAATCAGAACAAATTACAAAGTTGATTCGCAAATTTTACTTAATTATATAAATAAACCACAACAAATGACTCAATCCATTAAAGCACTATGAATATTCAGTCTTAAAGGATGACTATTTACAACAACAAAAATGTAATACTTCTGATTATTCTTAATTATCTAAAAAAAATACAAAACTAGCACAAAAAGGAAAACAAATTAGTATTATCTACTCAATAAGCTTGATATGAAAGTTGCACTACTCATCACAACTAAAATGAAATTACCTAAATACTATTACTGGATGAAAACAAAAACGTAGCTTTAGTACATGGGCAGTTTCTGAGCGTAGTCTGTGAGGCTGATTTTCTCTATGGCCACGATGGAGAAGAGAGGGGAGAGGCGGTTGCTGGTGGCGGGGAGGATGACGAGGCGGGATGAACAACGGGCGAACAGCAACTGCCACTTGAGGGCGGTCCGGGCGTCGGCGGACAGGCAGTCAAACTCGTCAGGCTGCAACAGAGGCGAAACAATTACAGCAGCTCCATCGGGCGACAGCGGAATTGGAAGTTAACACGTTCGCTAGCGCAACTCTAGGGAACTTGTCATTCACAGAGACCAGCGACACATATGTGCATTAAATAATACCTCCCGATAGACTGCCAACGCATATCTGCGTCGGCTGGTCAAATTCAAATCAAATCAAATCAAAATCTCTTTATTGTAATATAAGTACATATTGTAAAAGAAATAGCGTCATATTGTAATATAAGTACATATTGTAAAAGAAATAGCGTCATAAGATACATTCAAGTGTTGAATAAAATATATTAATCATCTGTTGATTAACACATTCCCTGTGAGTAGAGTGCATGAACTCCAAGATGGCCTTGTCAGTGTATCGCGTGGAGTTCATGAGCTCCATAGTCAAATGTTGTTTTCAAAGGAATACTGTGCCTTAGCCAATACAGCTGGATGAATGAAACTTCGTCACGAGTTTGTCTATGCCCGTACAATATCCGCAATATGGTTAGTTTTCGGTTCACCCCCTCAAAGTGTGGGGGGGGCACTTCACCAGCGCTCTCTTCCAAGTTGTATACCAACACTCCGGCTCTTATCAGTGCTCGGAGTTTTTTTATTTGTTTACGTTTCTAGATGTAAATAATAGTGCATTCCAGTGAATAGTGTGCTTCAGTCGCGTGGGATTGTGGTGCGTGTTGTGGGACGGCAGGCGCCTACTACCATTGCAGCGATCAAAAATTGCGGCTAGAGTTCATGAACTCCAAAAATATATTGACAATAATTACATGCAAGAACAATCAGACATTGATTTGTACACTCAAACATTGTTTCTACATGTATAACCAATGTTTTTAGTGAAAACAAGTTTTCAGCTCCTGAGTCAACCTTACAACATTTAAACCCCACGGAAAATGTTAACAGGTTTTCTTCAACGATGAGTAAAACTATATACAAACAAATATTCTGTGCCAGCATAACAAATTAACGGACTAAACAGTAAATTTCTCAAGAGAACATATAGCCTTGTTGATGAGAACAATTTTTATTTTTTTTTTTTATTTTCTGTAGGAAACTTCTGATTGGATTTCTGAAGGGGGTTTATTGTAAAATTTTGTTTCAGCATACTTAGGTTTTTTCTCCTAAAAAACCATCATCTGACGCACATGTGCGTTGCTTGGTCAGTGGGTATGGTGACGTCACATTGTAGATGGCAGAACTGTTGTTCACATTGTCATTTCCGCTGCATCACTGAACAACAGTCCATATGGCTAACTTTTGCATGTGCTTTAGAGGAGTTGGTTTGATTGTTATGCAGAATATTTACAATGAAACGGAAAAGGCCTGCAAGACCTAAAAGTCCATAGTTTTTGCTACAATTTTCCAATGCATAGATCGGCCGACGCCAGTGGCGGATCCAGGGGGGGGGGCGAGGGGATGATCGCCCCCCCTCAAGCTCAGAAATGTTTGTGATATACTGTATAAAAATAGTGCAGTTATTTAATTTGCATCTGGTTAAATGTGTTGTGATTAATTCTTTATCGCCAATCCAATTTTTGGATTGCCTACCATAGGTTATTTTTCTAAACGGTATGTATGCATCCTAAAGTTGTGGAATCAAGCATAAACAGTTAGTGGGAGTGATCATTCGTTCTGATGACGCCTGACAGTTGGCTGCACTGACGTGATGACGCGACTGCCCTTATCCTGCCTCCTTTTTTCCCATGAAACCACCGTCGCGTTTCTTGGGTGTGGGAGCCGGCAAACGTCAAGATTAATGTTGTGTAGCGTGCATTCTATTGTGAGTGTTAATGTGTCAATCAGATCTCAGATACAACAGCAGTAGCTCGAGTGAGCGGAGCAGCGAGGTGCAGGCTGAGTAGTGCATACGTGACGTTACCATGGCAACGAGAGTTTGAGAGTCACTGTGCCCATGTGAGCATTTATTAGTCATCACACCCTTACTGCGCTTGAATAGTGTTCTGCCTTTTCTTAGTTCAGTTCACTTTAGTACATGTTGGGTTTAACTGTTTTTTAGTATTTTTAGTATATTTTAGTATTTTTAGTATTTTTGGTTATTTATTGATTTTACAATTATTATCCATAACAATAAAAATGGGGGGGGTAGGTGGTAGGGGGGTAGGGGGAGTATTCAACCACTAAGTTCGCCCACCCCCCTGACTCTAATGCTGGATCCACCACTGGCCGACACATACTACATGTGACATTTTAAAAATTGCTCAAGCAGGTAAAGCAACCAATACTTATTAAACAAATGCATTTTAGGTTATTAAGAGGTAAATTTGTCTATTTAAACCAAATTTATCTCGTGGTTGGTTGTTAATGTTACCCCTACACCTCCCGGTCTGTATCCAACAATCAGATTATTTCTTTGGCTCTGTGGTAGTGACCGGACCAACACAAATATACGTCACTCGATAGCGAACGTGTTCAGGTCAAGTTCATAGTGTCCAAAACAGAGTCACAGATGTCTGGTGTTACAAATGTTAAAATGAAACAAATAACAGTTACACTTGAAAACATTATCTAATCCTCTCGTCATTCAGATTTAGATTCAATAATCTTTAGTCATTTTTGACACAGCCATACTTACATTGAATAGTGTTAAAGTGTTATATAGATACATATATAAGTGTAATATATAACATGTGTTATGCATATTTATTGTTCAAGTACTCAATTTTAATCATAACTAAGAGTGAATCCAGTTGACTTTTGGGATGACCCCGCTCATATACTAACACTGTATCATGCGATGTCATTCCAGAAGTTAGCTTGAAACAGCTGCTCTTACTTCTGTACTATGTTATGTTTAAGTTTCACAACTGGTTAGATATTCAATCAAATTGATTTCAACTCTTCCATAAGATCAACATTGATTCTGACTCTGACTCTAGCATTTGAACTTTGAAAGCCTAAGAGATCCCTGAAGGTGGATGTTTTCGAGAACCCCAAAAGGCACATCTACAGGTTAAGGACTTTAAAATAACACGTAAACAATAATATGAGACATAATAGCTTTAACGGAAAGCTTGTCAAAAAAAGTATTCTTTTAATAAATAGATAATATAAATTCAAGAAATAAGTGGTATTATATGAGGATACAAGCACGTGTGTTCTAAAAATGGTAGCTAATAACCGGATGGCATTCCACTTCAGTGTTGTATTTACCCTTCAGTTTATGAACATAGGTCGTGAGCTTCTTAGAAGTAATTCTTGTAAAACTACACAATATATAGAGAACGTTTCAAATTTCTTTCTATGTGTTTTTCAACTTTTTTTAGTTTTTCTTTTCTAGTTACTTATTAGTGTCTACTTAATTAGATTTAACTGCCCAACGATCAATATCTGGATCAATGATGAGTGACTAGCCATCTTCTAGTGTTCTCTGAAATGTTTACACTAAATGTTCAGATTGTATTACTTTATAGTAGACCAGAATTTCAAATGTAAGAGTGGGAATAATAACCCATATAAACAGAACCAACCGAGCAGTTGAGCATGCTGGAGGCAGCGGAGGAGGTGACGCGACAGTTAGCGAGTGCTCCGGTGTGATCGGCTAGAGAGATCCTCAGGTCAAACACTCTCTCCGTGATTGGCCGCTCCAAGCCTGAGCTGACAGGACACTCGCTGTTCATGCACAGACCCACCGAGTCGTCCACCACTTGCTGGCACTGCTGGCTGCAACATGACAAGTGACACACTCTCTAGAGCTATGTTAATTATTTTGAAGGTTTAATACTACATCGGAGTTAACAAATGGTTAGAATACACTGAGGATTTACAATTAAGATAAAGTAAACTTGCAAATATCCCACATAATACGTTCAGCTTCCATGCATCTATGCTGGAAATTACAGCTGTCCTATGGACATAAAAAAGTCCTAAGGACTTCCTATGGAAGTTAAAATGTCACCAAAAATGGATGTTCATCGGACGTCCAAATTTAATCCTGGATTGGATGTTTTTTGGACCTATTAAAGTCAGGAGCATCAAATTAGGCGGGTGGGGGATTTTGCGTTGTTGCCATATGTGGTTCTGGCATTATATGTTTAGGTCGAAAATCGTGGGTTTTGGGCATGAACTGGCAACGCTGAGAGACCCATAATGCCAGACCTTGTGTCTGTGATATGGCCATGCATGTGTTTAAATTTATAAAGTCATGTGTTTTGTCTTTGTTTATATTTTTGTTTTGAGAATAAGTAAATATTTAAGTTTAGAACTGCGACAATTATTTTAAATAGTTTCAAAGCATATAATTATAACTTACTACAACTGCAATATTGTTCTAGTAAATGTTTTATATTCAATCCTTTGTTTAATATGTGATACTGTGATTATTTTTTTCCTTGTTTGTGTGTAACTTTGATAAATTATACTGTTGGGTTCAACATGGAGTCTGACCAAATTCTGGAATCCAAATTCACATAAAATCAATAGATCAATTGCTTATTTACAACCTCCAATAGAAAATTAAATGTTGGTACTTTGGGATAAATCATTGTTATCGAACTTAAAACACAATAACAGAACCACAGAATACAGAAGCATTAACCCTTTGAGTGCCACGCAACGATATATCGTTGTGCACGGAACATCCGAAAAATACTTCACAACGATATATCGTCGTCGGTGGTCTTACCGAAAAATACATTGCAACGATATATCGTTGTTATGGAAAATTTTTCTTACGTCATTACTTTTTATTATTTCTTACAGGTGATTTCCAGGATAGTTTCTAGCTCTATAAATCTAGTAGTTATTTGGTGAAAATCTTATATTTGAACAATGTTTATTTATCTGAAAAATATAAAAAATTTCCCGCATGTATAATATTATGTACCTATTCAAATTTTTTATTTTGTATTTTTTAGATATTATATATGTGCATAATATTATAGCTAAACTTTAAACTGACAAAACAAAAAAGGTTTCATAATAATATCTTACCAAATAAAAAAGTTATTGATTTTATGTACAAAACCCTTGCAAAATGTTGATTTTGTGAATCGTTGTTATAGAAAATTTTTCTTATGCCATTACTTTTTATTATTTCTTCCAGGACATTTCCAGGATATGTTCAGGTAAACATATACTCCATAAATATACGAGGCCTAGTTAGTCTGCTTTATGAAATAAAATTGTAATAAAACTTAAACCCTTGAAAAAAGTTAGGCTACTGTCTTGTGTACTAATTTGCCGTTTTTATATTTTTTTACATTTATGGAAATAACTTGTCCGCCTAAAGCCCAAATTTAATGAAACTTTCAGGAAATATTTTGGGAAACATGTCCTCTATAAATCTAGTAGTTATTTGGTGAAAATCTTATATTTGAACAATGTTTATTTACCTGAAACAAATAAAAGAAATTAAAAGAAATTTCCCACATACATATATTTATTCAAATTTTTTATTTTTTATTTTTTAAATATTATATATGTGCATAATATTATAGCTAAACTTTAAACTTACAAAACAAAAAAAGTTTCATAATAATATCTTACCAAATAAAAAAGTTATTAATTTTTTTGCAAACCCTTGCAAAATGTTGATTTTGTGCCTGGCACTTTTGGGATATACTGTGTTAAAAACTCTGGCACTCTAGGGATATGACGACCGAAAAACTCTGGCACTCAAAGGGTTAAAGTACATAATGTATTAATTCGTTAAGTAATATTAATGTGTCTGGAAAGAAGATAATAATGACCTTGGACATTTTATAACAATGAAGTCAGCTCTAATTATTTTACTAGATATGGGTGCCGTTCAATCCAATTCTGATAAAAAATAAGATTCATTTAATCTGACAATACTTGTTGATGATGTTGGTACATTGGTCATAAAGCCTACTTCACTGGACTGGGCCCTGCATTAGAAGCGGGGTTAGGCCTACACGCCGTGATTGCTGTGATGTACCATCGGATCTACACCTACGCAATCTGATGGTTTCTTTGGGTACTAGATCAGTTTGTTAAATATACAGAATCATGATACGAAATTACAGTTGTAGTTTTCTAAAACAAGCCAGCTGGTCATCTGAGAAAGAAAAACACCAAAGGATTCTGTAAACATGTGTTTCTGAGAAATCCCCCAAATGTTAGCTTGCACAAACTGGCAACATTGCAAAATCCCCCACCCGCCTAATTTGATGCTCCTGGCTGTAGTTTTTTTTTGGTGTGTGAATTTACCAGTTACATTGCTTTATTAACCAATAATATTTATGTTTTTCAATAGGATTTGAACAACAAAAGGATTTTAACCTGATCAGGTCTCGAACCTACAATACTCAGCAACAAAAGGATTTTAACCTGATCAGGTCTCGAACCTACAATACTCAGCTCACTGTAAACCAGAGGACATAGGTGAACTTTGTAAAATGAACATCCTAGAGACAACATCTATAATGGATCTATGGATGTCTATAGAATATCGTGTTTGTTCTGGGAAAAAAGGGATCTTCAGGACATTTCGGACCTTAAACAGACAAACATAGGACGACGCGTGCTGTCTGGGTACAGGGATATTTGCATTAAATATTTGCTATGGGATCTGAAAAGTTTTCTCCTGAAGAGAAGAGGGTGGAAAGATGTGCAACCAAACTCTGGGAGGATACTAAGTTACAAATTCCAAATATATTCCCTTTCCTTAACGCATTCGCTGCGGGTGGGTCAAAATCGGACATTGCTCAACATTAGAACATATGAGATTTTCATGTTTAAACATGTCTAACGCAGCGAAAGTGTTAAACAAATTACCCAACAGTAATGACCTGAGTTTTTGCTTATTCCGCTAATTAAATTTGTTTTTACATCTGTCATCAAAACCCAAGTAAGTCATATCGAGCAAATTCTGTCTTGATTTTCATTGCGTGATAAGCTAATTTAAACATTTCAAATTTCTTTGAACTGTTGATTGTTTCTGAAGAGTTAGCTGTAATATGCAGAAAGAAAAAAGGTGTTTTTTTTGTTGATAAAACAGAAAGTCAGTGACATCAAGAGTACCGACCACTTAGTGGCAGTGAGTGGATACAGGCCGTCCAAATCAAACTCCATCACTGCTGCCAACACGAGGGCCGTGAAGCTCTCGCCAAACTCCCCGCTGGCGGCTTTGCTCCAGACTGAGTTGCAAGACATCACTGTGGTGATTGTAGTAGCTGAAAAACATGAGGAACTGTGAGGTTCCATTGTCAACCAGAAAAGTTAGCATTTACCATTTTAGCCCAATTAATAACAGGTACAAGCAAATACTAGAGTTATTTCTTAAATTTTTAAAACCTTTGTGGGATTTACAATTTTTTTAGTTTAATATTTGATAAGTATGTGCTTTTTTGCTTGGTACATAGTATAACTGAATTATCTTGACAGTGTTCTGTGTAAAACGTTTTGCACATTTACAGGAGGAAAAGACAGACCTGCAGCACATCTTCCTCTACCCACAAAAAGTAAAATAGGGGTATCCATTCCACTGTTCATACACAACCAACCGCTGATGAAGAAAACCTAGTGATGGGCTGATACGTTACATTTTAATAACAGAAATCACCGTTACAGCAACTTAAATTATTTCATATCTGTCAAACCAGTTATTTTTTTAATATTTGAGATTTGATCACTTATATTTTTTAATCAATCTTTTTTAAGAGGTTGAGCCTCTCTTTTTCTATTTTATCGAGCAAAGCAAAGGATTAGGCGCTTCAGTACAAGATAGACAATACTGATACGATTTTCATTCACAGAAAGATACCCTAACACAATCCTTCCTTACTGATGCCATTGGTTAAAGTCATTTGATTTGTTTTTTATTGCAAGGTTTTATCACAACTGATTGTTAAACATTACATTTCACTGATATTTTTTTGGTTGGCTTTGTCAATAAACAGTGTATGAACAGTGGGGGGATCCCCTCAACCCTTGGTTTACTAGCTTGCCAACAAGATACAGCTACAGTTGTATCAGCTAGTATCTTGTTGGACCAGCATATGTAATACATCTAGAGCTCTCGTCTAGGGTAAAAAAGTGAAGCCTACATGGTGGCTGCAATTTTCCCTAAATTCATAAACAAAATCTAAGGTCTAAGAAAGGGGTTACCATAGACACGGTGGGATTGTATTGTATACAGGTAGGTTTGTTTATGAATTTAGAGAAAATGGCGGCCACCAGCGAAATTAATACATTAGAGCTCTCGTATCGTGTAAATAAAGTTTAGCCTACATGGTCTACTGTCATTTTTCCCCTCTATCAACTCTGTTCCCATGGCAACTAATCAAATCCTCTCTTCGCAAGTTATATATTTGTCAGCTGAAAACATTTAACTTATGAAGAGAGACCTTGATTGGATACCTGAGGAAAATGGCGGTCAGCATGTAGATGTCACCTTTTTACCCCAGATGAGAGCTCTAGATGTATTAACCTTGTTGATCGAGTCATTTTCTTACAGAAGACTTTCTGAGAACAGTTGTTGAAAGAACTGGTCCTGCCAATCTTTCAAACCTAATTTGTTGCACTATATACTTTCTTACACTGTATAAATTACATCTAAAAACTGTTGAATACCAAGCTAAAATAATCACCATCAAAAAACTTAAACACACATTTTTTAGTTTATACATATGAAGATAAATAACTAGCAAACAACTGATATACGAGTCACGTACGGTCGGCAACACTGGTGGCTAGATGGTCCAGTATGGCCGCAGCCACGGTCGGGGCAGTCCTGGCGTGGTCGCGCAGCTCTGTCACATCGGGAACCTCCGGGTTCTCAGTGATAACCGTACGACTTGTCACCGTCGCGCATACCCGCTTGCGGTAATTGTTCCAGTCGAGCTTCACGTCTGCGATGAAGAGAACTGTTGCAACAAGGACGGGGATTATGATTTGGAAACATACAAAGAGACTGAAGAGTATTCGATTAATTAATTTTTTGTTAACATCTCGCTAGACTAAAGGATAGGATCTTGGACTTCGGTTGAAGGGGTCACATAATCGATTCACAGGATGTCCTTAATTGAGTGGTTTGGTCCACTTTCCCTTATAATTGTTTATGTCTCGGGCGTTTGAATAAAAAAAACTTGATACTTAATTTATATTTTTTACAACCATCATAATTATATGTTCGGAAAACTTGAATCATTCCTTTTCAAATCAAAATTCAATTCACATTTTACTGTTCCTACACTCATCTGTTGTTTTAAACCTTGAATGGAGCAAACAAATTATCTAACCAGAATACAATACTTCTACATTGTTAACTAACACTACTTAAAATGCTCATGGAATATAATAAGTTATAGTAAAATTTGTGAAAAATGTTTAAAAATAAATTGTTTTACACTGATATATAGTATATAAAATTATCATTACAAAAACCATGATAAAGGCCATTATTTTCCACTGTGGAGTGAGCACAAAAGCTTCAGTCCCCAACTTAAATGTGTCGCTAAGCAAAATACAACGAAATTGGTGTACTTACAGCCTCAGTAGACGCCCATATTATTTAAAATTGTAGTTCACCTTTACAGTAACCACCACCATTATTTAATTAAAACTACTTTAAAAATATCTCTGAATAAATGGCAACACTTAGATATAATCGACTTTTGAATCTACCAACTAAAACCCCTGTTAATTACAGTATAAAGTAATTGTACTGTTTCGAGCTCTGGCTGCAGTACGCGTCTGACATGTGGTGTAACCTGGTAGACAAACGAAACTAACTCAAATTATGTCCACGGAGTAATCCTCACGTTCCGATACAACTGCAAGCCGATCAGGATGGCTGAATGGTCTAAGGTGCTATCCTCCCAGCCAGGAGCTAGTGA
The DNA here is from genome assembly GCA_963675035.1 of Allygus modestus. Taxonomy (NCBI): domain Eukaryota; kingdom Metazoa; phylum Arthropoda; class Insecta; order Hemiptera; family Cicadellidae; genus Allygus; species Allygus modestus. Next base: position 22,637,534 of record OY776115.1, read on the forward strand.
TTGGATCGAGGGATCGAATTCTGACCCAGTCAGTGGTTTTTATGTGCATCTCATGAAGAGTTCACTTGTCTGTTGCAGAGTTGAAGGGGAGGGCAGACCTTACGCAAAAGGTGGATGGCACGGATCCAAGCTAACAGGATGGGTGTATTCTTTCAGAGTTACACATTTGATCAGGTGTTTGCTACTTTTTACCCATCCTTACTGTGTGCGTCCACTGGAAGCATGTTTTTACAATTTGAAGTGTTCAGTCATTCAATTTTTTTCATCACACTGTACGAAAAGTAGCTATTTTTTATATCTGCTATGAGAACCGAAAGAGATACTTTTCCACCTTAGTGCCGTAAAAACAGCTGGTGGTTTTTTCTGCACTGTTATTGGTTATTCTAACACTAGTAGCGCTAGTAGCTTGCTGCGTCTATCAGTAGCAGTGTTGCATTCAAAATCAGCTGATCTTAATAATCTAATTTCTAGTAAGCAACAATGTAAACACTATTGTTGTCATTACGTTGTAAGAAATATTACCCAGCAAACCTGATAAAAATGTCTAAAAATTGTTTTATTATTATTTACAGTATAATACAAAGTACTGTCCATAACTTGTACAGTTCGGTTCACGGTGATTAGCACCTGGGAAAGGCGAGAAACTACTGACATTTCTTGTAAATAAAAGTAGAGATTAAAAAAACCAAAACAAATGTTTTAAAATGAAATAAGATTTTTGCTTTCTGTTTACAAAAGTAGACTGTAAGACTAACAGTACTAAGCCAAATAGAGGCGAAAAGGTATTCCAGAGCATTCGCTAACCAGATGCCAAGCACTGTGACCCGAACTGTACCTAGAGTGTTTTTCCAGTACTTGATTGAAAACACAATTGCATACCGGAAAAGACCACTTTAGACTCTAGTGATGAAATATTACTACTAAAAAACCAACAAAACAACAAAGATTCAACCATTCCATGTACTAGCTCGGTGCTCAAAGGGTTAAGCCCTGGGTCAGATGGATACTGACCAGTCTCCCGAGGCCTCCAGTTGTCCGCGCGATACGCCATCTCGGAGTCCCACATCTGCAGTGTGAGGCCAGTCGGACAGGTGTTGTCCATCACCTCCACTTCACGACACTCCAGCTGACGCTTCTGCTTGGAGGTTATCCGGCGCACAGCCCCCACCTGCACAGTGAACAGCAAACTAGTAGTATCAAGCAGGGACTATCATGTAATATTAGTATATTAGTAATATATCCCATTATTATGTGATAGTACCAAATAATACCATATGTGGAATCGCTAAAGAAACAACCATAAACAATTATGAGCATGAGGCAATCTTGCAGAACATTCTAAATGAGTGACTGGAAATCTTTTGTACAAACATAACTACTAAAATTTCCATTGAGGCCTTTAATTATATATATTAAATGTTAACCAAAAATAAAAATTAAGCTTATTTATCAAATATAAACAGTGAACGGGGCATGAAATTTTTGAGAATCGTTTATAATTGTAATTTTATCGATAATATTGTCGGTTACATACATATCATATCTTGAAAGTAATAACTCAGAATTTTCTGCATTGTAGACTTTATACAAACCACTTTTCGCTGACATGAAGTTTTAATTCTAGGTATGACATGAAGTGAATTAGCCTGCACATTGTAGTAATACTCTTAACCATGCCTGTAGTAATACTCTTAACCTCTGCCATGGGGCAGTCTATAAGTAGGAAAAGAGTTGTTTTTGTTGTGTAGCCAATCTGGTGGTAAGGAGCAGAAAGAGGGGGTTTTCACTGTTACATTTAAAAAATATAATTTATCAATCATTTAATTTCTACATATAATAAATACATTTTCTGTTAACCTAAAACTTTAAACTCTACCTTAAATACTCTTGCAAGGAATTCAAATTTGTTACTATTGAACAATTTTATATTATTAAAACTGTGGTGAGAGATTCTTTTGAAGTGTGCTGGGCCCATGTAACACTCCGGGATCTCTGATTATGTGTGGCAAGGCCGTAGCCAATGGGGGGGTCAGGGGGTCGAAACTCCCCCCCAAAATTTTGAGATAAATAATAAAAAACAGACCAACAAAAAATGTGTAGAATTTTATCATAACAAATTGTTTGAAAATTTAATGATGACAAGGAATAAACTTAAAAACAAAGGAAATACAAATTTACTTATTTGTTTAATTAATTTTGTTCATTCAAGTCATAAAGAAAGTCGTAGTTAGTCAGCTGTGCGGACGCCACGTCACGTCGTAGGGATCGCGGGGGAGTGTGAACGAATGAGCGGGAATTTGACATAACCTGTCAATTCACTCATCAGGACGTACTCGGCTGATCGTGTGTGCACTGTGCAGTTTACATTTTTTCCATAGTGACAGTTAGTCTTCCTAAAGCTTTGTGTCGTCTGTTTAATTGACTTATACGACGATATAAATGCTCAGTGAGGTAAGTAAAACCAAACAAAACAGTGAAAATATATTTTTATTTTAACTATGCATGCTCCTGCATCAAGGGCCCTTGCCCTAACCTTTATTTGACTAGGCAAGGCAAGCCAAATTATTTCTTATTTTAAATATAAGAAAAAATAAATTAACCGGCCTACATGTGCCATTGAAAGCTTAGGAGAATGCAACAAAGATTTATACCCAAATATATTTATTATGCTTAATATTTTCGCCACACTTCCAGTGACCACCTGCACTCCCGAACGTAGCTTTTCGACCCTCGGAAGGCTGAAAACTTATTTAAGAAACTCTTGTGGTCAAAGCCGTCTGAGTGGCTTAGCACTGATGTCCGTTCACAGGGAGAGAGAAATTCCGACGGAAGATGTGATTAATAGTTTTTTTCCAAAAAAAGAACCGGAGGCTTAACTTTGTTTTGTAAATGAAGTATACTTCTTATAAGAACGTGTTTAGTTTATCTGTAATCATTAAAACTTGATTTTCCATTTCCATATACCTTAGTTTTTTCCTTGTACCAACCACCTTCTATCATTATAGACTGAGGACTGAGTGAAAATATGCCGAAAACGAAACTCTGGTATTTATTGTGTTGAAAAATATCCGTTTTATGTTGTTATATCTTGTTAGTAGTGACATTTAAGGACGTTCAAAAGTGTGTTTTTTAAGTTGGCAAGCTTGAAATAAAAAGAAGAAAGAAGAATTTAGTTGATACGATTACTGCTGTGTTTTCTGGGTTATTTAATAATAATAATAACTATATATATATATATATATATATAAAAAAGCACTATATATATATTTTAAAAAAGCACTATATATATATATATTTTATATATATATATATAAAAGCACTATTTAAATATTTAAAACTTCACAAATCTTACTTTAACATTAGATTATATTAAGAATTGCATTAAAATGAAAGTTTGGAAGTTACTTCCTGTAACCGCGGAGCCCAAACCCCCCCCCAAAAAATGTTCCTGGCTACGGCTTTGATGTGTGGGTTGCAAATAATAAGAATGGTTGAGCCAGTAATAATCAGTTTATTGAGCAAAGACAATGATTATTAATTGAGTCAATGAAACAGGAACTTGGATGTTCTACTTTAAACTTCACAAACAATGATTGTTTCCCCTGCTATTTATTATTTTAATTGAAATCTTTATTTAATTGGTTTTGTATTTTACTTAATATATTACAAACACAGGTAACACTGAAATATATTTATGAATATAACAGCTCGAAATGTACTGAACAGTTCCTGATCAAGTGATACAAATTAAGCGGTTTCGCACATCATTTTCAAGAAGGGTTAGGAATTATTTAATGCAGTAAAAATCCTCCTAATCACACCTCCTAGCCTCTAACCCTCCATAACCTCCTACAATAAAACCACAATAAAACAAATGTATTGACAGTACTGTCTGCTGCTACTGCCATAAATCTGTGCTGTAAATTTATATAAATTTTACTTTTACCTTTTTTTGAGACCAACTAAACATGAAAGCAAAATATTTTGTTGGGTTTATCACCCCTAGAATTTTGACATCGTCAATCCAAATCTCTGATAATAACAAATTAGTTTCATTGAAATGTTAAATACAAAGTCTTTAAAATTAATGGCTGTCAAATTGTCTTGGTAATTAATTGAATGACAGTGATAAATACCATAAAACTTAACTGGTCATGTGCATCAGTTTTTACAATTTTAAGAAATTTTAAATTGTCAATGACACATACAGTTTACAACAATATTGGAAATATAACCAAAGAAGATAAAATAGGCTTATAACTAACAAGAATTACTTACAGTAACATTGAAGACAGGTTGCACAAAATAGATAAGTGATTATGCTTAGTTATATAAATATCACAACTGTTACCTAGATTTAATTTAAACCCCTCTAATTATGAGTCGATTATTCCCCTGAATGCGGTAATTTTTAAAACTGTGAACTTAGAGAAACGCGTGGTCGACCTTCAGAAATGCGGGACGAAATTTAGAATGTTAAATTTTGGATTCTTTTAAATAATCAAAACGCTAATTCAGTTGTTTCCCGGTATCATTCATGAAATAGAGAACATTGGCTGTTCAGCCCGTAAACGAATCGATGAATTTTGGCATTAACTGAATTTTGAAAGAACTTAGTCCGAATTAGTCCGAACAGGTGATTAGATGAGTGAGGAATGGGGCTACAAACTTGTTGCCGCGGCTTAAATATGTCGTGGCCACAAGGCAGCGCGTTTCGTGCCTTCCTTCTCGATCTTTCTGGCGTTTTCCAGTTGCATTTCCTGTTTCAAGCGTTTGGTGGTCATTTTAAATCGCGTTTAAAGACTCCCTTATAACATCACTTAACACTATAAAAAATAGTATTACAAAAATGACCAGCTATTTGGCTAATCCAAAACTACTCAAATTAACTTAGCAAGCTTTAATAAAGCCAAACAAAACTTACAGAGCTCACAGCAACCAGTAAGTTGACATGTTTGCCCCGTAGGGCCTGAGAATGACGGTGGACATCAGACAGAGTCAAGCGGTCGCCAGGGGGTCTGGTGGGCAACCGCAGCAAGCGCACCAGCTCCGCACAATCCTGCTCTGTGTGTAGACACATCTCCGACACTCCCTCACTCATAACCAACACCAGGGGGCTGTAACATAACCATTGGGAATGACAGTGGACATCAGACAGAGTCAAGCGGTCGCCAGGGGGTCTGGTGGGCAACCGCAGCAAGCGCACCAGCTCCGCACAATCCTGCTCTGTGTGTAGACACATCTCCGACACTCCCTCACTCATAACCAACACCAGGGGGCTGTAACATAACCATTGAGAATGACGGTACATCAGACAGAGTCAAGCGGTCGCCAGGGGGTCTGGTGGGAAACCGTAGCAAGCGCACCAGCTCCGCACAATCCTGCTCTGTGTGTAGACACATCTCCGACACTCCCTCACTCATAAACAACACCAGGGGGCTGTAACATAACCATTGGGAACGACGGTGGACATCAGACAGAGTCAAGCGGTCGCCAGGGGGTCTGGTGGGCAACCGTAGCAAGCGCACCAGCTCCGCACAATCCTGCTCTGTGTTTAGACACATCTCCGACACTCCCTCACTCATAACCAGCACCAGGGGGCTGTAACATAACCATTGGGAACGACGGTGAACATCAGACAGAGTCAAGCGGTCGCCAGGGGGTCTGGTGGGCAACCGTAGCAAGCGCACCAGCTCCGCACAATCCTGCTCTGTGTTTAGACACATCTCCGACACTCCTTCACTCATAACCAGCACCAGGGGGCTGTAACATAACCATTGGGAACGACGGTGGACATCAGACAGAGTCAAGCGGTCGCCAGGGGGTCTGGTGGGCAACCGTAGCAAGCGCACCAGCTCCGCACAATCCTGCTCTGTGTTTAGACACATCTCCGACACTCCCTCACTCATAACCAGCGCCAGGGGGCTGTAACATAACCATTGGGAACGACGGTGGACATCAGACAGAGTCAAGCGGTCGCCAGGGGGTCTGGTGGGCAACCGCAGCAAGCGCACCAGCTCCGCACAATCCTGCTCTGTGTTTAGACACATCTCCGACACTCCCTCACTCATAACCAACACCAGGGGGCTGTAACGTAACCATTGGGAACGATGGTGGACATCAGACAGAGTCAAGCGGTCGCCAGGGGGTCTGGTGGGCAACCGCAGCAAGCGCACCAGCTCCGCACAATCCTGCTCTGTGTGTAGACACATCTCCGACACTCCCTCACTCATAACCAGCACCAGTGGGCTGTAACATAACCATTGGGAATGGTGATGTGTCATATAACCCAGCAATTGTACAGGTTATACCCTATTTTCTCAGTAATATAAAAAAACATTCAAAGTATCATTTAACAAGCTGTAGATACGTCTGAGGAATATTGATTTTAAATTCAAATAATGTTTAATTGTAGCAGAGTCATAAAAACTTATGATCGAGTCATATTTTTTAAGATTACCTTTACCGCTGAATGTGAAAAATAAACTAACAATTCAAAACTATAAAAAAGTTAATTTAGTTAGTGATTCTTACATATTTATTTTTCAATGTACCAGTAGCACCATATCACAGCCAAAAGTTCAACTAACTCAGAACAGGTGTTTCAATGTGCAAGCTGTCCAAGAGCAATTCTAGTAATACTAGTAGCCTGTCGCGGCTTTGCTCGCGATCACAGTGCAATGTTAGGTTTGAGAAGGTAGTTACATTTTTGTTAAAGCATAGCAAACACCCCCCAATGGGGACCGAGCTTTGCTCCAAAAGCCAGTTAGTTTGTTAAAAATGCTCAGAGTACTTATATTCATGGTTACTCTCCAAGGCGAGCATTATTGCTTTGCTTATTTGCTCGTTTATTTTTATTTTGGACATATCTGCTTTATATTCAATTTCCAGATTTAATTGTTCTCGCAATGTATACATAACCTAATCCTCATGTATATTTAAAGTTATGTACACATTAGTTTTAATCACTATTCTCACAAAAATCACCTCATACTTTACCAAGTAAGTGTTATTTTTACAATTGAATGGTTGATTTTGAACAGCTGTTATGATTCTTTTAGATTTATTCACAAATCTTAACAAAAACCTCAATGTTAGTTTTTTTGATTAATTTTCTATACATAACTATATTTTTCCGTGGATGAGGTCAGGATTAGAATACATTTGTTATTCCATAAACTGTATAGCTACAAAATTGTTACAGCCCTAAATTAAAGCAATTTTTGTGCAGGAGTAGGCAAAGATTTTATTCTGATGTATTAACTATCCTCCTAATAAATGTATGCTCAATCGGTACAGTTAACTACTAATGTCAGTGATGATTAAATTATAATTTTAAAGGCCGACGTACCAGCTAGATAAGTCCTAAAGGACAATGGGATGGAACGAATAATCCTGTTTCTGATTATAGTGTATTGCCTGGTGTCTTTGAACCAAAATTTTGCTCAGTTGGTCTAGTAAGTGTATGATTAACATAGAAATGTTTAAGCTCATTAGACCAGAAATAAGCTCATAACAGTTTTTTTATTTTTTATTATTATTTTGGCTGGACCCATCTTCTTTCAAATATCTGCTAAATAACTCCTGTAGTTTGTCTGACTTATTAATGGCGGACTTAAAAACGCATGGAATCTTCAGCATTATAATCACAATGACTACCTAGACAAACTGAGCTTTAAATACCATGTTGCAAGGGCTTATGTGTTCCATACTCAATGTTTCATTTCCGTGCCAATATTTTATATAGTTTAGTATACCTTTGTAGAGTAGTAAAGCAGACGTGTGTTTCCTCCGTTCTGTGATAAAATATAATTAGCTGACTAAATACTATTTGGAACAAATATGGTGCATTCTGTAGTGAAAGGTCGAGTAACCTGGACCCTTAAGTGCTAACACTAATTATCTACTTTGTAGCAGTGCCGGACAAATTAGGGGCATAACCCTTATATCATACTATGATTCAAAACTGCCTAAACGTTTCCTCCACTCGAAAATAGGCAGAATGTTTTATTTAATTCAGTACAGTCTTTTTTTGTGGAACCCCGATTAAATATGACTCATAAACAGACAGACAGATAAACAAACGTTAACAAAAATTTAAAAATCTCAGCGGCATTCCAAAAATTTCACTACTCAAAGCAATATAGAACAAAATAATTTTATTTAGATAGATAAATACATTTTTTACCTGTAACATCTGGTATTGCTAATAACCTGTCCGTAAGGTATTAACAGCTGCAATCCAAATACTGTACAATTATTCTCCATCTTAATCTTATGGGCGAAAATCAAACTTTAAGGGGGGCCCGTGCTCTTCAGATTTAAAATATTGAAAAATGAAAACCTTTATGCACAACTACGAATATTTTGGTACCTCAATCGTTAAAATCGGTTTAAAAATAAAGGAGGAGTTCTCATAACAAAAATCGCCTTAGCGTGTTAATGTATAAGATATATCTTAATATCTATTTAAGACACCGGCGCAACAAGGGTGTATTTTAATGTGAATATGCATGAATGATGAGAGAGATGCCTTGTGTAGCCTTGTTAATGGACTAAGACCGATTGATTCTTTAGCCGGGATCATAAATTAATAGCCCAATGACCAACCGGCTGGATCCAGCTTCACAAAATTTTCTCAGGATTTTCCTCAGGACCGATCTAGCGATCTTCAGATTGTGATATTTTAGTAATGTACTATAGCAATCTGAAGGTTTTATCATGCAGTTTATTAGACATATCTAGGATTGCCAAGTAAACAGCTGCAGATTAAAAATATTTTACAAAATTACCTAATTGTAGTTAATTACTGTATTTACAAACCATATATTTACCTTGTTACAATAGGCATAAAACTTGAATCTTCATTCTTCCCATAGGTTGTTTTTGCTTTGATAACGTCAACTAGATCAAAATAATATTACGATTAATATATTTATCTGAACAAGAGGATAAACTTATAACGTATCACAGTAAAACCCTTTCAAATAATAATTATATAAATAACTAGCGGTTCCCGCAGGCTTTGCCCCGCAAATAAAAGGCAAATAATTTATAAAAACTATGACAGTTGTGTGTGCTGCATTCTATGGTTAGCCTGTGGAACCACTACGAATCAAGATCAGCTGTTTTTATTTTCTACAGCTCAAACAAAATTGAATGTCCATAAGAAATACCATACATGGGAACTTTGACGGTATCTCTGGCGGAGCCCTAAGGTCAGATCAGGATGAAAACCATTTATTTTTCCTATTTTATGCCTAAAGAATCAGTGTACAAAATTTCAGCTCTCTACCTACATGGGAAGGTGGAGAATTAGTGATGAGTGTGTCAGTCAGTCAGTGAGCCAGGGCTTTGCCTTTTATAGATATATATTACCAATTAACTTGACAGAAACATTTATAAATACGGGTTGGAAAATTTGGCATGTTATTTAATATGGAAGTTAACAGAAATTTTTAGCATTGAATACTTCAGCATAACATCTGGGCATGACATCATGAGCATATATCTTACAGGGTAATTCTATGATCGAGGACAATCCCCTTATAGCAAAAAGAATGTGAACCCTGTAAACCATCTTTAAACATTTATAATTCTCAAAGTTGTCAGCCTGAACATTTTGTTACTGTCTGATCTACATTAAAACTAATCTGGGAAAAGCATACATGAGGGGAGGCAGTTCACACGCAAATGACACTCGTTATAGACATAATTCAAACATTATTCCTAAAACTAGAATTTTAAGACTCATAACTCATCATGTGTAGTTATCAAATCAAGTAGATTTTGTAGCAAACTTCCTTTTCAAATCGAAGACCTAGATGACAAATTGTTTCAAAAGGCTTTATTTAAATTTGTCATAAACAACCCTTTTTAGCGAATTTCCCCTATAGGGAAGAAGCTATTACCGTAGTCGGCGTGGTGAGACCTAGGCCCGGGGCCATGATAACTTTTCGTTTTGAGGTCCCCAGACCCCAAAAACACCATTCGTTCGAAACTGTATATATATATATACAGTTTCGAACGATATATATATATATATATGTGTGTGTGTGTGTGTGTGTGTGTGTGTGTGTGTGTGTGTGTGTGTGTGTGTGTGTGTGTGTGTGTGTGTGTGTGTGTGTCCGTGAACACGATAACTCTCGTAAAAATGATCCGATTTTGATGAAATTTGGTATAAACGTGTAAAGCAACATTCATGACTTTAAGTTCGAAAACCAGCCAGATCGCTCTATCCGAAGGAGTATTTTGGGGGTTTTGTATCCCAAAAATGGGTTTTTTGAATTTTTTACATATAATTTTTGAAAAAGATCAAATATTGGTTTTTACCATTGGATTCAGCTAAAAAAACACACAATTTGGTATTTTGATCATTCCCCTACGTCAATTGGTTATCGAGATATTGAAAGTGCTAAACACAGTACGTTGTCTAATGTTATTCTTATGGAGGAAAGGAAAAATTTTTTATAGCTTATTTATGAACGTATACTGATGAAACTTGGTATAAGGCTTCATCTAGTTGTGGTCTAGTGATATTTGCTCAAAAAAGTAATTTTTGCAAAAGGCTCCCGTAGCAGCAAACCTGCGTACTCAGCCCCCATGTTATTGTTATGGAGAATAATTAAATGCCATGCCTGCCTTAATTATAAACATAAATGAATAAAACTGGTATATTGATCACCTTGTTGAGTTGTATTAATATTAACATAAAAACCCATTTTTTGTGTTCCTTGATGTAGCAAACCTGCATACTCAGCTCCAATGTTATTCTTATGGAGAATAATTAAAATTGTATATATCGCTTATTTGTGAATATATTTTTATGAAACTTGGTAAGTGGCTTTATGTAGTATTAAGACATTTATATCTCCATTGGAAATTCGCTGAGTATGCAGGTTTGCTGCGGCGGGGGTATTATCAAACTAAACAGCTCTTAATAAATAGATGAGCTATTTATGACTTTTAAAGCATGATCAATTGTTAGTTTTTAAGCTGAACCACCTTTAGTTTTAAGTCGATGTTCCAATGAATTTATTACAATATTTCTGGCACATAAAGAGTTCTCAGTTCTAAGTTCATACTAAAGAAAAAAGTCATTTGCCCTATATATATGTGGAGCAGGCCTTGCCTCCTCTCGTTGTCATACTTAATATATTACGAATATTCCTGTATACATTTACATATTTACAACAAATATGTTAATAGTTTTATACAAACCTGAAATTGCAGAAATTCACATGCAGACAAAATATAAATAATCACGACACAGGAGGTAAATCCAAAAGATTATTATCTCTGTACATAGTTAGCCAAAACTGGTAATCTTCTAAGATTAAACAGTATGATATTTTTAAACAAACTAACCCTTGCCTGTGAAATTTGTCACTAATAGGTTTAAGGGGAAAATAGTGAGTCACCGAAAACCCATATTATTGTATAACACAGTTTTTGATTCTGATTTGGTTTTGATTTTTAGACAAAGAACACTTTGTTATTGTAACTGTAATTAACCCATTAAGGTAGTAATTTTATTCTATTCGCAATAACTCATACCGGGATTTGATTGGTGCTGCACACTAGTAGCAAAATATGTAACTAATGACCGCGGGAGACTACGATTCTATCCGGTAGGGGCACGGACTGACTGATAAACCTTAATATTGCCGCTAGGCCTTTGGTCGTGTTAGCTGAGTTGGCTACGTCGTGGAAATACCTTGGCCAGGTGGTGATACGATTTTCGTGGGTTCGATTCCCGCACATACCAAAACTGGCCAGTCGTGCAGCTCTCAATGAGTTAACCGGTCTGTGGCAAAGTTGGTGGGAGGGCCCAAGTAAAACAAACGGTAGCAGGCTTGCTTGGAAGTTGACGGGATCGGTTAATTCTTTGTGAGTTGCACATGGTCAACACTGATTTTGCTTTTTTTACTTATGTCCACTGTGTGTGTGCCAATGCGACTTTTTAAACTGAAAGAAAACAATATTTCAATTAAAATACGCCATTAATCCATTTAAAAACAACGTTTTGTCCATTCCAAATCATAGGTTTAAAAATTAAAAGTTAATGACGGCACCAGCACGTCATTTTAAGCCAATGGATTAATATATTCTAACTATGCATAGGTCTATTCTTATAATGTTTACAACAATAAACTTCTTGATTCTTTACTGCACATGGTTTACATAGCCCTGAATCCAGTTATAAGTATAGTAGGGCCCAGTAAACATACCGATGTCTCCGATGTGGAAGTTACGAGCCATGCTGTCCATGAACTCAGGAGTGCCCCAGAAGGAGACGTTGATGTAGTGGCCTGGCGAATCTCGCAGAGTGAAGTTCCACACGGATCTGCTCGAACCATCTGAGGGAGAGTCACAAAACTCTTACTATAACATATACAGTATGATATTTTTCATGCTTGAATAAAGTACTTTTCACCATACTACGCTGTAATCACCTGTTTTCAGAAGGTCATTTGAATACCGAAAGTAGAGTTTTTCCGCCCTAGGGCTGAAAGTCATCTGATCTATTTAGCCAGTGTTGCCAACATGTTTTGAAGCGTTTCTCAACATTACCTGGTTCATACGTGCATACTATTTTGTGTTCTTTGGTTGAAACACTGGTAAAAATAACAACAAAATTCAAAACATTGTACTATCGATGTTTTGTTTATTTATTAACTGTTTATAGTCCGAGATTGCATGAGGCCGCTGGTGTTTTATGACCGATAACATTTAACCCGTCAATAATTAAAATGACCAACATCCCTGAGGATTTATGTTATCAAATAATCACAGCTGTACTTTCAATTATTATTTAAATAGTGACAAAAAGTAAAATAGAATGATAATAATTCATTACGTCATAGTTTCGTTTATAGGATGTTAATTTTAAAATAAATATTCACATTTTTATTTTATAGTGTTTATTTCATAGTGTAGTATGTTGAAAAATAGCGTTCGCACCTCTGCTGAAAGGGTTTTGCATAGCCCTCAAACGTTTTTATGACCGAGATGAAGTCGAGGTCATAAAAACACGATCTTGGGCCAGCAAAACCCCACTTTCGGCCCTTGGTGCGAAATATACTATTGTCCGCCAAGGGCCGATATAATCGGCTTTTGAATCTGCCACATAACACTGTTAGTTACAGTAAGCTATTAATTGTACCTTTAGGAGCTCTGTCTGCAGTCTGCATCTAACATGTGGTGTAACCTTGTAATCACAAACAGAAGTTACTTGTATTATGTCTACGGGGTAATACCTCACGTTCCAATACAACTGTGAGGCTATCAGGTTGGCTGAGTGGTCTAAGACGCTTCTCCCCCAGCCAAGGTGTATTGCTTGGATTGAGGGTTTGGATCCCGTCTCAGTCGGTGGTTGTTATGTATATAACTCATGGAGATAGTTCACCTGTCTGTGGCAGAGTTGAAGGGGAGGGCAGACCTTTAGCAAACGGTGGACTGCACAGGTCCAGACTTTGTGAGTTGCACATCTGATCAGGTGTTTTGCTACTTTTTATCTATTCTTACCGTGTATGTGAGTGTGTGTCCACCAGAAGCACGTTTTATACAATTGCAATTAATTGTTCATACACAGTCAATATATTTCAAAAACCAATAAAACAACAGATTCCACCCCTCCATTGACTAGCTTGGCGCTCAAAGGGTTCAAACATTTTTAAAACCTAGACCGGATTTCACCATGATCTTTTATGATTACTTATTTAAAACTGAACCAAGTTTTACCATGAGTTAAACAAATCAGTTTGAAACCATCCCATATCATTAAAACAAAGGTTTTATGGTCATTAATTTAAAATATTGGATCTATATCACTATAGGGGGTCCAGTACTTAAAACTACATTTTGATACCTAAGGTTCTATATTTTAAACCTATTGAATTTTAAACCTCAACAACACTAGTTTTATAGAGTTAGTGGTGGTAATTGTGGTGTTTTAAGCATGGTAAAATTGTATTTGACCAGTTAAAAAGGAACTGGCGTTAAAATTGGAGTAATCTGATGTTATCAAGGGTGTATTAAAGGTTGGTGAAATCAGGTCTTATTGTGACTTGAGGTGATTTAAATATAGTAATAGTACAATTTTAATTCTGTGTTTTATGAGTCAACTATCTGCCATCGTACTCGGTTTCACCCGGGAATACATCAGTTGTGTGCGCTGCATTATGTGGTTAACCTGTGGAACTACTACAAATCATGATAAGCTGTTTGAATTTTCATCAGCTCAAACTAAAGTGAATGTCCATGAGAATGACACAGGATTGAAATTTTGACTCCCCATGGGGCGGAGCCCTACGGGAATTTCTGAAAATCCTTTCTTAGTAGTTACCTACTTTATGGAAAGAGTATACGAGCCAAATTTTGTGGTTGTAGGTATAGAGGTTTGGCCTGGGGGTTGATCGGTTTTCCGACCTTTATGATAAATGTGAATGTTGTTCGAAAAGCTTTTCTTGGCTCTTGACTTAAACAATTTTTTTTATCTGAATCAAATTACAAAAAGAAGTAGTTACCAAAAGCATATTTTTGTTGCTCTACTGTTTGAACTAATATTATTCTATAAGATAACTTACCACTTTTCGATTTTATAGTTCGAGGACTTTGCTTTGCAATTATAATTGCAACCAGTAAAAAGTCATTTCTCCCATGAGACAGAGCATGAATAGGAGTTTTTATTATCCCTGCTGCCATTTTTATCTGAAAATTTGTTGTCAATGAAGGGTTACAAAATAAAGCAAGTCTGATACAGATAAAATTTATTGCCAAGGATTTTTTTCTTTATCTTTGTAACTTATACAATAAATATGCTAGAGGCATTTGGTAAAAATAATTCAAAATCACTTTTCATGGAAGATAGACCAAACCACAGCTAGTGTGACATGCCAAAGATCTTCTTACTTCTTGAACCAAAGTGTTTAAGATGTTAACCAATAGACTTGAAAGATACCCGAGTAAAGGAAAGATTAAAATAGCATAAAAACTGACAATTATTGTTCTTCATGAACAATATTAATATCCCATAATGGGTGTCACATCAAAAATACACACTGGCTAAGGACAACATACATTTTCAGATCTGGTGATACACCTCTAAGTTAAAATGGAACATAAAATAAAGAATACCGGTAAGTTTTACTTTTTTTGTAATTTTTCTCCACATAACTTAGTGCCAGTTTGTGTTTTTACTAAATTCAAAATAAAAAAGATATTTGTTCGAAATTTTGTAAAATTTACATTAGTTATACCAACTCTAAATACCATTTCGGTATTAAATTGGAATTTCCTACCCTCACCATCTCGAAGTGGCTGCCATTTTTTGTTTGTTTATTTATTTAAACTCAATTGTTATATATTTGTTGTTAACTTAGATTAAAAGCTCATGTTTTTGTATAGGCCTAAGTTAAACTATCACATTTTCATAGCTATTTATGATCCAATATTTAAAATGGCCTAATTTATATAGGTTCGGTACCATTGTTTTTTAGAAAAAAGGTGAACATTTTTTACTTGTTAACCTTTTTTCTAAACTTTACAGGGTAAAGTAATTTAATTTAGCCTTGAAAAACAAAATAACACCTCCGTAGCAGCAAACCTGCGTACTCAGCGAATTTCTAATGCATATATATGTATCTTAATACCACATGAAGCCACATACCAAGTTTCATAAATATACATTCATGTATAAACGATTTATGACATTTTAATTATTCTCCAAAAGAATAACATGGCGACTGAGTATGCAGGGTTGCTGAAGCAAGGAACACAAGAAATGGGGTTTTACACAAATATCAACATATCTCAGGAAGGTAAAGCCACATACCAAATTTTATTAATTTATGTTCATAATTAAGGGAGATAACACGTTACTTATTCTCCATAAGAATAACATGGGGGCTGAGTACGCAGGTTTGCTGCTACGGGAACTATCAGTAAAAAAAAACTTTGAGCACGGGTTCATTGAGCACTAAAAAAAGAATTCCACCAAAAGCTCAAATCCGAAATCTACGGATTGCTGCGACAGGGGTATTTATTTTTATGAAACTTGGTACGGTAAGTGGCTTTCTATGGTAGCATTGGAAATTCGCTAAGTATGCAGATTTGCTGCAACGGGAGTATTTATTCATAATGGTAATACTGAGCTCGTCCCCCCATTTGATAAGAGATTGTCCTCCTAGTGGTACCAGGGTACCTGGGCCGAATGAACTATGATTTTGTTGGAAGATAGTTAATACTCTCTAAGCAAATCCAGGACTTCCATTGTCCAAAAAATCAATTTTAAAAATCCTTTAGGGCCCACACTACTGGCCTTCCCCAGTTAACGATATTAATCTTAAGGATAATCCGTTTTTTATAACGAGACAATTACTTGAAAAAAGATGCTGTGTATTCGAGATGGCTTAACGAACCCTAGAACGCCGCTCACAAATGCAATCAAACTACTGGAGGCCGAAGAATCTCTCACTACCCTGGGCGAAAACGGGAACTGCAGGTAGTTCAAGCATATTAATGTAGGTAGATGATGTCACTGTAGTCAGTTGCCATGGTAGCGATTTCAAGTTAATCAATTTAAAACCTAGGAAACCGTCTTTGGTTGGGACTCAGTTTTATTAAACAACCTTTTATTTTTACTCCATCTGAGATTTTGATCATCTGAGATGGACTGGCGGAGTTTTGTGTAAGTGATCACAGATACATTTTCTTTTTATTCTAAGACAACGTAAAATAAATTTGGTGTTTTCTGACAATTTCTCAGTATTTGTGGTAGTATTATTTCTACTTGAACATATCATGTCAATCTACTATGGCAATCATTACAGCGTGTTAGCGTTTTTCTTCACCTTCCTTTATTAGTCTCACTCCAGATTTATGGGATGATAAAATAAAAAAGCTTATCAAATACCAATATTTAAAAAAGGTGTTTTAACTTGACATTTTAATAATTTAATTTATGGCCCTAGAAGGTTTTTATGGCCCTGTGGTTTCTATTTTAAAAGATTGTGACATAGTTTCCTTTACTCTAAGGAGAGAAAATAAGGGTAACATATACAAATTTGGCTCCTTTGGGGATTTTTCGATTTAATTTTCTACGATTGTTCTAATTTTCAGCCATTTAGGTCGTTCGATAGCTACAAAAACAAGCTCAAAGCCATGGATTTGCCATTTATCTTTCCGAAATGGTGTGTCGGGATTGTATTTGAACTAACAGAACTGTTTTGAGTTTTCCTGAAAAGATGACAAGTTGCTAGTGATCGTCAGTACCAGTACTTTGTGGAAATTTAGTTTGTCAAAGAAAACATATATAATACAATTTAATTAATAGGATATTTGAACTGTTCCAGGGGTGACCACAAGTGGGCGGTCGGAGGTGTCGTCCTCGGCGGAGCTGTGCTCGCCGGGGCCGTGTGGTGGTGGAGGCGGCCACCGGAGCGGGTTGTAGCCGTTGTCAATTATGAGGACATCCCGTCGTTGGAGGCGACGAGTGAGGGGTCCATGGACTCAGAGGAGTCAGAGGCGTCCGGGGAGGATCAATAAGAGAAGAAGACGAAGGAGAAGAAACTGAGACAATCTTACAGATACTGAAGTATTCAAACAAGTGCTTCACGAGTCACAACCTGGGTTACAGGAAATCCAGTGTTCAGCGTCCAGGTCCAGGACGTAAATACTACTGCCCGCCCACCTCCATAGAAACTGATGAACTGGCGATGAGAACAACTACGTTTGAGGGAGAAATTTCCAACTGCTGCCCGCCACACCTCCAAAAAAACTGATGAACTGAAATATCAGGATCAAGCGAAGAGAACAACTACGTTTGAGGGAGAATTTTCCAACTGCTGCCCGCCACTCCTCCAAAAAAACTGATGAACTGAAATATCAGGATCAAGCGAAGAGGACAACTACGTTTGAGGGAGAATTTTCCAACTGCTGCCCGCCAAGCCTCCAAAAAAACTGATGAACTGAAATATCAGGATCAAGCGAAGAGAACAACTACGTTTGAGGGAGAATTTTCCAACTGCTGCCCGCCACACCTCCAAAAAAACTGATGAACTGAAATATCAGGATCAAGCGAAGAGAACAACTACGTTTGAGGGAGAATTTTCCAACTGCTGCCCGCCACACCTCCAAAAAAACTGATGAACTGAAATATCAGGATCAAGCGAAGAGAACAACTACATTTGAGGGGGAAATTTCCAACTGCTGCCCGCCACACCTCCAAAGAAACTGATGAACTGAAACATAAGAATAAACCGATGAGAACGACTAAATTTGAGGAGGAAATTTCCAACTGCTGCCCGCCACACCTCCAAAGAAACTGATGATCTGAGATATCACGATCAAGGGATGAGAACAAATACGTTTGAGGGAGATTTTTGCAACTGCTGCCCGCCAAGCCTCCAATGAAACTGATGAACTGAAACATAAGAATCAACCGATGAGAACAACTAAATTTGAGGAGGAAATTTCCAACTGCTGCCCGCCACACCTCCAAAGAAACTGATGATCTGAGATATCACGATCAAGGGATGAGTACAAATACGTTTGAGGGAGATTTTTGCAACTGCTGCCCGCCAAGCCTCCAAAGAAACTGATGAACTGAAATATCAAAATTTCCTAATTTGAACCTCCACAAATCGAAATGCAACCACCCGGACCCTTAAAGTTACCAGACATTCATGAAAGAAAAGAAAACTTATGATGTTATGTGACGTCTATGTACTGTACCTCCAATAATACTTTACTAAAATAAATGAATAAAAAACAACATATTTTACCGTTTTTATGATAAGTCCAGTCCATAAAAGAACAAATACACTTGCACGAGTTTTAAAACGTTAGGTTTAGTTATAAACATTTGAGTTTCCAAAAAAATAACAATAAATTTGATCTACTCTCAGCAAGGGTAAATGCAATCTGTTTGAATTTCTGCCCAAAGAAAATTTAAATTTGGTACATTAATTGACTAAGCTGTGAGTAAAAACATATAACCAGACTAATCTTCAGCACGTCAAGCGTTTTTAAGTATTTTATTGTTCTTTATGAGATTCGTTCCTACCACAATGCTGATTGAAAAAGGTCCGAAAAGTATGACATAAAAACTTAGTTAGGCTATAGAGTTGAAATATGCAATTTTTTCAGTTTTATAGAATATTATTTAAAGTTATAAAATTGAAATATGCAATTTTTGCAGTTTTATTTAATATTATTATTAGTGAATTTCCTTTGGAAAGTGAACTATTAGCATGACCTGCACGGTGAAACTTAAGCCCGGGACCAACATAGAAGTTCCTAATGTGACCCCCTGAACACGTTTTGGGGGGTCGTTCAAAATGTTATATATATATAGACATATATATGTGTATGCACTCTAGCGGTCGCATATTTGTCCGATTTACCTCAAATTTGGTAGGGCTGTTCCTTTCTATAATCTGTTGGACAAGTTCGTTGGGCAAAACAATCGGAAAACTCTAAACCCATTTATTGGGGATTAATCTTTCAAATTTTGAGTTTTTGGGCCCAAAAAGGGTCAGAAAAGCCCCACATGTAAAATTAATGCATGTAAAAAGATGGGAATTAGCGAGGCGAAAGTTGTAAGCCCTCTCTCGTCATTCTAGCGTACATATTTACCGAGTTATCAAAGAAAATGTGTATTGACCAAACACAGTACGTTGTCTTATGGGGGTTTTACATTAGAAAATCCTGTTATTCATTTGTTGGTGTACTTTTAACATCTCCAGCAACCTCACGCCTACTTTAAAGCCTGACTGGACCTTCTCCTAACCTTTTAATGCACAAAATTGTATTCCCAGCATTGCAGGTAAATGAAACCAGGAGCATCAGAACAGCCAAAATATCAATGTTTTCAGATTTCAATATAAATTGGGCAAATGTATGTTTTTGCACTGATTTTGAGTTTTAAAAGTTTTTATGTGGAAATTCACTTCCCTCACGTCAGCGTACTGCGTGCAAACTCGTTTTTTATTCAACGCTCTACTGGCTTACAGAACAGGGGAGCATATCATACAGTTAGGTGTCAAGATAATTTTTGACACTGATTTACCTTAAATAAAATGTATGCTAAAATGTTTCATTTGATCATAACCGATATTTTTCATGTTTATTATACAACAGTATATTTCGATAACTTTTTAACGACGCAAATGTTCTCTTTTTCTAATAGTATTTAAAAGTGATCTCAAGTTTGTTTACATTTGTATAAACGGAAATCCTGTTTATTGTACAATAACGATTGTGCCTAGTAAATACGATTTCTTTAGACTTTTGGCTTACTTGCAAAACCAAATTTAGAACACTTTTGCGGCACTCATCTGCCATATACATAAAATGTGTACAGTTTGTTATTTTTACATTTTAACATTCCAAAATGATACATATAAGTAATATTCATCTTATATGTACAGTAGGTTGGGAAACTTTATTTTAGCTAATTTTATATACCGTAAATAATATACAAGTATTATTGCATTATGGAATATTTTTACTGATAAGAACAAATTTCTACACATGCTTTATTAACAATTAAGCTTGGTCGGAAATAAATTGCACCGCAGGTTATGTGTTAACTTTCATATCAGTTAAAATATTATATTCATTTCAATTTATTCTGCAGCTTCATACATACTAACAGGACAATGTTCAAACTTTAGTGTTTTGCACTGAATGGTCTTCACAACAATCGATAATGCTTGAATTTCATGACAATTATATAATACCCCCGTAGCAGCAAACCTACATACTCAGCAAATTTCCAATGCATATTAATTTATCTTAATACCACATAAAGCCACATACCAAGTTTCATCAATATACATTCATAAATAAACGATTTATGACATTTTAATTATTCTCCATAAGAATAACATGGCGGCTGAGTATGCAGGTTTGCTGAAATAAGGAACACTAAAAATGGGCTTTTATACAAATATCAATATAACTCAACTAGGTAAAGCCACATACCAAGTTCTATTAATTTATGTTCATAATTAAAGGAGATAACACGTTAATTATTCTCCATAAGAATAACATGGGGCTGAGTATGCAGGTTTGCTGCTACGGGAACTATTGGGCAAAAAATGAGTTTTTGTGCAAATATCAATAGACCACAATGAAATGAAGCAATATACCAAGTTTCGTCAGGATAAGTTGATAAATAAGTGAGATATACAATTTTTCTTATCCTCCATAAGAATAACATTGGACAACGTACTGTGTTTAGCACTTTCAATATCTCAGTAACCAATTGACGTAGAGCAATGGTTAAAACATCAAATTGTGCGTATTTTTTAGCTGATTCCAATGGAAAAAAATAAAATTTTACTTTTTCAAAAATTGTATGTAAAAAACTCAAAAAACCCTTTTTTGGGGTACAAAACCCCCCCAAAATACCCCTTCGGATAGGTCGATCCGTCTGGTTTTCGAACTTAAAGTCATAAATGCTGCTTTACACGTTTTTACCAAATTTAATCAAAATCGGACCTTTTTTACAAGAGTTATCGCACCCACGGACACACACATATATATATATATATATACCCCCGTCGCAGCAAACCTGCATACTCAGCGAATTTCCAATGCAGATATAAATTTCTTAATACTACATAAAGCCACTTACCAAGTTTCATAAAAATATATTCACAAATAAGCGATATATACAATTTTAATTATTCTCCATAAGAATAACATTGGGGCTGAGTACGCAGGTTTGCTGCAACAAGGAACACAAAAAAGGGGTTTTTATGCTAATGTCAATATAACTCAACTAGGTGAAGTCGTATACCAGTTTTTATTCATTTATGTTCATAATTAAGGGAGACAGAGCATTTAATTATTATCCATAAGAATAACATGGGGGCTGAGTACGCAGGTTTGCTGCTACGGGAGAATTATGCAAAAACAATTTTTTGGAGCAAATATCAATAGACCTCAACGAGATGAAGCTGTATACCAAGTTTCGTCAGTATACGTTCATAAATAAGCGAGATAAAAAAAATTTCTTTTCCTCCATAAGAATAACATTAGACAACGTACTGTGTTTAGCACTTTCAATATCTCGGTAACCAATTGACGTAGAGGAATGATCGAAATACCAAATTGTGTGTTTTTTTAAGCTGAATCGAATGGTCAAAACTAAAATTTGACTTTTTCAAAAATTATATGTAAAAAATTCAAAAAACCCATTTTTGGGGTACAAAACCTCCCCAAAATAACCCTTTGGATAGGTCGATCTGTCTGGTTTTCGAACTTAAAGTCATAAATGCTGCTTTACATATTTATACCAAATTTCATCAAAATCGGATCATTTTTACGAGAGTTATCGTGCTCACGGACACATATATATATATATATATATATATATACCCCCGTAGCAGCAAACCTGCGTACTCAGCGAATTTCCAATGCATATATATGTATCTTAATACCACATAAAGCCACATACCAAGTTTCATCAATATACATTCATAAATAAACGATTTATGACATTTTAATTATTCTCCATAAGAATAACATGGCAGCTGAGTATGCAGGTTTGCTGAAGCAAGGAACACAAAAAATGGGGTTTTAAACAAATATCAATATAACTCATGTAGGTAAAGCCACATACCAAATTTCATTAATTTATTTTCATAGTGAAGGCAGATAACACGTTACTTATTCTCCATAAGAATAACATGGGGCTGAGTACGCAGATTTGCTGCTATGGGAGCCTTGGGTAAAAAAGTGTCTTTTTGAGCAAATATCAATGGTCCACAACCAGATGAAGCCGTATACCAAGTTTCGTCAGTATAGGTTCATAAATAAGCGAGATATAAAATTTGTATTTTTCTCCATAAGAATAACATTATACAACGTACTGTGTTTAGCACTTTCAATATCTCGGTAACCAATTGACGTAGAGAAATGATCAAAATACCAAATTGTGTGTTTTTTTAAGCTGAATCCAATGGGAAAAAATAAAATTTGACTATTTCCAAAATTATATATAAAAAATTCAAAAAACCCATTTTTGGGGTACAAAACCCCCCAAAAATACCCCTTCGGATAAAGCGATCTGGCTGGTTTTCGAACTTAAAGTCATAAATGTTGCTTTACACGTTTATACCAAATTTCATCAAAATCGGATAATTTTTACGAGAGTTATCGTGCTCACGGACACATATATATATTATTTCATCTATCATATAGTAGCCCTTCTATGTGAATTTAATTTAATATATATATATATATATAGATATATATATATATATATATATACAGTTTCGAACGAATGGTGTTTTTGGGGTCTGGGGACCTCAAAACGAAAAGTTATCATGGTCCCGGGCCTAGGTCTTACCATGCCGACTACGGTAATAGCTTCTTCCCTATAGGGGAAATTCGCTAATATATATATATATATATATATATATATATATATATATATATATATATATATATATATATATATATATACAGTATCGAACGAATGGTGTTTTTGGGGTCTGGGGACCTCAAAACGAAAAGTTATCATGGTCCCGGGCCTAGGTCTTACCATGCCGACTACGGTAATAGCTTCTTCCCTATAGGGGAAATTCGCTAAAAGGATGTTTTATTTTAAAATTGTGAAGGTTGGAAACTTCATATTTAATGTTAGTCCTGTAATGTATGGCAAATTTCAATTAAATAAATAATGTAATGACTTTAGTAAAAAACTTGTAGAGATATACTGGCGTTAAATGGATTTGAATTTCAAAGAAACTTATTCTCTACATTTTATGTTTGATTTTAGGTGTAGGCCTAGAATCTGAGAATGTATAGCCAGTGCACCTTTTACGTGACACCCTGTATAGCTTGTTTTAGGAATTATATAGGCTATAAGTTATCAACAGTGTAGCCTATCATCAAAATTGTTCAATGTGTAAAATATCAAAGATTTTATTAAGTTATTTGGAGTTGTAAATGGCTCCCACTATGGATATAACCCTCATTTCGCCCAAATCCTTTATCCTACCTAGCCTAATACACATAAAAAATACATAATGGGTTGGCCTTGAGCATGAGTATTCAGTAGCCAACTACTCACAAAATAATATCTCTTCGTTTCTTATTCAATTTCTTATAACTCGATCAATCAATAAATTATCCAGAAAAGAACACAAATGCGATCAGTGATTAATAAATCAGTGATGTGATATTCGAATGAATTAATCCTCAAATAATGAACTCTTTACATGCAGGAGGAAACGGAAATTACGGTTTTAGAGGAAGTCATTTTATTGGTATTGTTGTGTATAATAGCCATAGAGGACTAGTAATGTTCAAATTATGAACGAGTCTTTATTACCATAGAGGTTTGATGCAATACGCACTGATGAATTAGTTTAAATTATATATTTATTTGTACATATCAATAAATCTATAACGTAACCAACGAGGTTACATATAACTTCAACCCTAACAATAAAAAAAATAACAAACAACTGCTAACAATAATGTAAATATAACAAGTAATTAGGTTCTTGTTCCCCATAATCAGTGTTTAGATTTATGTATTTATATTCCGTGAATGGTGACATAAGTTATGTTGGGATAAAGTAGAGAAGTACTTTGTTGAGTATATCGATATTATAGATTGGTTTCTAATTTTTCTTCTTATCCGAAACATTGAAAATATTATTTTATATTTTATATGTAGTGACATAGACAACGACTTTTTAAGTTGTATATTAAAGATAATTTACTAAAAATAATCATGTTTTTACACAACGTAAATTGCCAAATCGGCAGTACTAATTACAATAAATTATACTTAGCCATTGTTTTGCATATTATATGTATAAATGATTTTCCGTATCTTGGATGAATATTTGACAGCTGATAATGGTGGCAACATTGTCAAAATCATTTAATCATTCTCATCACAACAACCGTCTGCTGCTTAACTCAACTATACATACAGTAATGTCTTCAGTCTATTTTTAGTGCCTGCATTGTTTATAATGATTATATTTCGTTAATCAATATTATTAGGATTACAAATTTATTAATAATTCTTAACCAGCTAATATATTTTCAGAGTTATTCCATTTGAGGTAATTATTTATTATTTTCTTGTCAAAGTTAGTTGTATTCTCTTGAAATACCTAGGTCAGGATTTGTTTATTAGTGAATCTCTATTGCCAATTAATAACAGTTACTTATGTGTTTAAAACTCAATGTAAGTAAGCAATGTAATAAGTAATGTAACTCAAAGGGTTAATTACAAACACATAGGTTAAATTCTACTGTGTTAGGCTTATGTTATTTGTAGTTTGGCTATCTGTACCCTAGACATTGTTTGGCTTCTACTTCAAGAATCATGAATCAACCTGTTTTTTTAAAAATAGTTTTACATTTTCATATTTCTGGCTAAATATATGTAGCCTGCTGGCTCTCAATTTGTTATAAGTTAGCTGTGAACTATATACCTATTTAACAATTGCAATTAGCCTACGATGACAAATTTATTTAGGCCAAGGCCCAATGCCTATTTTAACAAGCCTGATATTTGCAAAAAGGATCAGAAAATGAGTTAGGCCTACATAAATATTTAATTGAAGCCTAAATAGGCGTTTTTCAAAGTCACCTTCTACAACAGAACAGAGTGCAAAATCAGCTACTATAATGCTAACAATATAGGCCTAATAATACAAACAAATACTGTTTACAGTACGATAAGCATTCACCAACTAATCGGAAGCGATATATCGATTTTAAATATTTGATATATAGAATCACATCTTAAATCGATCCTCCTCAATAACATCAACACCCAAACAACTGAGTCCTCACGGTGAGCATTGAAAAGATCTCTAAAACTGGGATTATATGTGATGACTTAGAAAATCATTTGGCTGAATAATCATATCTTCGTGAAGTGAAAATTTCAGGATAATATCCATTCATTAATTTAATGAAAACAGCCCATAAAGTTTACCTTGGCAAAGATAACTAAGTGTTAGCTTTGTTATACGTTTCTTATTATTTACTATTTTTGTATTTTTTATTTTGTTTTTATTTGTTTGTTTTTGATCAATGTTTTAATAAATTATATTTGTAACTGACATCGCATATTATTATCGACGATATACAGATTGTTGATTTTAGACATAGATAACATTAATATAAATAATCAAGAATTTTCTATTAAGGTAGGCCTATACCAAGGGCAACTCTACTACAGGCCGGAGTGCTTCCCCCTTCCCCTAGCCGCTACGTTACAGTCTGAGTTCTATACAGCAACGGTGTAAGTGGAGCGCGCTTTCGATTACATGCTCCTGGACCTCTTTATTGCAATTTATTTGGAACGGAACTTATATATTTTAAATTTACATGAAATACAGAATACAACAGTGTAAAAATCATTTAGCTAAGCAAATATTCAAATTTGTATTAGTTAAAAGTATTTATGAGTTGTAATCGTAGGACACGAAATAGTCAGGTACTTTGGTATTATACGGATGCCACCCTTATACAGTGCACTGCGGCAGTTATGTTAGGATGGGTTATCATAAAAATGATTGTAGGACTTTCCTTGTTTCGTTACGAATAAGTACCATGAAGACAAATGTAACGTAGTGCACGGCAATAAATCACTCATGACACTGACCCAGATACAGGCGGTGACAGGTGATGTGCGCGCTCCGGTCAACGACCTGACCTTGGCCTATTTGGAGGGGGTTTGGCGGCCGGAAGTATGACTCATCAGGTATCGTTCGATTGGTAACGAAACAAGGAAAGTCCTACAATCATTTTTATGATAACCCATCCTAACATAACTGCCGCAGCGCGCTGTATAAGGGTGGCATCCGTATAATACCAAAGTACCAATAGTCACTAAGCGTAAACTTCTTTTATTTTTGAGGTAGAAACAAACTTCCAGCGGGAAAGTTGTAGATAATTAGTTTATCTACAACTTTTATTTCACATATCTTTTGATAAGTTGTTTTGTATGTTCAATAATCAAAGGTAAAGGAGCGAGGTATCGTTCAATTAATCTCGCGCCGCTAGCCTTGCTTTGCCGTCCATCCACGCTTGTGGCGGTTAGACAGTTGAGAATAGACAAGTTCAACATATCAGTTAAAGATGCAAAAAATATAAAAAATACAAATACAATGACAATGCACTATTTAGAGATTTGGCTATATTTATATAAACTTTAAAATATTTATTTAATGCTTAAAAATATGTTTGCGCATCAAGTGCTTCATTATTTAGTTAACTTTAAATTTTCAACGAAATAGGATAAAGGGTTTTGACTGTAGACCAGTTTAAAGCAGTGTATGTCAAGGAGCGTCGTATGTTTCTTACAGGAGTCGCCGGCCGCGTAGCACTCAGACCGTGGCGTCACGAATTCAGTGCTCCGGCCTGTAGTAGAGTCAGCCTTGCCTATACTGTTAAAATGATTCAAATTAAGTGCCTTGATTCGATATATCGAATGTTCAAGATCAAATCATCTTCTTGGAGTTTTAAGTTATCATCTTTCTGAGATAAATGTTTACTATGTTATGTTAACCATAGGTGTCACAGCTCAGAATAAAGATAGGTTTCCTTTTACAAGAGGGTTACAAGAAGTCGCACTGAAGATCAAACAGAAAAGTCGGTGGCAAGGTGAGCTAGCTTTTTATTTTAAAATAAATTCAAACAGTTTAAACATTAATAGTTAACATATCAGGCATACAATTAAAATTCAGATAAAACATAGGGCTATTTTGTACTATGGTATTATTATATTTAAGTGTTCTTGGTAAATAATGAGTCAAAAGTAATGTTGGCTCTCTGAAGGATATCATTTTGCTCTCCTACCGAATGCTATTGACACTTATACCTTCTAGTATAGTAAAACTGTAATTAATCGTTACCGTCAGAAGTGAGACTGTGAAACATAACAAAAATTTCTCTATAAACGTGTACTCTAACAAAATTTAAAATGGTTTATAGGTGAAATTAAAATAAAACCGTGTGCAATTGAATAATTAAGTGGCGTGCAAACTCAAGGTTGCCGCGACTGAGTAGGGAGTACAGACGCTTCCCATCATGGTATCTTGTATAGACCCTTCTGTACAGCGCCGATGGGGCGAATTTCAACCCTTGAAAAATGTACAACCTGCACATTTTAACATTGACGGATAACAGAGAGCAGCAGTTAATAAAAGTTTTACTGTACTTCTAGTTTTTTATTGGAAATTCATTTTTGGTTATGGCAAAGCTGGAAATAAATCACAAAAAGCTAAAATATAGCACTGTAAAAGCAATAAAAAACCCTGAAACTTAAAATCCAGATACTCAAGCGAGACAGCGCAAGATCTTGGGTGAGACTGGACGTAGCAGAGGGTCTGTGCCACAGACTAGGTGCGACACCAGTGCTCAAAGGAAACAGAAACAGAGCACAGGGCGATGTAAAAATCCCCGCATCGGTCGATATGTCTAACTTATTTGTAACTTATTTCTTTATAAGTCATACTTCTAGTTGCTCTAAATATAACTAGCTTTATTCTACTGTATTATTCTAGTTATTTTTCCAAAGCATAATCAGCAGCAGCTAGGTTGTCACAAACTTAAGTTTAATTATCGACTAATATGTTAGCGTACTTAATATCGCATTCATTATTTCACCATTTGAAGGTTTAACCTATGTCTTACAATTTTTAATCACTTGTCAAATCATAGAAATTGTATTTCTTTTTTAGCGAATTTCCCCTATAGGGAAGAAGCTATTACCGTAGTTCTCAAGGTAAGACTTAAGCCCGAGACCATGATAACTTTTCATTTTGAGGTCCCTAGATGCCAAAAACACCATTCGTTCAAATGTTTATATATGTATTTATATATATATTTATATATTTATATATATATTTATATATTTATATATTTATATATATATATATATATATATGTGTCCGTAAGCACGATAACTCTCGTAAAAAAGGTCCGATCTTAATGAAATTTGGTACAAATGTGTAAAGCACCTTTTGTTTGAACGAGTTCGAAAACCAGACGAATTGCACCATCCAAAGGGGGGTTTTTGGGGGGTTTTGTACCTCAAAAATGGGTTTTTTGGGGTTTTTACAAATCATTTTAATTTAAATCAAATTTTAATTTATACCATTGAATTCAGCTTAAAAAAAAAAACAATTTGGTATTTTGATCATTGCTCTACGTCAATTGGTTACCGAGATATTGAAAGTGCTAAACACAGTACGTTGTCTAATGTTATTCTTATGGAGAAAAAGAAAAATTGTATATCTCGCTTATTTATGAACATAAACTGGCGAAATTTGGTATATGGCTTGATCTGGTTGTGGTTTATTGTTGTTTGCACAAAAAAAAATTTTCGCCTATGGTTCCTGTAGCAGCAAACCTAGGTACTTGGTCCCCATGTTATTCTTATAGAAAATACTTAAATGTTATATATCGCTTATTTATGAATGTATATGGATGAAACTTGGTATGTGACTTCACTAAGATGAGTTCTATTGATATTTGCATAAAAACCCATTATTTTGTGTGCCTTGTTGCAGCAAACCTGCGTACTCATCCCCAATGTTATTCTTATGGAGAAAAATTAATTATTTAAATATCGCTTAGTTGTGAATAGATTTCTTATGAATCCTGTTAAGTGTTTTTTAAAATGTGTTATGTTATATATTCATTGGAAATTCGCTGAGTATGCAGGTTTGCTGCGACGGGGGTATTTAAATATTTCTATTAGATGCCTTTAAAATTTAAGGTAAAAGGATCATTTGTTACCTATATTCTTTTTATTACCTAAATTAAAAGATTGTTAGACTTTTAATAAAAAAACAGGATAACCACAAACAGGATCAGGACCAACAGGACTCTTTTAATACAAATGTGATTTCTTGCAGTGATGCTGATGGCACCTATCCTGTCGGAGGGGGGAGGGGGAGGGGGGAGGCTGGGCTACAACGGGCGGCAGCGGCTACCGAGCACTGACAGTGACGACAGCAGCTCCGATGATAACGCGGCGGCTGAGGGCCCGGGGGCTGACGAATACAAGTTCACCGAGGCTAGCCACTCCAACGTGGTGAGTGTTGTAGCAATGTAGTGTGAGAGAATTTACTTGTTTTCAAATTTTTTTTATCTTTATTTCGGTAGGTACAAACCACGATAGACCCACAACTACATTACACAATCAAACAAAACAAAAATAAATAACAAAGTAAGTTATTTAGACAGAAATGTGGTTTTCAACGATGAATTTAAAAGTCTAAAGCATGTTCATTCATAAATTATAGTAGTCCTAAAGACAGCTGACATACAGGAAATTCAACTTTAAAATTTATAAGGAACGATAAAGGGTATCTCTTGACTTTGTCGTACATAATGTGCATGCAAATGTTAAATGGTCAACATTTTCGGCATCTGTGTCACAGTCACATATTTCTTATTTAACAACTTGAATTTAATAAAGACGACAATCAGTTTAAATTAGTATGACCAATTCTTATCCTGTTAAAAGTGAAGTATCTTCTTCCATTTCCACTAGTGTGGTACCAAGGTCAACTTTTCAACTGGTACAGTCTGTTTTATTTGTAATTTTAGAGGTAGATATCCATGTTTTCAATAATATCATTGGCAATTAGCGAAGCATTTAGTATGTACTATCTTAGATCATTATATTTAAATACAACACCTATTTTTTTAGCCGTGACTCAAGGCACGAGACAATATTCTTTATTCACATGAACATGAACATTAAGAACAGCGCTTGTATCAAAATACACATGAACTTCTTAAGGATTTTAACATGTGAAGTATTAATTGAAAAACATACCTAGGTCTTGCCTATAGTTTTAAAACATAGGTAAAGTTGGTACATTGAAAGGCTAAAGTTTGTTCTCAATGGTGGAGTTCTTCTAAGCCAAATATACTAGTGATTTCAAGTATTACCCTCACTAGTTTTATAATAATTTTTTTAGCCTCTAAATCAGTATTGTATACCGGTACTGAATTTTAAGTTTTAATAAATTAACAGAAACTTTTGTGTCACTCTTGTAATCGAATATGAAATTTTTCTTTGTTTCTCAGACAAATTCCAAGACAAACCTCTGTAGGATGAGGCTAAAGTTGTCTGTTTATTTTTCACTGCCATTTTTCATTCAGGTCTTGATGGGGTTGAATGACCTCCGTAAGGCCGGCCAGTTCTGCGACGTCACACTTTCTGTGGATGGAGTCAAGTTTCCAGCTCATCGAAACGTATTGAGTTCCTTCAGCCCTTATTTTAAGGTAGTGTTTTACTTTTCCTTCTAAACACTGTGATCTAGGTTGAACATCTAAGTAAAAAGCTGTATCCGCATAACAAACAGACATGCCTTCATTACTTGATTATTTTGAGACGGTAAATGTTATGGAATAAGTTTAAATTTGGTGCGGCATTTCACCAAATCCGTGTGTGGTTCCTGAATTGAAAAGTTGATTGAGAATTGACAGACACATTCATTGCTTTCTATTTCTAAAAGGTCCAATCCAAAGTGAAAAACCTCTTTTAGCGTATTTTGGTAATAGCTGAAGAGTCCAACCTCAGCGTTATGCTTGATGATTTACATAAGCCTCGCTACAAATTTTGGTAAACAATATCATAAATTGGCTTCTGATATTAGTTTGATTATGTCAAATGTTTTATTTTGTGTTTGGTTGGACAAAGTATAATATTTTAAAATACTTGTTTTGAATCTCTTTGAAATCTACAACAGGAAATCCTTTTACCTTAAAATTATTTTCTTTATATTATTATTATTATTATTATTATTATTATTTATATTTGTTATATTTGATACTTTTTTTCTGGATATTTTCCTGAAGAGACACACCCTATTCATTTGTTTACTTATGAATCTCAAGATTATTTGAATCTGGCCAAAAATTAGTTTATTGTTGAGTACAACTTATTTCATGCTACGTTCCTAGGGTAAGTTTTGAAGGATCAGTTTAAAATCTTCGCCAACTGACCATTCCAGTCTACCACAGGCTATGTTCCTGAGCAAGCTGGCAGAGTCTAAGCAGAGCGTGGTGGCGTTGAAGGGTATCGAGGTGGACATGATGAGTCTGCTGCTAGACTACGCCTACACCAGCTCTCTGGTCATCACCAGGGCCAACGTGCAGGCTCTGCTCTCAGCCGCCAATCTCTTACAGGTATGAGACTAGTAGACATCCCACGCTGGTGCGAGTAAGAAAATGTTTTGACTTTTGTGTCATTTGCTTATAGGACGTGTTGCACACTACTGCCTAGATTATTTGGATAGAATATGTCGTTTTGTTATTTAAGAGGTTACACTTTTCATATTTCTAGGCCTATTAGTGAAAATTGTCACCTATATGCTTTATTTGCAATTTGATCTTATTTATCGTGAAAATGTGCGCTGCAGTCAAAAACTTTTTGAATTTGTGAATATAACAGTTCTAAGAACTCAAAAATTCCTAATTCAAAGAAATACTGTGTAATTCACTTATTCCTGTTGTTTTTTAATCAGGTCTATTCTAAGAGTTTTTTCATTGTTCACATGCTATTTTTTTAAGGTTGGCAGCCTCTTTTAGCCTTACTTTGCCTGTCCACATACTATTAATAAATGCATGGAAGGTATCCTGCAAAGAAAAGGTTGAGATGCTGCAGTACAAGCTAGACAGTAACAACACAGTTTACTAGCCAGGACTGGGATTCAAACCCACAGCAGGTCTTGATCACTACGCTGACTCACTAATTGATCTAGGCTATAAATTACAACCTCAAATGATATATGGGAATGTATAGTAATAAAGTAAACCATCCCAACATTCACATTGTTGTTGGATTAGGAAACCCCAGGATAGCTACTAGGCACATCTTCCACAAGCGAAAATATTGTGCAGGTTAACAGAAGGATAGGATATAGCAGGAAAGGCAAGGGTGGGATGGGACGGCAGCCCAATTGACCCTTCAGAGGGCCAACTCCCGTGCCCCTGTGACAGCTGGGATTAGGCTCAAACAGGGGACCCGCATTCTGCCCTCCAACTGGTCAATACAACCGATATGGTATCCTGTACAAACAGCCAGAGACCATTCATTCTTAGCATGGGGATCACACCCAGAGGTTCTTTCCCCAGCTGCTGCAAATGGAGGAACCAAAGGTGAAAGGGGAGTTTGTCATAATGGACAGCCAAAAGACTTACCATATAATGATAACTTCATTTGCTGTAACCCAATGTCTGCATCAAAACTGGTATAGACCAGGTTTAAGGTTGTCCTGGGACACCATCCCAACCTTTTCTGTTGAACAAAATTAAACCATCACTCTTGAAATAATCCAGATCAATTTTTTAAAGCTTGAATACGCAAACCCAGTGATTTATTTTCATGAACTGCACTAATGGGTCTCAACAGGTTAAACCGAATAACAAGAACAAGGTACCAACAAGGATGATGGTGTCTGTGCGCCGATCTCCTATGATTGAAGTGATTTTTTGTTCATTCGGCTGCAAAAAACCTCAAAACAAGTGCAGTCCGACAGATCACATATCACTTTGATCAAATAACAAGGGTGAGAGGGTTTGTATTCCTCAATCTTAGGCCTGACCAAAAACATATAAAAATTAAACTTGTAACATCCAAACAATGAACGTAAACCAATTGTTTAGGTGATACCAGTTATCGAGGCAGCCTGTCTGTTCCTGGAAAGACACATGGATGCAACCAACTGCCTGGGTATTCACTGCTTTGCGGAGGCCCATGCCTGCACGGACTTGCAGAAAAAAGCCAAAGACTACGCTTTACAGTGAGTTGATATTTGTAATCGTTTAATTTACGCTACTGCATGTCAGATACAAAGTGTGTTGATAGATGGGAGTGATACATGGACAGTTTGATTTTTATTTGGTATTGTGATTTTCTAAAGTGGTGGGGGAGCTTCAGTTTGAAGTTTCATTTATAAATCAGAACACCTTAAAGCCACATCTGCAAGTCAAAAAGATTAAAACCCTATACAACAAATTTGTCGACAAACAATACTTTTGCCAAGTTTTATCATGAATTAAACAAACCTCTTTCATATAGAATAGCAAATAAAAATCTTACGAGAGATTAAATACTATATTTTATTATAAAAGTATAGATTTACTTAGGAGGACAAGTTTTAAGTATAAATCCTCAATACTTACATTTGCTTATCCCCGGCAAAAGCTAGCTTATCTATAAAAGCTGGCTTGAGGTATAACACAGGTCTGGGTTAAGTCCATTGAACCTTTAGGTAATTTCAGCACCTTCCAATTGATTTAAATCTTACCATTATTTAAGCTAATCCATCAACACCCACAGGCATGCAGTAATTTCCACTCCGCTATTAAACCATACTCTCTCCATACCTACCAGCTTTTCCCTCCCCCACCACTGCTTTGGAGAGGTATATTGAGAAAACTCCTTGAAACACATCATCCTAAAGGAGATGGTAAATCTCCAAAGGCAGACTACCATAAACCTATTCTTTTTAAACTAAAAATAAGCAATAAGCCAACATTTTAGTTGTCTATATACTGAAATATGTCCCTTTGAACTAAAAATATTAACCATTTAAAAGGTTGTGAAAACTTGAATCACATAATAAGGATTGAGAGATAAACATACCATTGTCATGCCATACCTTGCCACAGTTTTGATCTAAACAACTGTAATATTATGTTTTGGCGGGAGCGCAGAATTGACTCGGTTAACAACTGTCCCAGCAGGGAACCCACTCTGTAAGAAAGTTTCGGGCCCGAATTCACCATGCGCACTCCCCTTGCTGCCACATGTACTGTACAAGTGATGCCAACATACATATACAACAGAACAAAGATAGCCTACTTATAAAACTTGACAATAATTTCAAACCACAAATCTTGCCTTTGTCATTAGTACTTTGTAAACTTAATTAAAACTGGTGATTATATTTTTTGTTTTTTTGCTTGAAAGGGAACGTTTATTTTGTTTTCATGAACTTGTAAACTGAAAAGCATGGATTGAATAAAAGTTGCCCCTTTGTATTAAATTTTTGAAAGGAAACAATTGCAGTCTTATCCCGGACCAAAAACTAACATACTACGCTGCAGCGGTTAGATTAGGTTAGGTTACTGTAATTTTTGTACACAATACGATAGTTTCCGAGGGTCCCATAATTTTAATTTGAATGCTGGAAGTTGGCAGAACTTCTGTTGTTATGACATAGTGGGAATGACGACATGGCTTGTTGGTACAGGCTCATTCCATGTCAAATCAACACAATATTAATCACTTTTTTACCTCACCATCTCAGATTTTATTGAAATTTAGTACATGGATTACCACCAGATAGACTAAGAAAAATACAAAATTTCAGCTCAATATCTCAAACGGTTTTCAAAATATGGCTATGTAAAGTTTTTAAAAAAAACGCAAAAATATGACCGTCGTTCAATTTTTGAATTGAAATTGCAGCTCTTCTAGATGAGATAGAGAGTTGAAAGTGGTGTCATTTTAAATCTTAAGCTATGCCCTTTAATTTGACATACAACTCACTAGAGGTTATAATACAAATATTTTTTCAAATTTTTGAATTTAAATTTCAAATTTGAATTTCACAAAAAGCGCACTTTTTAAAAAAATTGAAAAAATTATGTAGAGTCGGTTAGGTTGTTGTTAATAAGTGTTATAAAAATTATTATGGGACAACAATGGGTTCATACTTTAAATAATTATTTAAAAATTTGCGTTTTGCTCATGAATGAATTACCACTAGCCAGACCTCTGACTGTCTAGCCTCTTGAATATATGAACCTAATATGTTTAATTTAAGTTTAATTTTTTCCCATTGTTGAGTCTATGAACTTTTAAGTACTAACCTATACCTGTATATTCAACCTAAATCAAATTTGTTTGCTTATTTATCTTTTGATGCGTAATATCTTATTTGATGAAAGCAAGTGTAATATAGGGAAATAATATAGGTAAGCTAGGAATAAATATGTAGGCATATCACTTGGCTAATTGTACTATTTTAATTTCTATAATTTTAACCTTTTTAAATATCTTTAATTTGTCTTGATAGTTTATCAATTTCATTAATTAAAATCTGTTAAAACTAAACAGTAGCCAGGAATTTAATTTAATCACAACATAGATTTTTAAAATTAAATAAATATAATTTGAACTTGTTCAAAAATAACTGTGCAATATGGAAATACTATGGAAATAATTTTAAACACATTGGCCTACCTATGAAACTATTGATTGCCCTGATGGATCTTGAAAGCTTCGTGGGTGTTTTTTCCATCTGAGTCTTGAATCTTATAAACTCGCCCAGTTGGTGTCACTGGGTTTACTTTGCAGAGGACATCTGTTACACTAAGCCACAAGATGTCTGGTTTCCTTGGAAATGTGAAAGATGGGGCAGGGCCAGCAGGATGAAGGAAAGTTAGTTTGACTTCATCATCTTCTTCATTTTTTGCCAAGACATACGCCAACCACCATTTATCGTCGTACACTGCTGTTACGTACCCACTAACTTCTGATAACTGTAGTTTTTCTGTAGCATTTAACATTTTCACTGTTGAGTCGGATGAGTACGAAAACGGTTTAACTAGTACCCTTGATGTGCTTGTTGTTAGGGGGATAAAAGCATGCAGTTTTAGGGTCCCTTTGATTGTCAAAGCACAACTAAAGCGTTTCTCCAAGAATTTTTCCGTTTCAATGTGGTCTTCTTGTGTTGAGAATTCAAAATTTACAGATTTAATATTTTCCACTGCCCAGTCATACAGATCCCTCGGTGTCAATATCTGGTTTTCAAATGGTCTCTGCAAACTAGCCTTAGTAGCTAATCTTTTGAGGGTTCCTCCAACTCCATCGCATGGCCCTTTTCCGTGTGCGGTGGCAAAAAAATGCCATTCGGCTTCAACACTAAAGTCCTCGAGATGGTGACACAGATTTGAAAAGTTCTTTTTGTTCTTATACTGTGCAGCACATCCGTCAGAAAAATAATAAATTTTTCTGACAATTCCAAATTTGGTTTTGAGGAACTGGATTAGTTTCTTTTGGAAGCAATATACAGCTGCGGTGTTATGCTCCAGAAAATCAGAAATTATTACGTAGCTGGTGTGTTTGAGTTCTTTTCCTTCTTTGAAATATATAACAAAAGGATGGATTGTGGCATGATCACTGGCCCAGTGGTATCCTTGGGCCTCATCTTGTACCACAAAGCTAAAATTTTCAGAAAAATCCCCACTCACACAGAACTCTCCGTCTTTTAAACTTTCTTTAACATCCTTCAAAAAAGAACTCTGCTCTTTTGCGACAAAGTCGTGAAATACTAAGTTGGACAGTTTTTCAGCGAACAGTTCTATGAACTCATTTGAAGTTTTTTGAAACGTCTCCAATGAGCATTGGTCTACAGTGACCCATTGGCGAAAAGTTACTTTCTCGATCATGTTTTCTTCAAACTTTTCTTCTAGAATATGCTTTATTTTATCTACTCCTGGACATGAAAGACAAGTACTTGTACAACAGTCAATGGAGGGAGGGTTACACAACATATTTGCTAAGCAATGTTTATATGTTGCTAGGACACCATTTGTTACACTGTTTAACTTAGCATTCTCTATCATCAGTTTTACATTTTGGTGAAATGTGCATACACACACCGAGTGTGTGCCACTCTGACCCACAAGGATGCAATTCTTCGGTCGCAACTCTGCAAATTTGGAAAATCCAATTTTCAGATTCGGATGTTTACTTTTAAAAGCAGTGAATATTTCTTTCAAATTTCCTAAAATCAATCTTTTCGATGCAACAATTTTTTCTCCATTTTCACCTTTTACAACAGTGCAATCTTTTTTACCGGGCATGACACGGCTAATCTCATCACTTTCATAAAAAGATTGGACGGCTTGAACTACTTCTTGAGGCAAGCTCTTTCCTGGTCTTTGGTTGGGACTTTCGAGTATTCCTTTGTCTTTCAGTAGCTTTTTAGCCTGTCTCACCATATAGTTCGGGGCATTAAACTCCCTCATAATTTTGCGCACACTCCAGGAGTCTGGTAAGCATGTTAATAACATTATCTTTTTTTCCCTTGACTCAGTATTTGCAAACTGTGCTTTAAGATTCGTTAAAACTGATTCATTCTGTACATCCGTTTCATCCGTGTCAGAGGAGCCTTCAGTATTTACAAAAAGTTGACGTTTCATTACCCCTTCAATCTTTTTAATCTTTTTCGCAGAATATTGTTTTGATTTTATTTTTTTACTGTCAACGGGAGATTCTCCTAATTCAACTAGAGACGAATTGAGTGTCTCTAGTGCAACAGCAGATGGTTAGGATCATTTGCTTCATTTGAACTTGAATCACTAGCCTCGCTTTGTTCTTTACTTTTCAGCAAACTTATTTCTTTCCTACACTTATCACAAATCTTTGAAAGTTTATCTATTTCTGGATACAAGGAACACATCCATTCAGTCACATTTCTCAGTCTTTTTTTATCTTTAACAGAATGTTTGTTTTTTTTCAAAGGGTTACAGCATTGAACTACTTTATATCTTTCCATGTTAATAAACTTTATATAGGCCTAGATGACAACAAACCACCTGCTTAAAATATATATATATATATAAAATACATACATGGTGTGTCAATTAAATTGTTTTAAATAAAATGCCAATTATAGTTTAAATGTTTTGACTACAAAAAAAGGAATGGTCACAACTTCAGATTAATAACCAAAATCAACAAAAGGTATTTTTTTTTTACTTATTTAAAATTTGTTAATGTAAAATAAAATATCAATGTCTTTCATATCAATAAAAGTATTGTAATAAAAACATCAAAAAGATTCATGTTACAAGTTTTGAGTTAATTGGATCTAATAATACAATTGGAATAAGTACTTACAACAAGTTGGTATAAAAGACAACATTAATAAAATATACTGTTTTTAATTCAAAAGAAAAAATGTTATGTAAGTTTAAATTTAATTGGCACACCAAACTATTAAATTAAAACTTCCACTATAAAATTCACTGAGAAGCACTGCACAACACAACTGTCCACCACAAAATCTGATATGAGACTGGCAAATGACTGTGCAGACACAGACATGAACCACTTGAATCCTGTAGCTGCATGTTCTTTTCTTGTCTGAACTTGAAAGTTTGAATCTTGACTTTTACTAAGGGGTCCTTGCTCAGTAACCATGGGCCTAGTTGCCTTTTTTAGTACGTCACTGGTTATTGTTAGTAACTTACCATAAAGCACCTTCAAGTATTATAAATAAAATAAAGATTTTGTAATGCTTTTATATTTACTTATGCTATTCCAATGGCTAGTATCTATCTAACTTACTTTCATGGACTAAATACAAATAATAAATAGGCCTATGCAAATAAGATCTTTGGAAGTTGCTAAAATATTAAGCTACATTTTATTTTAAAACATTTTTGGCTCATTTCTTTCAGCAGTCTGATCATCTATACTAAAACACACTTTTTTTAATAATTAATTAAAGTATGAACCCATTGTTGTCCCATAATAATTGTTATAACACATATTAACAACAACCCAAACAACTCTACATAATTTTTTCAATTTTTTAAAAAGTGCGCTTTTTGTGAAATTCAAATTTGAAATTTAAATTCAAAATTTTGAAAAAATATTTGTATTATAACCCCTAGTGAGTTGTATGTCAAATTAAAGGGCATAGCTTAAGCTTTAAAATGACACCACTTTCAACTCTCTATCTCATCTAGGAGAGCTGCAATTTCGATTCAAAAATTGAACGACGGTCATATATTTGCGTTTTTTTGAAAACTTTACATAGCCATATTTTGAAAACGGTTTGAGATATTGAGCTGAAATTTTGTATTTTTCTTAGGCTATATGGTAGTAATACATGTACCAAATTTCATTGAAATCTGAGATGATGAGGGAAAATCACTGTGTTGATTTGACATGGAATGAGCCTACAGGACTCGCTGGGAGGTGAGCTGAGGGAATTTGGGTGCAAAATATTTAGAAAATCTTCCTGCTGGCGCACTTGTTCCTGACTGTGGAAGCACTTTCCATAGTCTCATTTTTGACAGGATAAGTTTCCTCAGAATCTTGTAAAGTTAGGAATTTCTTCACCATGTAATCATTGGCAGGAACTTCTGGGAGGTCTGCCACCAGGAGGAGTTCCTCACACTGACTGCGGCCAAGCTGGTGGAGCTGACGAGCAGTGATGAGCTGGAGGTGGAGAAGGAGGAGATAGTGTTCCAGGCGGTGGCTCGCTGGTACAACCACAAGCCAGAGGCCAGGCGGCCGGAGTTTGCCAAGGTGGGTGGTAGAGTAGGTTTCATATATGACTCAGGGAACAGCCAAGCTGGTGGAGCTGACGAGCAGTGATGAGCTGGAGGTGGAGAAGGAGGAGATAGTGTTCCAGGCGGTGGCTCGCTGGTACAACCACAAGCCAGAGGCCAGGCGGCCGGAGTTTGCCAAGGTGGGTGGTAGAGTAGGTTTCATATATGACTCAGGGAACAGCCAAGCTGGTGGAGCTGACGAGCAGTGATGAGCTGGAGGTGGAGAAGGAGGAGATAGTGTTCCAGGTGGTGGCTCGCTGGTACAACCACAAGCCAGAGGCCAGGCAGCTGGAGTTTGCCAAGGTGGGTGGTAGAGTAGGTTTCATATATGGCTCAGGGAACAGCCAAGCTGATGTCAAAGATGATTCAAGACATCGGTCAGATGTCATAGGTGAAGATGGGAAAGTCATATAAATGCTTTAAAATCTAAACTTAGGAAATTAGTTTTTGTTTCTAGACAAGTAAGAGAGATATTAAACGCAAATTAAATCAAAACAGTCTACCTTGTCTACGTATAGTCTGTACTTTGATACAGAATCATAATTTGGGGAGGGGCTAGTAGAACTTTAGTTGAACATTTATTTGTAATCCAAAAATTAATAATCAAAACAGCTTTTCAAAAACACAGGTGGTATTCAGCTGAATTACTTTGGCTCAAGACATCGATAATGGTGTATAAGTTAGTTAGTTTCTTCATAAAAAGAATTAAAGCATTCTGGCGTATAACAGAAGAGACTCCGATATTGTGACAATGTATGTGTTGTAATCAAAATTTACCTTTGGTCTGACATAATCATGGCTGAAATTCAAACCTTTGAATTCCAAGAAATATGGATTGGTTAATTCAAAATAAACTATGTCTAATCTTGCAAGTCCAATACAATTCAAAACTAATAATAGGGGTTGTATGCTCATAAGTTTTACCAATTACATTAGTTAATACTTTAGTTCATAGCTAATGTGATAAAGGTCAAAGTAATCCCTTTGATGATTTGATAATAAATTTTAAAATGGTTTTTCAAATTTCCTCTCAAGTCCTTTATCATACTTCAATCAATTAATGGCTCAAATTAACTTTTTATTTTTATATGTACACAAGAGATCTTTTCAATGCAAAACATCCATGAATTGCGTGTTTTCCGTGGTTGTGTTTTGTAGGTCTTCGTATAAGCCATATTTGTGAGGAAATTTATTTCTCATTGGGAGTCTTTAGATTCGTATTATGCATAGTTTCAACAACACTGGACACTGTTCACAGGTTCTGGAGACAGTGAGACTGCCGCTGCTCAGTCCGTACTTCCTTCACGATTGTGTGGAGAGCCTCGCTGTGGTTAGGCAGAGTCCAGAGTGCTACAGGTCAGTACTCAGTCAATCAATGTGGTGGGGATTTGATCAGTCACACTACATTAAAGTAGTGAACAATAGACAGTATCCTTGATTAAAAACTTGTTAAGGTAAATACATAGAAAAAGGATAGTGTTTTTAGTGAATTTCCTTTGGAAAGTGAACTATTACCATGACCCGCACGGTGAAACTTAAGTCCGGGACCACCATAGAAGTTCCTAATGTGACCCCCTGAACACGTTTTGGGGGGTCGTTCAAAATTTTATATATATATATGTGTGTTTGCACTCTAGCGGTCACATTTTTTGTCCGATTAACTTCAAATTTGGTAAGGACGTTTCTTTCTGTAATCAGTTGGACAAGTTCGTTGGGCAAAACAATCGGAAAACTCCAAACCCCTTTTTTGGGGATTAATCTTTCAAATTTTGAGTTTTTGGGCCCAAAAAGGGTCAGAAGAGCCCCGTATATAAAATTAATGCATATAATAAGATGGGAATTAGTAAGGCAAAAGTTTTAAGCCCTCTCTCATCATTCTAGCATAAATAATTACCGAGTGATTAAAAAAAATGTGTTTCGACCAAACACAGTACGTTGTCTTATGGGGGGTTTACACTAGAAAAGCCTGCTACTCCTTTGTTAAGAGTACTTTTATCATCCCCAGCAACCTCACGCCTACTTTCAAGCCTGAATGGACCTTCTCCTAACATTATAATGCGCAAAATTGTATTCCCAGCTTTGCAGGTAAATGAAACCAGGAGCATCAGAACAGCCAAAAAATCGATGTTTTCAGATTTCAATAAAAATTGGAATACATGTATGTTTTTACATTGATTTTGAGTATTAAAAGTTTTTATATGGAAATTCACTTCCTTCACGTCGGCGTGCTGCGTGTGAACTCGTTTTAATTTGTTTGTGAAATTCTTGAAGCACAGGTAATGGGCCGAAATATCATTATTAATAGTATTAAATGTAGGGGTGTGCGAGTAGTGATTTTTTTAATCGAGTCGAGTCGAGTAGTGCCAACTATTTTTGAGTTTCGAGTATTTTCGATCGAGTATTTGCCATCAGTTGGTAGGTTAAAACAGGGTAATGGGATTTGGATACCACCCTAGATTTGATCATCTAAACATGGTTCATAACTAATAGCAATACTTAGTTTTGGCCAGCACAATCAAACTGGATTATGTATTGACAAACAAAACGCGGTTTGGCAATAGTTTTCGGCCGATAAAACACGGTCCGGTTGTCATTTAGCCAATATCACCTGGTCCAGACATCGCTTATGATCAATATTAGATGACGAAATCGTTAGTTACGGCCGATATTAAGTGGCCCAGTTTCCACTTTTGCCGATAGTATGTTTTCCATCGTCATTTACGGCTGAAATTACGCGGTCCGATCGTCATTTTCGGCAGATTTTACGTGATGCGATTGCCTTTTGCGGCCGTTACTATGCGTTTTGGCCGGTCGCAATCGTTGGCGATCGTCATTTTCGGCCGATTTTACGTGATGTGTTTGCCTTTTGCGGCCGTTACTACGCGTTTTGGCCGGTCGCAATCATTAGCAATCGTCATTTTTGGCCGATTTTACGTGATGCGATCGTCCTTTTGCAGCCATGACTACGCGTTTTGGCCGGTCGCAATCGTTAGCGATCGTCCGGAAATCGGCGGGAAATACTCGCTCGAACTTCCGAGTATTTTTCAAAACTTCGAGTCGAGTTCGAGTATTAAAATACTCGGCCGAAAACTCGTAGTTTCGAGTACTCGCACACCCCTAATTTAATGACAGGTTAAACCTGTTGTAAAAGATTGTATTGGTTGATTGTACTTTAGCTTACAATTGAAAAAGTGTAAACTTTGACTATTTCTAATTACTATCTGCAGTGGTAAAATCTTAACAGGTTGATAAGAGAGAGAGAGAGAGAGAGAGAGAGAGAGAGAGAGACTTCTTACTGCATTTTTGTGTTTTTTAGGACTTGTAGCAATATAGTAGGCCTATAGTAAAACCTTGCTTAACCGGACCTTGCTAAACCGAAATTAGGGTTAACCAGGACGGCCTACAAGAAATCGATAATCAATAATGGAGAGGTTGTCTAGCGTATGACTCATGGCGCGTCGAGA
Source organism: Allygus modestus (assembly GCA_963675035.1). Taxonomy (NCBI): domain Eukaryota; kingdom Metazoa; phylum Arthropoda; class Insecta; order Hemiptera; family Cicadellidae; genus Allygus; species Allygus modestus. The sequence goes on from OY776115.1 coordinate 22,681,369, forward strand.
GACCGCCCACCGTGGTGGCTACTGAACTTGGGGGTTGTTTTAACGGGTTTAGCCACATACCTGATCCGCCCCTGAGGTGGTGAGAGGTTGACCCATACTGCATTTTCCGCATTCCCATATTGTACAAAAAAAAAAGGATCAGTGTGCCCTGAACTCTTACACCTGCATCTGATGAAAACGAAGTTACTGTTGAGGTTACTTATTGTCATTTGCCAGTTGAAGTGAAGTTTTTTGTGGTTGAATTGATTGTTGATTACTTCAAGAAGTATCCTTTTCAATGTAAATTGGTAAGTATTTCATATTTCATTGAACTTACGTTGGGAAAATTCCAAGATGTTACGTATTTTACCAAAATTATACTTGAAATACCAACTGTTGACTATCCGAAAAAACGGTTTATCCGGATTGGCCCCGCCCCCATTATTTCGGTTAAGCGGGGTTTTACTGTAGTAGAGGTTTATAACACTTAAATGTGACATTTGATAATTGGATTTTAGGCTGGATGTGTTAGTTGATCATCTTCTGCAATCTTATTACATTTCATTGTGAAGATACTTCAGCTGATGTTCTTAAAAGTACGATTAGGCCCTGCATAATAGATTAGATTCTCCCTAAAAATAGTAATATTACAGATAGGACCAAATATGATGAAGTGTAGAGGGCATTGAGGGGGAGTCTAAGATTCACCTACTTCTACACTTCCCCTCTTTTTATCCTGTCAAGTACAGTCAAGTTATACGTATACTAGACACTTATGGTGGCTGCTCTAAAATTATCCGGCCAGTTTGTGTAAGGGAAGTCTAATAGGAGATGAATTTTGGTATCACCTAACTGCCCTCCACGCTTCATTTTAATTTTCCACTCTATATGTAATCAAATACAAGGAATCATCTTAAATCTATACTGATAATGTAGTTGAGCATGTGTGTGTGGTGTGTCCATACGATTTTTAAAAAATAGCTACAAAAATCTGTTCCTGGCCCATACCAAGTAGAGGACCATCAAATTTTAGATACTTTTTCCCCAGATCTCAGGGCTCCCCTCACTGGCCTTCAAAGTTGTCACGTTATCCCAAACCATACCGCATTTTTGGGGACCAAAATATGTTGGATTCTTTCTTCCTACCTCAGGGCCGTGCCTCACTATCACTGTATCACATTATCCAATCTTGACGTATGATGGTTTGTTGGATTTGTTCCACAAATTTGTATGGACGTTGTTAGATAAGACTTTTTGTATGATTCTATTAAACTTTAATTCTTAGTAAAATATTGAATAAGTTTATTTTAACATGGCCTTAGGGCTCTGCCCCACTGGCTTTCAAAGTTACCATGTTTCTCTCAAGGAGAAAAGATGTTACTCAGTGAAACAAAAGGCACTTGGTCTATGTTCTTTGTAAATGTGAATGAAAACGAGTATGTTTGTAGATACGTGGAGGAGGCTAAGTTGTACCACCTGCTGCCTGACAGACGAGCTGAGCTGACATCCGAACGGACCAAGCCCCGCAACAGCGCAGACACCATCGAGGTAAATAAATGGGCATTGTTACAAGAGAGGGGATTTGTACGGGATATTTTAATAGTACCCCCGAGTTTTACCCGGGGAAGGTCAGTTTGTTAGGTGACTTGGAGTAATTTTTCACCACTTCCCTCTACTAACGACCTGATTTGCTTAGCTCATTTGCCTCTTTTCTGCATGTTTAAGGTTACTCCAATTGTTAATACAGCTTGATGTCCTTTTTAATCATTTTGGATATGACCACGATTCGTGTAATTTTAATTTTGTGAGGGGTTTTTTGGGGGGAGGAAATAAATTCAGAAATCGTAAACGACTCCCCAAACTTGGACAACAGTTGTCGACAGATTTGCCTCGGGATTGCTCAGGAATGAGATGGGATTTATTTCCAGGGGTCGAGTCAAGCAGAATTTCAAATTAATGTAGTTCGATGGGTGCAACATAAGGGCTCAGAAAGCAATTGTGAGGAAGTATCATATTCAAACCAATTTAGCGGTTGTGTTACTTCATTTCTACCCTTGTAAAATTGTATTTATTCGTCTAAAACTTTGGATCAACTTTGCAAGAAATTATGATGGATGTGTCTTTAGTTTATTTATTTAATTCTGTTAATTACTGAGGTGAAATGGCAATAACTTAGTTATATTTAAACAACTTTTAGTGAATGTTTAGTCATTAGTTTCTTTTATGTAATAAAAGAACCGAAATAAATTGGTGTAAAATTGACAGACTTAAGCATTTTAAATTTTTTTGATGATTGATAGTAGAGGTGTGCGGATATCCGAAAAGCCGGTTCGGTTTCGGTTTCGGAAGGTTTTTTCGATATTCGATAAGGTCCAGTATAAATCCGACTTATTCGGATAGACTGTATATCTGGGTATAATAAGCCAGAAACAAAATAATAAATAAGTTTGGACCATTACTAAACGCTTTGACTCTGACGACGTCGTTCAAAATAACGTAAACGTGACGCAATGCCGGTCACTTGTTGTTCGGTTTCGGTACGGATCGATACGATATTTGTGTAGATTCGCGATGTATCTTATCGCGATACACGGCCGGATCGTACATCACTGTAGCAACAAAGAATAAATACGGTCTATACAGAGCAATGAGCAATAGCAAACGTTTTTGATGTTAACAATCGCAAGTGTATACATCATTGCTATTCGATGTCGATTCAAGATTCACGGGATAGACGCAGATAACGAGACAACAGTAGTGGATTACTGCCGAATAAGTCGATAATTTAAAGTTGATAGTCGATATGCGACTGTATCAAAATCTCACGATTCAATGAGCAAGCTCTCATAGAGTAAGTCGTAATTCCAAAGTCGCAATACGCAATCATAAATGTTAGTGTATGAAATTTAAAATTGCTGCTACTGACATTTTTCTATTCAATAGGTACCTTTAAAACCCTGAGTAAAATATTGCTGACATGCACAAAAAGAGTTACATAGCTTTCTCTACGGGGAAGTTTCCCCGTATGATCAACGAGCTTAATTTATCTAGAGCTCTCATACTCCAAGAAAAGCCTTCACTTTTTAAACTCGTTGTGTGGATTACGACGACGCGAAGCAGCGATGACGGATTTGCGAAAGTATAGCTTAGTTATCTATAATTTATTTACACAAGTTTCATCGTTCGGTTATTATTTGATTTTGAACAATTCATTTCTTTAAAATGGAACCGAAAAGGATTAGCATCATATGGAAATTCTTTATAAAGAACGAAGCCGATAGTGAAGTCGCTGAATGTCTGAAATGCAAGCTTTAAGGTTATGTTTATGTTTACATTCCGGTGACAAAGTTTATATTTTTTAGTAAACAAAAAACATTCAAACTAGTTAGTAAATTTATAAACAAAGGAAATTATTTGGTCATGGATGTTTTGGTTAATTTATACAGAGAAGGCCTACTGAATCATTTTGTCACTGCCCAAGTTGTGCTAGGCCTAGTAGTATGTTGTGATGTCTGCTTCTTTTTAACATCGGTGATTCTGGTCTTTTAATAACCAGGCAGTCATCATATTAAAATGTTTCCTTGTTTTAGCGAATTTCCCCTATAGGGAAGAAGCTATTACCGTAGTCGGCATGGTAAGACCTAGGCCCGGGACCATGATAACTTTTCGTTTTGAGGTCCCCAGACCCCAAAAACACCATTCGTTCGAAACTGTATATATATATATATATATATATATTAGCGAATTTCCCCTATAGGGAAGAAGCTATTACCGTAGTCGGCATGGTAAGACCTAGGCCCGGGACCATGATAACTTTTCGTTTTGAGGTCCCCAGACCCCAAAAACACCATTCGTTCGAAACTGTATATATATATATATATATATATATATATCTATATATATATATATATATATGTGTCCGTGAGCACGATAACTCTCGTAAAAATTATCCGATTTTGATGAAATTTGGTATAAACGTGTAAAGCAACATTTATGACTTTAAGTTCGAAAACCAGCCAGATCGCTTTATCCGAAGGGGTATTTTGGGGGGGTTTTGTACCCCAAAAATGGGTTTTTTGAATTTTTTACATATAATTTTGGAAATAGTCAAATTTTAGTTTTTATCATTGGATTCAGCTTAAAAAAACACACAATTTGGTATTTTGATCATTTCTCTACGTCAATTGGTTACCGAGATATTGAAAGTGCTAAACACAGTACGTTGTCTAATGTTATTCTTATGGAGGAAAAGAAAAATTTTATATCTCGCTTATTTATGAACGTATACTGACAAAACTTGGTATACGGCTTCATCTGGTTGTGGACCATTGATATTTGCTCAAAAAAACAATTTTTTGCCAAAGGCTCCCGTAGCAGCAAACCTGCGTACTCAGCCCCATGTTATTCTTATGGAGAGTAAGTAACGTGTTATCTCCCTTAATTATGAAAATAAATTAATGAAATTTGGTATGTGGCTTTACCTAAATGAGTTATATTGATATTTGTATAAAACCCCATTTTTTGTTTTCCTTCCTTCAGCAAACCTGCATACTCAGCCGCCATGTTATTCTTATGGAGAATAATTAAAATGTCACAAATCGTTTATTTATGAATGTATATTGATGAAACTTGGTATGTGGCTTTATGTGGTATTAAGATACATATATATGCATTGGAAATTCGCTGAGTACGCAGGTTTGCTGCTACGGGGGTATATATCTATATATATATATATATATATATATATATATATATATATATATATATATATATGTGTCCGTGAGCACGATAACTCTCGTAAAAATTATCCGATTTTGATGAAATTTGGTATAAACGTGTAAAGCAACATTTATGACTTTAAGTTCGAAAACCAGCCAGATCGCTCCATCCGAAGGGGTATTTTGGGGGGGTTTTGTACCCCAAAAATGGGTTTTTTGAATTTTTTACATATAATTTTGGAAATAGTCAAACTTTGGTTTTTACCATTTAATTCAGCTTAAAAAAACACACAATTTGGTATTTTGATCATTTCTCTACGTCAATTGGTTACCGAGATATTGAAAGTGCTAAACACAGTACGTTGTCTAATGTTATTCTTATGGAGGAAAAGAAAAATGTTATATCTCGCTTATTTATGAACATATACTGACAAAACTTGGTATACGGCTTCATCTGGTTTTGGACCATTGATATTTGCTAAAAAAAACAATTTTTTGCCAAAGGCTCCCGTAGCAGCAAACCTGCGTACTCAGCCCCATGTTATTCTTATGGAGAATAAGTAACGTGTTATCTCCCTTAATTATGAAAATAAATTAATGAAATTTGGTATGTGGCTTTACCTAAATGAGTTATATTGATATTTGTATAAAACCCCATTTTTTGTTTTCCTTCCTTCAGCAAACCTGCATACTCATCCGCCATGTTATTCTTATGGAGAATAATTAAAATGTCACAAATCGTTTATTTATGAATGTATATTGATGAAACTTGGTATGTGGCTTTATGTGGTATTAAGATACATATATATGCATTGGAAATTCGCTGAGTACGCAGGTTTGCTGCTACGGGGGTATTTTCTCTTGTCTGACCATATGTATATGTTTGGTTTTGTACTACATCCAAATAGGCTAATAAGGAGTTATATCACAATGACAAGGCTGATAGTCAGGGTGACATTAAATGATTGAAGTTGAGTAGCCTAAACTAGGCCTACTTTTATTAAATTATATAACTTTACCATAATTATTATTTTTGAACTTGTCATTTTTTGTTACCACTAAAGTCAAGTAGTTTGTTATTTGACCTTTACTAGGTTACTAAGTTTTACAATCACAGTTTGGAAGTTGTGATATTGCCAAAAACATTATTATTATATTTTTGATGTATTCATAAACATTTGATTCTTTTATCATCTAATCTCCAAAATAAATAATACAATGCTATTTGTTTACAACCAGTTCAATTATTTGTATTAGCCTACCAGTTAATTTGTTATATAATACTATTTAAATTAGTGAAGGAGGATTTGAAGCTATTCAAATAAAAACATCATAGACTGTGAGTTTTATTTACTGATTTAATAACAAATGTAATGTTGTCAAATTACAAAGGTTCGTGCTCATCCAGTAAACATATTTCTTGTATTTTTCACTGCAGAGTATTCTTGTGTATGTGCACAGGTTGGTATATTCCTCCTCCAAATAGAAATGCTGTTTTCTGGTGATGTCATTGTAGTCTCCAGCCATTAGGTACTCAGAAAGATACAGTTGTACAAATAATAACCACTTGTTGTGTACCTATTGAATAAAATTAACTATCTGAAATATCGTATATTCAAATCTTCCAAGGGAAATAAAAATGTTAAGTTCCGACTTGAAAATATGGTAATTCTTAGAGATCGATGTAACGTGCGGTACTGGCAAAGTAAATATCCGAATCCGAAAATTATCCGATCCGAAACCATTACTATCCGATCCGTATCTGACCCGAGCTATCCGAACCGAAACCGATCCGAACTAAAAATTCACTATTCGCACACCTCTAATTGATAGTATTGATGAATTTTCTTCACAGTGTCTTTTTTCGAGATATTGTGGGAAAGAGACAGAGATAGTGGCAAGCAAGTCGGCTTTCCCGCTCCAACTTGCCTCAGTGAGGAAGTCAATCAAACTTAGTTCCTCACTAATAGATAAGTACGAACAGGAAAGGGGGTAACTCTTCCCCCCCCTAGACCCTCAGTTGTGGCTCCAGGTAGACACGGTGGGTGCTGTCACTCCTTCCTTACTTAATAAACGATAAATTTTTCTTGCTGGACGGAGTCAAAATAATTTAGTCATCGTGCCAATAAGTTGTATTGATGTTGGAGTAGGATTACGTACACTTGTCTTTAGAAGTGGAAAAATAGAAGGTGTGTTTATCATGTTATAACACTTAGCAATCTGAGGTTCGTTCTGTATTAAGGGAATGGGGCCAGTTAAAACTTCAGCAGAAAGCAGAGTTATTACATAAACTGAACAATAACTGAATTCAAATCCAAATATAAATATATACAAACATTTATATAGAAATAAGTGCATGTTCCAGTCTGCACATACTTATAACTATTTTTCTGAGAATAATGGTAGGGATGATGCGAGCAATCTGCATGTCAAAAACAAAAAACTCCACTACAGTAGAACCGACCTAATCTGACCTCCTGGTCCAACTCCTCGCTTAGTCCGATCGTGCCATTATCAGTGTTTTTATTGTTTACTTATCCAGTACGTTGCTTTGTTCAGGTCTCCGATCGAAGACTTATTATTGACGATGTAAATCAGTAGTCTGGTGACAGTTTTTTTAATCCGTATAACTGTACACATACATTTAAATATTTTCAGTTTAAACTACAGTTAATCACGTTTTCACGTAATAAATGTGTTCCTCTGATATCTGACCTTTTTTGTGTTCCGACCATGTTTTCTGTACCGTTGGTGATGGATTAACGGGGATCTACCGTACAAATTTTATAAATAATTTTCTTTTGTGGAATTTTTTAAGGATATTTAAAAATCTTCTAAGAATTGTTGTAATAATTGTTTCCAGGTGATAGTGGCCGTGGGAGGGGAGGATGAGAAGGTGGTGCTGCGTTCCGTCGAGTGCTACTGCGTCAAGACACGGACGTGGCGGTCCATGGCATGTCTGCCCTTCGCCGTCAGGTATCGGTGGAGAACTGTTCAACATTTGTAACCGTAAACTCATTGACCTCTCTTGGTTTTAATGTATTCCCAGACACTTTTTAGCAAATTTCCCCTAAGCTAATACAGCTTAGGCTATAAGCTTAGCTTATAAGCTATTACCGTAGGTGGCACAAAGGAAGAACGAAAGAGTCACTGATTGTGACTGAAAAAGGTTTCAGTATCTTGAAGTATTTCAAGATATTGTTCACTTCTTCTTTTTGTGTCTATGTGGACTTTATCTGTTTTAAGATAAGCCTGCTCTCCCAGTCAAACCTAAATTACAAACATGGCCTGGAGCCCTTTCTTGTAAGTACCTAATATAAGTAAAATATTTACTGAAGACTTTGTAAAAACATAAGCTAAGTTACAACAAATTCTATAAATAATTCTCTGACATGTTTACATATTTTGCCTTGATGAGAAGTACTATACTGAATGTAAGTAGTTTGCCAAATCACTATGAGAGTGAAATAAAGTGTGGTAAGTTGTTGCAGCCAAGACAAATAGCTACCCACTGCAAAATTTGATAACACTGGAATGGTAGTCGGTCACAAAGGGACAACGAAGTAGTGATATCGCGTTTATGGCAGTTAACCCTCCAAGTGCTGAACGTTGTGATCGTAACTCATTTCGGCTATATGTATAGTGCTAACTAGGGAATCCAATCCCAGACGATATTTTCAATCCCGGGATTACGGGATTGAAAAAAAAACAATCCCTGGACCAATCCCCGGGGTTGGCCGTAAACAAAAAGCCTGGAAAAATATGCGATTATGCGTACTTTTGTATATGTTGACAGTAATTATAGTAAATACTATTTTGTTCATTAAAAATACAAAAAAAATATTTAAATAGCACAAATGATCAACGGTGAAGGATAAAAATCTTTATTACACTATTAGTACTATTACGTTTGGTCTCAAATTGGGTCGGGCTTCGGGTATGCAATAAACTAATAAAGCAACTGGAGATTGGGTTTTTAAAACTATGATATGTATTTAAATTGACAGAAAACCCATTTCAAAAAGTATCCATGAACAAATATTTCCACCTAAAAAGTAGAAGTAGAAGTTTATTATTTTACTGTAGCTGCAGCTGCAGATGAATGAAATTATTAACTCATTACTAAGACAAGTTATGAATAAATCCTACTTGATAAAACAAAACTAGAAACAAAACTATCCTTTCAATAAACACATTACTTTCATAATAAAATCATGTAACAGTTAGTAAACGATCTAAAATTAATCGAGTAAACATTACTTTAAAACAAATTCCAATGTTGTTATTTTAATGAATTACTTATTATTATATTAGGATAAAAACAAACTAAATTTGTTCTTAGTAAAAATAAAAAAGATCAATTATCATAAAAAAGGCATAATTATTACAAAAAAAGCATAATTATCTGACAAACATCACTTACCCTATTCATGTAAAATCTGATTGTTTCAAGTGACTGTAAGAAATTGGATTAAAATATAAACCTATAGGTAATTTATAAGAAAGAAAAAATTATCAAATCAAGAAGTTTTGATTTATAACGTTATTAAATTGGTTTTATAGTGATTTATTGCGGTTACATCAGTTAGAAACATCACCTATATTGCTAACTTGAGACAATTTAGCAATCCCGAAAATCCCGGGGTTCTGTGTTTGAATCCCGGGGTGGAAGAAACCGTAAAATTGGGCGGGATCCCGGGATTGGATTCCCTAGTGCTAACCGTGAACTTTTCTTCACAGTGCGATACATTGATACTTGAATCATTTCAGATTCAGCGCTATATGATTCTATATGGTATTTGTAATTCAATAATGTAGTCTTTCGGTGACTTTTTGGGTTTTTTGTAACCCATCACAAAATATTGCTCCTTTTAATTGTTGACACAATTTTTTATTGTCGTGGTCGGGATATATGCCATTTTTTCATGAAAATACATATAACCCTAACAAATTATATATTTTTTGCAATCTGAAAAACTTTTTTAACTGCTAAAGCTTATTTTGGATATCTTTAAATTGTAAATGGGTTTTTTTTGTAACGCCTATGACATCTAAAGTACTTTTGTTATGTGAGTTTTCTGAGTTCGCCTCTGATGTGTAAGGTATTCATTAATAATTTATATTTTTAGATTCCTTTTTTTGCTGATCAGAATGATATTATAAAGTTGCTATAGAAAGATTCATTGTTTATATATTTTATAGATTTAAAAGAAAAACTCATGACAGAGAAAAATACCTCAGCTTTAAAGAGAAATATAGTCTCTTGGAAGGTTAAGGGGTTAAATTTGATTACCAGTCTGATGTATGATGGTTGTCCGCAGCATCAGTTTGATGTGTGCAGTAGTGACGGGTTGTGGTCTTCCACAGCATCAGTTTGATGTGTGTAGTAGTGACGGGTTGTGGTGGTCCGCAGCATCAGTTTGATGTGTGCAGTAGTGACAGGTTGTGGTCTTCCGCAGCATCAGTTTGATGTGTGCAGTAGTGACGGGTTGTGGTTTTCCGCAGTATCAGTTTGATGTGTGCAGTAGTGACGGGTTGTGGTTGTCCGCAGCATAAGTCTGATGTGTTGTGGTTGTCTGCAGCATCAGTTTGATGTGTGCAGTAGTGACGGGTTGTGGTGGTCCGCAGCATCAGTTTGATGTGTGCAGTAGTGACGGGTTGTGGTCTTCCGCAGCATCAGTTTGATGTGTGCAGTCGTGACGGGTTGTGGTTTTCCGCAGCATCAGTTTGATGTGTGCAGTAGTGACGGGTTGTGGTTGTCCGCAGCATAAGTCTGATGTGTTGTGGTTGTCCGCAGCATCAGTTTGATGTGTGCAGTAGTGACGGGTTGTGGTTTTCCGCAGCATCAGTTTGATGTGTGCAGTAGTGACGGGTTGTGGTCTTCCGCAGCATCAGTTTGATGTGTGCAGTAGTGTCGGGTTGTGGTTGTCTGCAGCATCAGTTTGATGTGTGCAGTAGTGACAGGTTGTGGTTTTCCGCAGCATCAGTTTGATGTGTGCAGTAGTGACGGGTTGTGGTTGTCCGCAGCATAAGTCTGATGTGTTTTGGTTGTCTGCAGCATCAGTTTGATGTGTGCAGTAGTGACGGGTTGTGGTGGTCCGCAGCATCAGTTTGATGTGTGCAGTAGTGACGGGTTGTGGTCTTCCGCAGCGTCAGTTTGATGTGTGCAGTCGTGACGGGTTGTGGTTTTCCGCAGCATCAGTTTGATGTGTGCAGTAGTGACGGGTTGTGGTCTTCCGCAGCATCAGTTTGATGTGTGCAGTAGTGACGGGTTGTGGTTGTCCGCAGCATAAGTCTGATGTGTTGAGGTTGTCCGCAGCATCAGTTTGATGTGCGCAGTAGTGTCGGGTTGTGGTTGTCCGCAGCATAAGTCTGATGTGTTGTGGTTGTCCGCAGCATCAGTTTGATGTGTGCAGTAGTGACGGGTTGTGATTTTCCGCAGCATCAGTTTGATGTGTACAGTAGTGACAGGTTGTGGTTGTCCACAGCATCAGTTTGATGTGTGCAGTAGTGACGGGTTGTGGTTGTCCGCAGCATAAGTCTGATGTGTTGTGGTTGTCCGCAGTATCAGTTTGATGTGTGCAGTAGTGACAGGTTGTGGTGGTCTGCAGCATCAGTTTGATGTGTGCAGTAGTGACGGGTTGTGGTTTTCCGCAGCATCAGTTTGATGTGTGCATTAGTGACGGGTTGTGGTTGTCCGCAGCATAAGTCTGATGTGTTGAGGTTGTCCGCAGCATAAGTCTTAATGAGTTGTGATTGTCCGCAGCATGTCTGATGGGGTGTCCGCAGCATCAGTCTGATGTGTTGTGGTTGTCCGCAGCATCAGTCAGATGTGTGCAGTAGTGACGGTTGTGGTTGTTCGCAGCACCAGTTGTTTGTAAGCAGTAGTGACGGTTGTGTTGTCCGCAGCAAGCACGGGCTGGTGGCCAGTGGCAAGAACACACTGTACCTGGCGGGGGGAGAGTTCCCTGACGGCTCGGCCTCACGCTCTGTCTGGCGCTACGACCCGGCGCTGGATATGTGGTTGGAGATGGCCTCCATGCTCGTGCCTCGCTCCGAACTGGGTACGACCACCAATGTCAACAGTCATAATAAGATAGCCAGTGTCCTACCCTCCTCAAGGGGAATTTTACAGAGAAGTGCAATTCAGTATAAACTTTAAATTTGAACAACACAGGGACGTTCTGTAGTTAGTATTAACGAGCGAGTCTAGCTCGTTGATATTTGATTAGTTTTTTGGGGTGAAAAATATGTCTATATGCAATCTTTATTCAATGGTTATATTTACTGTTTTCAAGAAATCATGTGTTGATACTTTACCTCGTGTAAGTGCTACTTTGATTTATTACAGTTAATTAATTGATTAATGGTTAATTTTTGTATAGCTGTTATGATTCTTTGGTTTTTACTTGAAACTCCCTAAGCCCAATGTTAAAATTTCCAATTTTTAAATGAGATTTTGAACAAAATATGAATTTTCCTGGGGTTGAGGCTTGTACCAATCGTACTTTTAAGGTCCAAAAGCACCTAGTTCCAAATTGTTAACAAAGTTGTCCTGCTAGATTCCGAGATATATTTTGCAAAAAAACAAAAAGACAGACATTTGTATAGGTTTTCTTATATCAGCTGATTATTTAATTAAAATTAATAATATTAAACACATAAGACATAAATCTAATATATTTCTTCCTTAAGAATAACATGGGAACTTTGAAAGCCAATATAGTGGAGCCAAAAAATTCAAAGAAAAAATCAAAACCTTGTAGGAACTCTTAAGAGAAAAATAATTTAATCTGATACCACAGTCCATCAAATTGGTCAGGAAATAAAATGTTTTTACTGGACTAAAAGTCTTGGAAATCAGGAACTGAGAAGAAACTGATTATATTTGAGGATTGTTAATACAAAGGTCTAGCAGTAATTGTTATTGGTTGTCTTCTGTTTGTTGCTGTTGCACCAAAACAAGCAACTCTAAACTCATTGCTTCAATAAACCAAACTCCCTCTTCCTCTGAAGAACGCTACCAACAGTCGTCTCATAGTGTTGTATGTGTGCAGGTCTGGCCATGCTGGATGGGTGTGTGTACGCGGTAGGGGGCTGGGAAGGCTCGTACAGACTGGACTCTGTGGAACGCTACGACCCCTCCACCAACAGCTGGAGTCTCATAGAGCCCATGAAGATGGCCGTCACCAGTCCAGCTGTTATAGCTAATGAAGGCATGCTCTATGTTACTGGTGCGTAACCCATCCTTGACTAATGTTTTATTATATTTCTGTCCACCTGTAACTCTTAAGTGTTATGTTTTGTGCATACAAGTCTAAAGCAGTTCTAATTTTGGCACTTAATATCATCACCCAGTGTACATAAGTTCAACTTAGCAATTCTAGTCGTCATCTTGAACTTCGATTCAACCATTGACTATAAATACTAAAGTAGACTTCTCATTGCCTTTGTAAAAAATGTCCCTAGTTTTGTGTGCGCCAGCATTCAAAGAGGACGTAGTTCCACCAATCACCAACAGAGTATGCTTCTGTCAACTATTACTTATCCTCTAAAGGAGGGGATAATACAACAGTTTGTGTGCCAGGAAGCAAACAAGTTGATTATCACTTGCTTTCTGGGGTGGAGATATTTTACAAGTTAACGTAAATAACTAAAATAAATAGTTGACAGCAGCACAATCTGCTGGTGACTTAATCAAACTACGTCCACATCAAATTCTGGCTAACACTAAAAGTGGAACAGCTGGGCCATATAGATGGGATGTTTCCTTCAGTATATTTAGTCAATATTCAAATAAGTGAAGTGATTTTTTGTGATAACCATAAAAGTTTTCTGAAATTTGTTTTACAATGTGTCAAGGTATAACCCAGGGATAACTTTCTCAAAGATAATTATCAAAACAAAAGCACTTTTTAAAAAGTCAATCAAATCTGTCCTATTTAATTTTGGTTATTGGTTCTGTTTATGTAGTGTTCTTTTGCCCTGCAGGAGGAGCAGTTTTGGAAGACGGGGACGGCATAGAGCTGGTCCAGAGGTACGACCCCCGTAGTGACACCTGGACAGAGCTGGCGCCCATGTTGATTCCCCGCAGCGGGGCGGCGATCTGTGTCCTTGGATCTAACATATACGTTGTCGGTAGGTTCAGCTCAACGTCCTGTTTAAAATCTGATCAAATAATTAACCTCAGGTTATTTTTCAAAGTCAAAGTCAAACAATCTTTATTCATTACATGTATACATATACATAAGAATGGCGTCTTATCCTTAACCCATTGGCTCACAACCCCGAGTATACTCGTGGCCGCCGAAAGTAGCCCGGACGTGCAACCCCGAGTATACTCAAGATAGCACTTTTTATAAAAAAAAAAAAATAAATAAAAAAAAATATTTTAAAAATTTTTTCGTTTTTGTTTATTTGTTGTTTTAACTTGTTTTCATTTTTTGTTTGAATGTATTTTTTATGCATATGCCTATCCTTGGGGAAACTTAGTCAAATTTAGGAAAAATATGATTTTGGAAAATATGTTATATCTAGGTCAAATATAAATGTATCACTAACATTTTTTATTTTCACGTAAAAAAATAAATAACCCACAAGTACATAATAGTTGTTGGGCTGAAACATTTTTTTTTTTGTTATTTACATGTAACTCCTTTTAAAATTTATGTTTTTTATAAACTATATATATATGATATATATATAATATTTACCATACATAAATGCTGTCAAAAGTATCTTCTTCTTGTAGATAATTTATTTCTCTAAAGACTAGTGCAAAAATTAAGTAAATTGAGCAATAATTGTTGCTATAGTGACAGTTTTAGTAAAAGTCTACATTTATGTAATTTTTCTTAGGATACTGAACGGTTTGTCAGGTGGCAAATTTCAGGTAAGCCAATGGGTTAAGAACTAATAGAAACAAAAGAAACAGAAAAATGGTCCTCTAACTACAGCACATGGTCTCAAACTTCATCACTATTACAATCAAAGAATTCCTCCAATGAATATAAAGGTTTAGACATCATATATTTTTTTAATTTATTTTTAAAAGTCGCAAAACTGGTTATATTTTTTATTTCTGGAGGTAAATAGTTAAAATATTTAATGCCTGCATAACTAGGTTTGTTTTCAAATATTTTCTTATGATGAGCACTAAATGAAAGTTGGTTCCTAAACCTCGTGTTGTAACTATGGTTATCACCCAGTGTATTTAAATCATTAAAATTACGTTTTATCAACAACATCAACTCAAATATATATAAACTAAAAACTGTTAAAATTCCAAGCTCAGGGAAGTGTAATTTGGCAGAATCAGACCATCCCAGACTCAACATAATTCTAATTGCTCTTTTTTGCAAAATCAGTATCCTATTCATATTGATAAATAAATAAATAAATAAATAAGGTCTTTAATTAGCGATTTTCAAACAATAATGTTTGTTTTGCAAAATAACTAACATGTTTTATAATAATAGAATTGTCTATAGTTCTGTAACAATGAGGTTGTCCCGAACTTTTCTTCTTAAAGTTTTAATACTGAAAAATTTTAATTTCTTTGGAAGAGCATTGTACTGCTTTGGCCCAAAGTATCCAAATCCCCTTCTTCCTACTTCTAGCTTGATGCGTGGCACTTCCAGTAAATAATCCTGCCGAGTGTGTTTTTCTCGCACGTCTACTCTGTTCTTAAGTTTTTCTTTTAAATATGCTGGAAGACCAGTGGTAAGGACTCTATGTACAAGTGTTACAGTTTGCAGTTTGCAAAGACTCCTTATAGACAGAACCTTAGCACTCTTTCTGTAATCCGAAATGTGGTCAAACTTTTTAAGGTTATACACAAATCGTAATGCGCTATTTTGAAGACGTGTGAGAACCGTGCAGTTTTCATTAGAAAGACTGTTCCCAAAAACTAGTAACGCATATTCAATAATAGGGAATACCAGGGATTTGACCATTTGCAGCTTAGCATCTTCAGGAAATAATCCCTTAAATCTGTTTAAGACTCGCAATAAGCCCACAACACGAATAAGGATTGATTTTATATGTATTGAAAAGTTAAGCTCATTATCAACCCACACACCTAATACCTTTACAACATCCTTCATGATCAGTTGAATACCCTCCAAATTTATAGTAGTATCGCATTGGATAACATTCTGTGATAATGACGGAGAGTTAAGGTGGACAACAGAGCATTTATTTAAATTCAACTTAAGGCCATGAGCATCCGACCAAGTTTTCACACTGCTTAAATCAAAGTTTAATTGATCAAAAGCTTGATGGGAGTTTGATCGTGGATATGATAACAATAGTTGAGAGTCATCTGCATAAGAAAATAAAGAGCAAAATGATAAGCTCTTTTCAAGGCCAGCACAGTACAAGATAAACATTATCGGTCCTAAACAGGAACCCTGGGGTACTCCTGTAGTTTTTGAAAGATCTTTTGATAATGTTTCTCCAACCTTAGTAACTTGTACTCTGTCGTATAGGTATGATCTAAACCATTTTATAACAGTTTCATCAAATTTAAAGAATTTTAATTTTGCCAAAAACATTTCAAAGTTCACTGAATCAAATGCCTGGGAAAAATCTAGATTAACAAGGACACTATTCATACTATTGTCTCTAGCCATCAACAATTCATCAGTAATGTTCAATAATGCCGAAGTAGTGGAATATCCTCTCCTAAAACCAGATTGATATTTTGGTAGAATATCTTCACTTTCAATAAATGGCACTAGTTGACTAGCGACAACCTTCTCCAGTATTTTTGACAATGCTGTTACTATTGATATGGGCCTGAGATCAGAAATTGAAATTGGTGTTTTAATCTTAGGAAGTGGAATGACAATAGATTTCCTCCAGGCGGTTGGAAAACAGCATGTAGACAGTGACAAATTTATCAGATGAGTAATAGCTCTAATGCAGTATGGACTGACCGCCTTCACCATTTGAACGGATAAACCATCTATACCAGTCGCTGTGGTTTTGATGGCATTCATTGCTTCAATCACCTCTAGTTCGCTTACAGTTTTAAACTTAAAAGAATTTTTTACTTGATCTTGAGTGTTAGTTCTATACAAATTTAGTGTATCATAGGAGATACGGTTTCCTGCTCCCATATTTACGAAGTATTCATTAATTTCATCTGGATGGAATGGATGGTTATAATTATTATTATTACTTCCTAAAACTCCACTAACACGGATTGTGGACCAGAAGGATTTGGAATCCTTGTGATTTTTAAATTGATTTTGAAAATAAATTCTTTTAGCCTTTCTAATTGCAGAATTAAGATTATTTCGTGCTTTACAGTAAGCTCCTTTACTGCTTACAGTTTTGCTCTTGCTGGATTCAATTTTATATTTGTTTTTTATTTTCGTCAACTGTTTTATCGTATCATCCCTCCAAGGAGCCTTTTTCTTAGTTACTCTCTTTCTCACAATGGGAGCGCACACTTCAAACACATGAAGCATTTTAGAGGACAAACTCTTATTTACGTCATTCACTGTAGACAGTGATAAAACTTCTTTCCAGTCAGTGTTAGAAGTAATATCAATAAATGTATCCATATCAAAATCTGAATAGTCTCTGTAAGTTATAAACTTTACATTAGCAACCCGTTTCACCAGGGGTATATCACAATAAACTAATTTGTGATCAGTTATTTTCTTTCCTCTCCCATCAAAAATAGCTGAAGTGTCAACCACACCAATATTTTTGACAGGGTTGCTTTTGTCTATAATGATGTGATCAATTAGCGTTGCAGAAGTTTCAGTAACTCGAGTTGGCTCTCTTATAAGTTGAATGAGATTTAGTGATTTTAATAGTTGGCTCAAAAATCTAGTTTCAGGTTTATTACAGTCAAGAAGATCTACATTGAGGTCACCAAGAAGGACCACAGCATCTACTTCTGACATTTTATCAATAAACAGATTATAAAGTAAAGAACTCAAACAAGAATATGCAATAGAGGGAGGCTTGTATACCAAGCAAACTAACAATTTCTTATTATTGCTAAAAAGTATTCCACATAAATACTCCAGACGACTATCTATAGTATCAAGCTGTACTTGCTTCATATTCAATCCTTCCCTTGTATATAGTGCGACACCACCACCACCACCTTCAGAATCATCGAGGGACTTAACGCTTTCATGATTCACTCTGTCATTACGCCATAATGAAAAACCAGGCACTGCAAAATAATCAGAAGGAGTCTCTGGGGTTAACCATGTTTCAGATATGCCCAACACATCAACATCTAAGTCATCAATAACTGAGAGCAACTCCTCAAACCCAGTGTTCAAGGAACGCATGTTAACATGTGCTAATCTTGTAAATCTTTGGGTACTCCTGGCTCGTTTCCCGAACTCTGGCCTAAAAAACTTTGCTGATCTGAGACAATCGATAAATTTGGTACATCTCTACCGGATGTGATCTCCACTACCTGATTAATTGAGCGATATAAAGCTCTACTAAGAACCAACACACCAATATTGTTCAAGTGTCTACCATCACTATTCAGATGCCAATAACGAATATTAACTTTTACAAAGTTTACATTGAAGTTTCCACTCATAAGTTCAAGTTGATCATTCAAGTAATGCATTGCTTTACTGTTTACGTCATATCTACTTAGAATACAGTTTAAAAATATTTTACTGTGAGGAAAATTTGTTTTTGCAGTAAGTAAAAGATCTGCCATTTGATGAAGAATTTGCTTTTTTCCATCACCGCCATTGTAGCCAGGTCCTCCATTGTATCCTAATTTCAAATTGTTTGTTCCAACATGAATATGTATGATTATTGGTTGAACCTTTACAAAGTTTAATAATCTGTATTTGATGTCTTTGATTCTGGCACCAGGATTAACATCGATTATACAGCCCAGTTCTGCACACTGCTTGCTTGCATATCTTAGTAATGAGTCGCCAATTACTAAACATTTCTCAAAATTTAATTTTGATACATTAATAGATTCTAATTTCGATGATCTGAACGAATTAGGACATTTATCTCCATAAAGGTTTGATGTGTTGTGGTTAAGTTTGGATTGATTTTCAGTTTGGTTTGAAGATTGTTTGTTTCTAAAACTCTCATTCAACTTAACTGTTTGCATCAACTTTAAAACCCAATGTTTAGCATTATTGACAACATGTTTGCCACAACTGTAACTGTCATTTTGTTGATTACACTTTTCAGCTTTGTAATTAAATTGTTTAAATTTTAAAACTATATTCAATTTTCGGCAAAGTTCTCTTGCTATGGTATCATTTAGGTCTGACATTGAGTCTAGATGAATAAAGTTTGTATTGGTAAGGTTCAATACAACTAAACTCCAGTGGGATCCTGAGGTGTTAACATTTTCTTTGAAATTTAGTTCAGTGTTTGATAAAGGCAATACAAGAAGTTTTGTTTTCAAGTCAATGTTTAGCATACTTAAATTTAATTCACTATCTGGAGTAAAACGTATTACTGAAACTGTGGTTGGATGTAGCACCTGCACTTCATCTGATATTAGTGATTTGGTCAACTCCCAAATTGTACTGAGGTACTTCCATACAAAACAATTCCAAAATAAATATGAGAGTGAATTAGGGCAAAATAAATTGATTTCAGTGTTTTAATATCACAAATTGGGGATGATTTTCTGAGAGCAAATAATCCTGAGGAGAGTTTATTACAAACATGATCAACCTGGGAGTTCCAATCAAGGTTCTTATCTACAATAATCCCTAAAAATTTTGTATTCTCGGTTTCATCTAAAATGTGGTTGTTTATAACTACATTGAATCCAGTATTATTACTTTGATTTTGCTTTAGAGAAAACCGAATGTATTTTGTTTTATTTGGATTAAGTAACAGATTCAACAGATTCAAACAGATTCAAACAGTAACAGTAACAGTAACAGATTCAAAGAATGTCTGTTGAGGTTTTAGATGGCAGATCAAATCAAACAGTTTGTAATATGAGGCGCGTTATTAAATGTAAAGTTCATAAATTCTGCCGTTGCAGCGCTACTTGTGGCATTCCTGCATCCTGTGCTTTGTACCTGCAATAATTGGCAAGCCTGCGACGCAAATACGGCAAATATCGACTGGGATTTCATTTGTTTGTGAACATTCAAAATGGCGCTGCGGATTGAGAACCCCGCCAACTGTGAAGTCCTGCTGCGATTCAATTTCTTAGTGTTAACGGTGTTAATGCGGTTGAAATTCATTAGCAGTAGGGGTGTGCGAGTAGTGATTTTTTTATTCGAGTCGAGTAGTACCAATTATTTTCGAGTTTCGAGTATTTTCGAGCGAGTATTTGCCATCAGTTGGTAGATTAAAATAGTGTAATGGGATTTGGATACCACTCTAGATTTGATAATCTAAACATGATTTCTAACTAATACATGAGTAGCAATACCAAGTTTTGGCCAGTACAACCAAACTGGATTATGTATTGACAAACAAAATACGGTTTGACATTTGTTTTCGCCTGATAAAACACGGTCCGGTTGTCATTTGGCCAATATCACCTGGTCCACACATTGCTTATAATCAATATTATATGACGAAATCGTTAGTTACGGCCGATATTAAGTGGCCCGGTCGCCACTTTTGCCGATATTATGTATACCGTCATCATTTATGGCCAAAATTAGGCGGTCCGATCGTCATTTTTGGCCGATTTTTAGTGATGCGTTCGCCTTTTGCGGCCGTTACTACGCGTTTTGGCCGGTAGCAATCGTTAGCGATCGTCATTTTCGGCCGATTTTACGTGATCGATCGCCTTTTACGGCCGTTACTATGCGTTTTGGGCGGTCAAAATCGTTAGCTATCGTCATTTTCGGCTGATTTTACTTGATACGATCGCCTTTTGCGGCCGTCACTACGCGTTTTGGCCGGTCGAAATCGTTAGCGATCGTCATTTCCGGCCGATTTTACGCGATGCGATCGCCTTTTGCGGCCGTTACTACGCGTTTTGGCCGGTCGCAATCGTTAGCGATCGTCCAGAAATCGGCGGGAAATACTCGCTCGAACTTTTGAGTAGTTTTCAAAACTTCGAGTCGAGTTCGAGTATTAAAATACTCGGCCGAAAACTCGAAGTTTCGAGTACTCGCACAAAGTCGATCAAAACGTGAGAGACAATTTATTTGTTGTCTTATGAGTTTCCTTTAGTGTCAAGAGGTGTTCTGTGGCCAAACAATGACTTAATTATCGAAAGCTGTGCTCAGGCTTCAAAAATGTTGAATGAGGTGCACAAAACCAAGCTTCTGGGACGTGTGTTGACTTCTCATGAGTCATACGAGGTGGAAGGTGGTGACTTTTTAAGCCAATTTGTCACAGGTGTCGAAACACTTCGTGACTCTGGAGGTGTCAAACACTTCACTATACACTTCGCTACTCAGTTGATGAATTTCAGCCGCTTTCACACTGTTAACACTGGGAAATGAATCACAGCGCGTACCTCACGAATGGAGGGTTTCTTAATCAGCTACGCCATTTTTAATGGCGATAAAAACCAACAAACCAACGCAAAAATGGTTGACTTTTGGTGTAGAAGTATCCCATGCTTGCCAATAGAAGCAGGTACACAGCACAGCATGCAGGAATGCCAACCGCAGCGCTGTAACGGGAAATTTAAAAACGGTACTTACTTTAAGAACACGCCTCATATGAAATAGGTATTCATTTTTTGGTTATTCTTACAAGTGTTACAACTTTTTCCCCAAAATGTGGGGCAGAAGTATATAGAGCATCATGTGATCAAGGTTGTAGTAGCTGTAGTAAAGAAGATAGTTTGTTTTGTGAAATTATGTTTTACATATTGTTCTCTTGCAGGGGGATGGCACGCCTCAACAGAGAACACCAACAGAGTGGAATGTTACGACGTGCTGAAGAACACATGGTCTTTCAAAGCATCTATGTGTGAGAGGAGGTATCGACCAGGTAACTATAAATTATTTACTCCCTATAATTAATTCACCGGCATTACATCAGTAAAAAATGTTATACTCCTCTAAGGAACATGAGATTTAACATTTTATTTTCAGTTCCAGATATCTATAAGGTGTGAAAATGATTATCTTATAAAACATTGCTATTAATAGTGTTTTTTTTTCTACCTGAAATAATGACAAATACTTTGTGAATTAGTAAAAATAAATTTTACCTTTATGAGAAGAACATGGTAATTTTTTGCTCATTTCTTAAACAAAATAATTCAACCTGATGATACTGATTGGCCATGACAAAATATAAGACAAATTTATGCTCTTTTTAGTTGTTCTATTTTTCCAATAATAGTAATATTTATTCTTCATTGATTTGATTTACTTTTAATAAAACTTGTCTCTGGTTATGTTGTTCATTGTGAGAACACTACAACATATGTTTTGCAGGTATCTCTGTGATAAACGGCAAGATCTATGTGCTAGGGGGTGAGGAGGGGTGGGACAGGTATCACAAATCATAGAGTGCTACGACCCTGCCAAGGACTTGTGGCACATCTGTGGTGAAATGATAACGTCCAGGTCTAGCTCACTGCTGCTTGTGTGTTGCGGGTATCTCTGTGATGGTCGGCAAGATCTATGTGCTGGGGGGTGAGGAGGGGTGGGACAGGCATCACAACTCCATAGAGTGCTACAACCCTGCCAAGGACTCGTGGCACATCTGTGGTGAAATGATAACGTCCAGGTCTAGCTCACTGCTGCTTGTGTGTTGCGGGTATCTCTGTGATGGTCGGCAAGATCTATGTGCTGGGGGGTGAGGAGGGGTGGGACAGGCATCACAACTCCATAGAGTGCTACAACCCTGCCAAGGACTCGTGGCACATCTGTGGTGAAATGATTACGTCCAGGTCTAGCTCACTGCTGCATGTGTGTTGCAGGTATCTCTGTGATGGACGGCAAGATCTATGTGCTGGGGGGTGAGGCGGGGTGGGACAGATATCACAACTCCATAGAGTGCTACGACCCTGCCAAGGACTCGTGGCACATCTGTGGTGAAATGATAACGTCTAGGTCCAGCTCACTGCTGCTTGTGTGTTGCAGGTATCTCTGCGATGGACGGCAAGATCTATGTGCTGGGGGGTGAGGAGGGGTGGGACAGATACCACAACTCCATAGAGTGCTACGACCCTGCCAAGGACTCGTGGCACATCTGTGGTGAAATGATTACGTCCAGGTCTAGCTCACTGCTGCATGTGTGTTGCAGGTATCTCTGTGATGGATGGCAAGATCTATGTGCTGGGGGGTGAGGAGGGGTGGGACAGATATCACAACTCCATAGAGTGCTACGACCCTGCCAAGGACTCGTGGCACATCTGTGGTGAAATGATTACGTCCAGGTCTAGCTCACTGCTGCTTGTGTGTTGCAGGTATCTCTGCGATGGACGGCAAGATCTATGTGCTGGGGGGTGAGGAGGGGTGGGACAGATACCACAACTTCATAGAGTGCTACGACCCTGCCAAGGACTCGTGGCACATCTGTGGTGAAATAATAACGTCCAGGTCTAGCTCACTGCTGCTTGTGTGTTGCGGGTATCTCTGTGATGGTCGGCAAGATCTATGTGCTGGGGGGGTGAGGAGGGGTGGGACAGATATCACAACTCCATAGAGTGCTACGACCCTGCCAAGGACTCGTGGCACATCTGTGGTGAAATGATTACGTCCAGGTCTAGCTCACTGCTGCTTGTGTGTTGCAGGTATCTCTGCGATGGACGGTAAGATCTATGTGCTGGGGGGTGAGGAGGGGTGGGACAGATACCACAACTCCATAGAGTGCTACGACCCTGCCAAGGACTCGTGGCACATCTGTGGTGAAATGATTACGTCCAGGTCTAGCTCACTGCTGCATGTGTGTTGCAGGTATCTCTGTGATGGACGGCAAGATCTATGTGCTGGGGGGTGAGGAGGGGTGGGACAGATATCACAACTCCATAGAGTGCTACGACCCTGCCAAGGACTCGTGGCACATCTGTGGTGAAATGATTACGTCCAGGTCTAGCTCACTGCTGCTTGTGTGTTGCAGGTATCTCTGCGATGGACGGCAAGATCTATGTGCTGGGGGGTGAGGAGGGGTGGGACAGATACCACAACTCCATAGAGTGCTACGACCCTGCCAAGGACTCGTGGCACATCTGTGGTGAAATGATTACGTCCAGGTCTAGCTCACTGCTGCTTGTGTGTTGCAGGTATCTCTGTGATGGACGGCAAGATCTATGTGCTGGGGGGTGAGGAGGGGTGGGACAGATACCACAACTCCATAGAGTGCTACGACCCTGCCAAGGACTCGTGGCACATCTGTGGTGAAATGATAACGTCCAGGTCTAGCTCACTGCTGCATGTGTGTTGCAGGTATCTCTGTGATGGACGGCAAGATCTATGTGCTGGGGGGTGAGGAGGGGTGGGACAGATACCACAACTCCATAGAGTGCTACGACCCTGCCAAGGACTCGTGGCACATCTGTGGTGAAATGATTACGTCCAGGTCTAGCTCACTGCTGCATGTGTGTTGCAGGTATCTCTGCGATGGACGGCAAGATCTATGTGCTGGGGGGTGAGGAGGGGTGGGACAGATACCACAACTCCATAGAGTGCTACGACCCTGCCAAGGACTCGTGGCACATCTGTGGTGAAATGATTACGTCCAGGTCTAGCTCACTGCTGCATGTGTGTTGCAGGTATCTCTGTGATGGACGGCAAGATCTATGTGCTGGGGGGTGAGGAGGGGTGGGACAGATACCACAACTCCATAGAGTGCTACGACCCTGCCAAGGACTCGTGGCACATCTGTGGTGAAATAATAACGTCCAGGTCTAGCTCACTGCTGCTTGTGTGTTGCGGGTATCTCTGTGATGGTCGGCAAGATCTATGTGCTGGGGGGTGAGGAGGGGTGGGACAGGCATCACAACTCCATAGAGTGCTACGACCCTGCCAAGGACTCGTGGCACATCTGTGGTGAAATGATTACGTCCAGGTCTAGCTCACTGCTGCATGTGTGTTGCAGGTATCTCTGTGATGGACGGCAAGATCTATGTGCTGGGGGGTGAGGCGGGGTGGGACAGATATCACAACTCCATAGAGTGCTACGACCCTGCCAAGGACTCGTGGCACATCTGTGGTGAAATGATAACGTCTAGGTCCAGCTCACTGCTGCTTGTGTGTTGCAGGTATCTCTGCGATGGACGGCAAGATCTATGTGCTGGGGGGTGAGGAGGGGTGGGACAGATACCACAACTCCATAGAGTGCTACGACCCTGCCAAGGACTCGTGGCACATCTGTGGTGAAATGATAACGTCCAGGTCTAGCTCACTGCTGCATGTGTGTTGCAGGTATCTCTGTGATGGACGGCAAGATCTATGTGCTGGGGGGTGAGGAGGGGTGGGACAGATATCACAACTCCATAGAGTGCTACGACCCTGCCAAGGACTCGTGGCACATCTGTGGTGAAATGATTACGTCCAGGTCCTGGCTCAGTTGTGTACCCCTTCAGGTAACACTCACAGAACATAGTTCAAGTTTGAGTAGTTTAAGTTTAGAGGTCTCGTCTCAAGTAGTTTGTGGCAATCCCCACCCATTCCCTACGTAAATGGTTACGTTAACTCTCCCAGGAAATTGAGAAGTCAGCTCTTTTTTATCTGTTCTTTTTTCATGTAATTTAAGAAAATTTACTTCACACAATAATTTTATGGACAGTAAATACCCTTTAGAATAAAATTTTCAATAAATTACCCGTACATAATGTCAATTTAAGGTAAACCTATCTAGGGAAACTTACACTTACTACTAGTTAGTTTCCAAAAGAATTCCGTTGGGCAATAAAACAACTTGGCTACAGCTCCTGAATGCAGTTGCTACATTGTTTCATATTATTCAGCGGTGCCTGGATGAAATATATGAGTTACAGTGACTATAAACTCGTTAAACTCATATTACCAGTGGTATATGCAACTTTGAAATTTCAATTCCGTAGTTGCTTCAGTTATTCTGTAAGATTTGTTTATATAAATTAATAAACATTAACAATGCTTGAAGATCAGGTGGTGACGCAGTGTTGCCTATTGTGAATGACCCTTAACCCTTTGCACTCTGGTAGGGTCTTTAAAATGTTCCACTGGGATGTTCCACTCTCAGAAGCCAGTATGAAATTCCACAACACTCACATGGCCACTATGAGTAGCCACAGTAACAAATGATTTAAAATCGATTACCTTGTCTGTATCCTGGCTGTTGCCTGGTTGTGAACTTATTAAATTCGTGTAATGTCCCAGCATGCGATTCTGTTCTGTGTTTTTATTTTTTCGCTACTGTCAAAAGCCTAACAAATAATTTCTTTAATTGTTCTTTTCTGACAGGATGATTCTTGTTTTTATAAATGTTAACTAATTATTAGTGTTATTAATTAAAAATAAATACAAATTTATATTCTGATGAAATTTGAGAAGTTATTGAAGACGACTTAACCGATTTTGTAAGTGGTTCATAACATGAGAGTTTTTTGATTCCAACTCTGCATATTTGTTTTAAAAGTAACAAAAATATTTATTTTTTTTTACAATTAACAGAAGGTTTTTTTAAACAAAACTAAAGTATACTAAGAGGTTTTATAACCATTATACCAACATCATATTTCAGGCTATGATCAAGAAAAATTACAAGCTGATGTGAGCCGAAGGTCAAAATGGCTGCCGGGCTGAAAAATAAAATGGTGCGGCCACTGAAAAGTGGCCATACAACCTGAGAGGATATACCCTCAATTGTATGTGGGAATAAATACAAGCTGATTTGGAGTAGAGTTGCCTTTTGAGTGTAAAGGGTTAAGGAAATCTCCTTCCACATGAGGAAATATAAATTAACTGAAGTATTATAAGCACAAAATCATCCAAAGAAACTTCTTCGGTGTAAGTGTGATCAGCAGATTGATACACCGAAGTCTGGAGTTTGATGCATCCGTTTGATGTACAGGTGAAGAAGTCGATGCCTCAAATCCAGGTGGCAGGTAGGGACAAGTCCTGACAGCCTCAGGCCCCGCTCATCTGGACACTGGTGTGACGCGCGACTCGGCATGCCGCGTGTGACGCGCGACGCTCGGCACGCCGCGCCAAACACAGTATTCTGTCCTTCACATCTTTGTAACAAATAGTCGAGAAACAAAAATATGTCCTGGTAAAAAAGTATTGCTCTAATCAGTAACGTTCACGTAACAATAAAGGCTGTTCGGTGTTATAAAATGGACGTGGTTCCAATACCTGTTTGGATCGATGTTATAAAATAAGATTTTTCTTTTAGTCATTCTTAAGGATTTTTCACTATGAATTAAAAACATTATTAAGTGAAATTTTAAATTTATGTACAGTTATGTTATAGAATGATTATTTGTACTTGTGACGTCAGATTGTATTATTGTCACTAAAATGATTAGGATTGTATTAAAATTGAATTTGTAATCTTGCTTAAACTTATGTTTAATTTTTTTTTAATTGATATATTACTCTCTATACTTTTTTAGTCTGACAACAGCCATAATGCCGCTATTTCATAATGTTATATACACAATCCAACGAGGATATTATATTTGCTTCTTGATTATTTCTCGTTTAGCTCTATTGTCTATTTCCTAATCTTCAACCATTTCGTTGTCGTTCCTTCGAAAAGGCATTTTTCTTTGTTTCTCTCTAAAGTACTCTTATATTCTATAGAATTATTTATTGTTTTGTAGGTTTTGAATTTTATTATTGTGTTAATATTTTTGTTTATTTTCGATACTATGTGATCATATCCTTTTGTACATCAAAGTCTGATAGGTGAGTGAAGTCATTTGTTATATTTTTAGTTGTGTTTATATGTTAGGTGATAAACTATATTTATTGTGAGGAGGATATTATTTTACCTGCCAAATTAACTGATAATTTTTGCATAATAAAGTGATAATTTTGTCAATTAATGTTTTAATTTTTATTTACAACTTTCCTTATAATAATAATAAAGTTATCCTTATAAATAATACGGGAAGGCGATTTCTACGAAACACTACTCCTCCGTTAAAAATGGACAGATTTTTACAAACGATGTGTCAAATTTAAGTTTTTTTTATTTAGACGCCCCCGTTCACCAATTCCTGTAATAAAAGTCCTCGGGCTTTGCCCCACAGTCCTTCAAATTTATAGTGTATTCCTTATGAAAAAAAGATTTTGTTTACTTAAACAGACAAATAATTTGTATTAATTGCATACTAAAACAGCTTTTGATAGTAAAACACATGATAACAGAAGAGCTTACATAAATATATAATATTATGTTGTGATCGCGAGCGAAGCTGCGACAGGCTACTAGTACTATAATATTTTATGAATTTTAAATTTTAAACCAAATTCCAGGAATGCAAAATTATTGTTTCTATGATAATAATATTAGCCTAGAGTATCATAGATTTATTTATATTAATTTAATCTCTTCTGTTGAATTAAAATATTTTGGGAGTGGCATAGCAATAAGTACAGTAGACCCTCTCTTAACCGACCCCGGATCAACCGCCGCTCGGATTAACCGCCTCTGCTCGGGCACAAAATAGAGGTCGGTTTAACCGACCTTTTCTACGAATTGAGAGTCTTCCTTTCCCATCCTTATTGTTTTACTAACATGGAAACGTTTCCGTTCATGTGAAGTTTTGTTATGAATCACGTGGGAAACTCACAATATTGTGGAACGTTGCTTAACATCAGTGGAGGGTTAAGGTGAATTTATTAATTATAAAATTCATTTAGATGAAGGACTGGATATTGTTCAAATCAAGAATGATTTTAGCGAATTTCCCCTATAGGGAAGAAGCTATTACCGTAGGTCTCATGGTAAGACTTAAGTCCAAGACCATGATAATTTTTTGTTTTGAGGTCCCCAGATGACAAAAACAATATTCGTTCAAATTTATTTATATGTGTATATATATATATATATATGTGTGTGTGTGTGTGTGTGTGTGTGTGTGTCCGTGAATGTGATAACTTGAGTAAAAAAACGTCCGATTTCCATGAAATTTGGCTCAAATGTGTAAAATGACATTCATGACTTTAAGTTCGAAAACCAGAAAAATCGGACCATGGGAAGGGGGGTTTATGGGGGTTTTAAATTTTCCAAAAATCAGCTTTTTGCATTTTTCACCCTACAATTTTTTAAAAACTTAATTTTGGTTTTGACCATGTTATAGAGCTTAAAAAAACAAATAATATAGTATTTTGAATTATTAACCTAGGTTAAGTGGAGAAAATCCAAAAAAACCTACTCATAAAATCTCCCATGTTAATCTTATGGGAAAAAGGTTTTTGGCATTTCCTCAGTTTATTTTAATTTAAACTTCACATTTGCTTTTAGAAATCTGGTCAGTTCCATAAAACAATCATTTTGGTATTTAAATTGTGATTCTACGCCCAACCGTTGCTGAGATATTCAAAGTGCTAAACACAGTACGTTGTCCAATGTTATCCTTTTGTAGAATAAATAAAATTTGATATCTCGATTATTTATGAATGTATGTTGATGAAACTTGGTATGTGGCTTCAAATAGTACTGGTATATTGATATTTGCACAAAAAATTGATTTTTTGTTGGTTATTCCTGTAGCAGCATACCTGCGTACTCAGCCCCCATGTTATTCTTATGGAGAATAACTAAAATGTTATATAGCGCTTATTTATGATTGAATATTGATGAAACTTGGTATTTGGCTTCGCCTAGATAAATTATATTTATATTAGCATAAAAAACAATTGTTTGTGTTCCTTGTTTCAGCAAACCTACGTACTCATTACCAATGTTATTCTTACAGAGAATAATTAAAATCGCTTATATGTGAATATATTTTTATGAAACTTGGTACGCGGCTTTATGTGGAATTCAGACAAATATTATGCATTGGAAATTCACTGAGTACGCAGGTTTGCTGCGACGGGGGTACTAAGATATAAAATCAATGTTTACAATTTACCATCATTCATATATGTGCTATAATGAAATATATAAAAAAACGCTAGTTTATTACAATGATTACAAGTTATATTTTCACACATTTTCATGAAAGTTGTAAAACATAATTTTTAGAGTTGCAAAAAGAAATTGTAAGTACATGACAAAAGACAACAAGATAGAATAAAAACATTGAGAATAAATAAAAATAACAACATACAGAAATCATATGTTATTAAAATCAGCTGCAAGTATTTTTACAGCCAAGTTTCATTTGATTGTCGATTTATAATAATAAATAAATTGTTCATCTTAAATATTGACCAATCAGTTTATCGCTACTCTGCCTCGAGTACAGTATACCTACATAGCTTTTTCGCTTGTGCGTCACGCGTGTGTACAGCCTAGTAGTCATATAATATCAATAATACATTTATTTCTACAGTATTTTACATGTTTACATAGTTGCCAGTTTTAACCGACCTTTTAGGTTATCCGACCTAGGCCCGTCCCGTGAGGGTCTGTTAAGAGAGGGTCTACTGTATTGATATAGAGAAATAGTGAATTTGTAATTGCTAGTGAAATCTCTTGGTTGATCTACTGATATCAGTATATGAAAAACTAGGAATGAATGAATGAATTTATTCCAGAAAAACAAGAACAATAATAGTAACAAATACAAAATCGTACAGCACATATATATAATAAACAAAACACACAAAAAATATATATATATATAAATACAACATTATTAAGTTTTTTGTTTTTTTTTTAATAAAAGAAAACTTTGAGCTATGAGAAATTATAAAATAACCTTTATTGTTATAAACAAATTTATTTACGGTCTTAGGAATAAGCTGACATAGGCGCTAAGCCCTGTGCGTCGGCTCTGAGTTGTGTCCAAAAAGTAAAAATGACCAAATGATAATTGAAATGAAGTAAGGAAAAACAAAATATAGCAAAACAAAACAAAACAAAAAAGCTGGCAGCAGCTGAAAATGTCCATGCATGATGGCGAGGGGCAGGGGGTGGGGCTTGTGGAGGGGGGGGGTAGATTAGTGGTGAAGTGGTGAAGGGCGGCAAGAGTACAAGGGTCAGTTTAGTGCCGCCTGTAATCTGCTGCAATAATAGACTCGGCCTCGTCTATTCCCAACCTGAGCAACCATTCATTAACACGTCTTTTGAATATATTTATGGAAGGGGAATTAAATAAATCCAGGTCTTGAAAATGATTACATAAATTACGGTACATGACATGAGAAATGAAAAATGCGTTAGTTGTAAAAAATGTTTTATAAATTTGTAACTAAGTTAAATTATTAACGTTAGTGGTATTTAACTAATTTGAATGCTTATGAAGTTAATATACTAATTTTTATATAAGAAAACTAAAAGGTTTTAAACCAAGGTACTCGACAACAGAACCTGTCTTTGAGTCCTTGCATGAAAGAAATAACATTACATTTTATCAAGAGATCGTTACCCTATTTAGTTAACATACTAATCACCCCAACAATTCCTCGTTAATTCATCGACACCAGTAGGTGAATTGAATTAAGTTTGGAATTAATTGATGTTTGCTTACTGTTTTTGAAGTTTAACACTTTCGCTGTGTTAAACATGCTTAAACATGAAAACTTAATGTTATAACTGTGTTAATACCAACTTGAAACAGTTTCAAAGCTGTAACCAGTGGTTATTGTCCCTGCTTCATGTCTCCGAATGATGCACATCACTGCTTAAGATTTTCTCATTGGCTGTATGTACAAACTTCAAGAATATAGAGGCAAGACAAAGTCAATTAACCTGTCCCCCAGAAAGCAGTTTCACAAAACTATAAAATATGACTTATCTTGCCATGATTCTGAGAGGTTTTTTCTGTAAGAGAAACTCCATCTTAATTTACATTCCGAGCATCTATCCTACTGTCTAACCCCATAGGCCATGGAGGGTAGGCTAGATTCTGAGCATTTGATAGCAATTTTGTGTAAGGTTTTGCAAAGCACATGCTGGAAGTAACCTTTGTGTAGATAGCATTACTTACTTACTTACTTACTTACTTACTTACTGATGGGGCGTCACAAATCTCAGTCGATTTTTTGCCTCGTAGATTAGCCTCCTCCACTCTTCTCTATCCTCTGCCATCCGGATTGCTCCTCCGCACTGGATCATCCTTCTTGACTTGGTCATACCATCTTAATTTTGGCCTACCCAACGGACGACTTCCTGTAGGTACGGCCTCAATAACCTCCTTCAGTCTTGTGCCTTCCTGTCTCCGAAGTACATGTCCTAACCAACTAATTCTTTTGGCTTTTATGAGCGCTATTATATCAGGCTCTTTGTATAGGTCACGAAGCTCTCTCTTTTTGGTACCAAAGTACCCTATTTTTCCTTATGCGCCAAACTCCTTCTTCATAGACTGGGCCGAATATTTTTCAAAGTACCTTATTTTCAAACACCATCAAACGTCCTTCATTTCTTTTCGAAAGGACCCATGTTTCACTTCCATACAATAACACTGGCTGTATAATGGTCTTGTATAGTCTTAATTTTGAGCATCTTGATAAAAGTTTGGATGATAAAAGTTTTGTACAGGCCCCTAAGCTCTTATTGGCATTTGCTAGTTTACTTTGTATCTCTAAATCTTCGGAATTTGAACTATTAACGGTAACTCCTAAATATTTAAAGCTCTCCACACAATTTATTGAATAGTTGGCAATGTTGAAATTTACATCTCTATTGTTAGCGTTTTGACCGAAGTGGATAATTTTAGTTTTCTCTTCATTTAGCTCTAATCCTACTTTCTTACATTTTTTAATACAGTTTTCAGCTAATAGGCAAAGGTTTCCAGAGTTTTCTGCTAAAATTACAACATCATCCGCAAATTCCATTATATTTAAGTCTACTCCCAGTTTAATGCCTCTTTGGAGGTTTTTTGTATTTTGTAAGGCTTCTTCTATAGCTATATAGTGTATTCTATATATATATATATATATATATATATATATATATATATATATATGTGTAGATAGCATTAGTGTTATTTAATTCCAAAAACGAGTTTGCACGCAGCACGCTGACGTGAGGGAAGTGAATTTCCACATAACAACTTTTAAAACTCAAAATCAGTGTAAAAACATGGATTTGTCCAATTCTTATTTAAATCTGAAAACATTGATTTTTTGGCTGTTCTGATACTCCTGGTTTCATTTACTTGCAAAGCTGGGAATACAGTTTTGCTCATTATAAGGTTAGGAGAAGGTCCAGACAGGCTTAAAAGTAGGCGTGAGGTTGCTGGGGATATTAAAAGTACTCTAACAAAGAAATAACAGGCTTTTCTAGTATAAAACCCCCGTAAGACAACATACTGTGTTTAGTCGATAAACATTTTCTTTAATAACTCAGTAAATATTTATGCTAGAATGACGGGAGAGGGCTTAAAACTTTCGCCTTTTTAATTCCCATCTTTTAACATGCATTGATTTTACATCTGGGGCCTTTCTGACACTTTTTGGGCCCAAAAACTCGAAATTTGAAAGATTAATCCCCAAAAAAAGGGGTTTAGAGTTTTCCGATTGTTTTTCCCAACGAACTTGCCCAACTGATTACAGAAAGGAACGTCCCTACCAAATTTGAAGTAAATCGGACGAAAAATGTGACCGCTAAAGTGCAAACACATATATATATGTATAAAATTTTGAACGACCCTCCAAAACGTGTTCAGGGGGTCAGGTTAGGAACTTCTATGGTGGTCCCGGGCTTAAGTTTCACCGTGCGGGTCATGCTAATAGTTCACTTTCCAAAGGAAATTCACTAACAATATGAGTTGTCCCTTCTTACAAGGTATGTATACATTGTTCCGCCAGTCTTTTGTGTTTCAGATACGTCAAGTGTTATTCAAACATTTCAGAGGAGGAAAGAGAGAACACAGGTAACTCACATTTTGAAAGAATGATAAGTTGAATAGAACACTAAAACCACACACAAATCAAGTAATATTTAGGCTTTTTCAAACTTTCTTAAGTTTGAAAAAGGCTACACAGCTAGCCAAAATATTACTTGATTTTTGTGAGTTTTTAGTGTTCTATTCAACTCATAATTCTTTCACAAGGTGAGTTAGCTGTCTCCGATCTCTTTCCTCCTCTGAAATGTCTAACTAAGCCCAGTGATTTTTCCATAAAATCCTAACCTTCAAGTGTTATTTAAGTGTATTTCAAAGTGAAATTATTGTAGGCATATGCCACCACTAAATGAGAAAAACAAGTTTCACGTTTTTGGATTTGGAATCTACAGTCTTTTGTTTCGCCAGTCTTTTGTGTTTCAGATACATAAAGTGTTATTAAATAAATTATTGTGGACATATGCCATCACTGTTTGAGGAAAACAAGTTACATGAGTTTTGGAATCTGGAGTCCAGCCCCGTCTTCAGGTGAGAAGAAGAATACCTAGAACATAACAAAAGTAGTAGCACAATCAGGCGAAGCTGGGGAAAACAATAGATTTGAAACAGAGAACTGTAAAAGCAGTCAAAATAAATGTATCCAGTATTATTTTGTTATGTTCTAAGTATTCTTACCTGAAGATGGGAACTGATTCCATATCTCAAAATGTCATGAAATTTGTTTTTTCTCTAATCAGTAAAATCGCAAATCTCCAGAATAATTTCTTAAAACTTAAACTAGCCATCACCAACAATGAATTTCAAACAAAGAACATAAAATGTGATTTTTACATAGATTATCCCTTGTAGTTTTCCTTCTCAGTCAAATATTTTGTTAAAGTGCAGCAAATTGGTATTTCGGTGAAGATATTTTCATTCCTGATGTGTGCATTCACCCATGCTCCAGTGACCCAGTAAATAACTAGTCGATCAAAGAGTTCTGTCGTTGCTATAAAACTAAAATTGGCTTTTCTATTTTAGACAGTAGTAAAACACTATAATAACCAGACTAGCTAGATGGCGGAAACCAGTTAAAACATCGTTTGACATCTATTTCTCAATCACTGAGTTCAGTGGAAACATTTCGAATAATTTACAACTACTGATCAAATTTCTCAATAAAAATGCTAAATTGTTATGTTTTTATGTCTTCCATTTAAATGATGTGGAACATTTAACTCTAGCTGGGTGAATCTTTATCCTACTATTTCAAAATATGTTTCCCAATTTCTATGATTGCAATTCCAAGCATTCATGAGTATTCTAAAATTAATTATTTCCTATCAACTCTTCTAAATGTCCTAAACTAAATTTTTCCCATGGCGAAAAATCAGCTATATGTATGACCTACATGTGTTAATAAGGCTGAAGCGGAACCATCATAGAAGTTCATATAGTACTGAACACATCTTTAACGTTCACTGTAGTTATTTGTGTATTAAGGGAGCAAAGTGCAACTTTGTCTCCCTGAGGGAAATTGTTGGCACCCGACGCTGTAGGCGAGGGCAACAATTTTCCCGAGGGAGACAATGTACTTTACTCCCGTATTACACACAACATTTTTCCCACACCCCTAAATCCACAAGTATCGATAAGTATTCACATCCCACAATCGCTGTCCACTTTGGTTGCGTAATAACTAACCTCGGAACTCGGGACGTTAATTATTGCAGTGAAATATCAGCTGATTCTGTTCCGCATGTTATAGCTACAGCGTTGCCAGATTTTCAATGTTATTCTCATGGGTTTACTTTGTCTCCCTTGGGGGTCAAAGTACTTTTTGCCTCCCTAGGGAGACAAAGTAGCACTTTACTCTTTCATTACAAGGCATAAAATTTGACTTTACATAGTAGGTAGGGGAAAAACATTTGTTCACCCTTTCCTCAAGTCATGGCAGACTGGTTTCATTTATATTGACATTGTATCAACGATGTTATGAAGCTAAAAACAGCGATACACTAAACATATGGGCTACCGCAACTGTGGCAACAACCATGACTTGAGAGCCGATATATCAAGCCTGTCTAGTGGGTGTGAATCAAAATAGATATCTCAGTTACAGAGTGACCTTGACACAAAGCATCAAACATCAGTCATATTTTAATATTCGCTATCAAAACATCACTGAAAAATTGTAAGACATTAATGTAGGTTATGAATATACATTGAACTGACCCATTAAAATTTAAAATGAAATAATTTGTTTTCAGAAAATTAAAGCTTACTACGGAAAGCCATCAAAGAACAATTAATATTTGTAAGAACCAATCTAAAACTAACAAAAACTTGACACTTCTCGTTTAACTAACCAAAAATTAATTACAAACAAATCCAGTTGCTCAAATTTGAGCAACAATTTTTATTTTTTAGATTACCAAGCTTATATACCTTTTAGCTTATATTGTTGTCTTTCCAGAAGTCAGCGGTTATGGACACATTTTTTGACTTTTCTCCACAACCACTAAACCTAGCTTAATGATTCAAAATACTAAATTGTTTGTTTTTTAAGCTCTACAAAACGGCTATAACCAAAATCTAGTGTTTTTAGCGAATTTCCCCTATAGGGAAGAAGCTATTACCGTAGTCGGCATGGTAAGACCTAGGCCCGGGACCATGATAATTTTTCGTTTTGAGGTCCCCAGACCCCAAAAACACCATTCGTTCAAAACTGTATATATATATATATATATATATATATATATATATATATATATATATATATATATGTGTGTGTCCGTGAGCACGATAACTCTCGTAAAAATTATCCGATTTTGATGAAATTTGGTATAAACGTGTAAAGCAACATTTATGACTTTAAGTTCGAAAACCAGCCAGATCGCTCTACCCGAAGGGGTATTTTGGGGGGGTTTTGTACCTCAAAAATGAGTTTTTTTAATTTTTTACGTGTAATTTTGGAAATAGTCAAATTTTAGTTTTCACCATTGGATTCAGCTTACAAAAACACACAATTTGGTATTTTGATCATTTCTCTGTGTCAATTGGTTACCGAGATATTGAAAGTGCTAAACACAGTACGTTGTCTAATGTTATTCTTATGGAGGAAAATAAAAATTTTATATCTCGCTTATTTATGAACGTATACTGACGAAACTTGGTATACGGCTTCATCTGGTTGTGGACCATTGATATTTGCTAAAAAAAAACAATTTTTTTCCAAAGGCTCCCTTAGCAGCAAACCTGCGTACTCAGCCCCATGTTATTCTTATGGAGAATAATTAACGTGTTATCTCCCTTAATTATGAAAATAAATTAATGAAATTTGGTATGTGGCTTTACCTAAATGAGTTATATTGATATTTGTATAAAACCCCATTTTATGTGTTCCTTCCTTCAGCAAACCTGCATACTCAGCCGCCATGTTATTCTTATGGAGAATAATTAAAATGTCATAAATCTTTTATTTATGAATGTATATTGATGAAACTTGGTATGTGGCTTTATGTTGTATTAAGATTCATATATATGCATTGGAAATTCGCTGAGTACGCAGGTTTGCTGCTACGGGGTATTTACATTTTAGGGTATAAAGTTCAAAAAACTTATTTTTGGACAATTTTAAACCCCCATAAAACCCCCTTCCCATAGACCGATCGATCTGGTTTTCGAACTTAAAGTCATAAATGTTACTCTCCACATTTGTGCCAAACTTCATAAAAATCGGGCGCTTCTTTCAAAAGTTATCGCGGTAACGGACACATATATATATATATATAATACATATATATAAATTTGAACGAATATTGTTTTTGGCATCTGGGGACCTCAAAACAAAAAGTTATCACGGTCTCGGACTTAAGTCTTACCATGCCACCTACAGTTATAGCTTCTTCCCTATAGGGGAAATTCGCTAAAAATGAATGTCCATAAGAGATATACATGGGAACTTTGTCGGGATTTCTGGCGGAGCCCAAGGTCAGATCAGGATGAAAACCATTTAGTTTTCCTATTTTATGCCTAAAGAATCAGTGTACAAAATTTCAGCTCTCTACCTGCATGGGAAGGTGGAGAATTAGTGATGAGTGAGTGAGTCAGTCAGTCAGTGAGCCAGTCAGCCAGGGCTTTGCCTTTCATAGATATAGATAGATATATGATATGATATATGATTACTTATTTAAACACAACATGAATAGTGATGTCAAGTTCTGTGTCAATCTGTAATTAATCAGGCTTAGATCATAGTTTACATTATTATTAGCTATACCTGGTTTAATTATTGGTGTATGCACCAAAAACAATGATGAGACAGATAAATAATTATAACACGTTCTAGTGCTTGTCATTCCGTAAAATTTTTATTTGTGTAACTTTTTAGCATTTATTCTTTGAATGTTATTTTATGTACATTTATTATTTTGTGTGTGCCGAGAGGTGAATTATTTCACTTGGAATCACTTTCATTTCATATTTTTCTTTTCTTTTTTTCTAAAAATATTAGTTCATGTGATAACTAGGCATAAGTTACTAAGTTTGGTGGATTTAATCAAACAAGAGAACAGTTTAAGCTTTCTCCCTCTGATGAACAACTAGGTACTGATGAGCGCATTTGTTCCTACTCAATTAAAAGAAGTCAAATAGACATACTCATACTGATAGAGAACACAATAAACAGTTGTTTTTTAGGGTGAACCGTCTTCTCTAGAATAGTGTAACAACTCATAACGTCTATTTTTGTTGGACGTTCGCTGGAACTACTCTCGTGTGAACGTGAGGACTTCACTGACCCGCATGTTGGTGTAATGGACAGCTGAAAGGTTTGTGACATTTAAAATACTCTGTTTCTTATTATATTCTCGCCTTCTTAGTCACGAGCTAAATTCTGCTGGCACAGTGAAGCTTGTAGGTGTTTACAGTAAGAAAAATCTCTTCTGGAAAAGCCTAATGTTTACGCAAGTCCAGACTATGTACTTGTGGTAAATATATGGACTTGGCTGGCTCATTTATACATAAATACAACCAAAACATACAAAAATAAAACCAAAGCAATATTATTATCCCAGATAGCCCCTGAATTAAACTCCATAACGGTTTCAAAAGCATATTTTCAAACTAGTTTCTTTTAAAATTGGGAAGTATCCTCTTGAGGTGATATCAAAATATATTCTGCCTCCGAAATCTGAAAGAATTGAGACATATCCAACACGCTATAGCTACTGTATAGTAACTTTACTTCAAGAAGTAGATTGTTTTAAAATAGCAAGACAGGCCAACAAACACACAATAAAATAAAAATCCACAAATAAAAATAGTAAAAATTAATTTTGTTTTAAGTGATTGCATGTGTATATTAATATTTGCATGTGCACCGATGTTTTTATACTAGCAACTATGACCGACGATCCCAGTTTACTTGGGAAGGCTAATGGAGAGTGAAAAGCATTTGTTAGTGCTGCATTCTGTGGGGAAACTGATGGATTTTTACGACAAATGTAGATAAATTTATATATTCACTTGACCACATAAAAATCATCATCTGGCGTAGATTAACTTAAAAACTTTTAAGGCCAATAAGGTAAAATTTGAGGAAAAATCGTTAATTTTCTGAATTTTGACTAAGGGAATCATATATTAACAAACATTTTAATAGGCCTATACAATATTGGAATTGTTTAAGGGGTTGTCAAGATATAGGTATAGCCAAAGATCTCTGCCTCTCAGTGTTCCACTGTATCACGCCAGAGCTCTGTAATCTGGGAAATTGTACTTTTCGAAGAACGTGTGCTAATAATTTCATCATAAATTATTCAATGTTATCATTTTAGCGAATTTCCCCTATAGGGAAGAAGCTATTACCGTAGTTGGCATGGTAAGACCTAGGCCCAGGACCATGATAACTTTTCGTTTTGTGGTCCCCAGACCCCAAAAACACCATTCGTTCGAAACTGTATATATATATATGTCCGTGAGCACGATAACTCTCGTAAAAATAATCCGATTTTGACAAAATTTGGTATAAACGTGTAAAGCAACATTTATGACTTTAAGTTCGAAAACCAGACAGATCGACCTATCCGAAGGAGTATTTTGGGGGGGGTTTTGTACCCCAAAAATGGTTTTTTTTTGAGTTTTTTACATATAATTTTTGAAAAAGCCAATTTTTATTTTTTTCCATTAGAATCAGCTTAAAAATACGTGCAATTTGGTGTTTTGATCATTGCTCTACATCAAATGGTTACAGAGATATTGAAAGTGCTAAAAACAATACGTTGTCCAATGTTATTCTTATGGAGAATAAGAAAAATTGTATATCTCGCTTATTTATCAAATTTTCCTGATGAAACTTGGTATATTGCTTCATATCGTTGTGGCCTATTGATATTTGCACTAAAAAACATGTTTTGGCTGATAGTTCCCGTAGCAGCAAACCTGCGTACTCAGCCCCATGTTATTCTTATGGAGAATAAGTAACGTGTTATCTCCCTTAATTATGAACATAAATTAATAAAATTTGGTAGGTGGCTTCACCTCATTGAGTTATATTAATATTTGTATAAAACCCAATTTTTTGTGTTCATTGCTTCAGCAAACCTGCATACTCAGCCGCCATGTTTTTCTTACGGAGAATAATTAAAATGTCATAAATCGTTTATTAATGAATGTATATTGATGAAACTTGGTATGTGGCTTTATGTGGTTTTAAGATAAATATACATGCATTGGAAATTCGCTGAGTACGTAAGTTTGCTGCTACGGGGGTATTTTGTTTATCTAAATCAATTAGTGTTAACCAAGTTACCAAGTTTCATAAAAATACATCCATAAATAAGTGATATATAACATTTTATTTATTCTCCATAAGAATAACATTAGGGTTGAGGACGCAGGTTTGCTGCAACGAGGAAGATAAGTAATATGTTTTTTTTGCAATTATCAATATAATTGAACCAGGATAAACTACATACCAAGTTTTATTAATTTAGTTTCATAATTAAGGGAGATATACAACTTTACTTATTCTCCATATGAATAACATGGGGCCGAGTATGCAGGTTTGCTGCTACGGTGACTATCAACAAAAAACTTGTTTTTTGTGCTAATATCAATATACCACAACTAGTTGAAGCCACATACCAAGTTTCATCAATGTACATTCAAAAATAATCGAGATATAGAATTTTATTTATTCTCCATAAGGATAACATTGGACAACGTACTGTGTTTAGCACTTTGAATATCTCTGCAACGGTTGGACGTAGAACAACGATTAAAACACCAAAATGTTTGTTTTGTTGAGCTAAACACATTAATAAACAGAAATGGGTAGTTTTTAGTAAAACTATCTGAGAAAAATCTAAAAACCTTTTTCCCATAAGATTAACATGGGCCACTTTTTTTTGGATTTTCTCCGCAACCACCTAACCTAGGTTAATTATTCAAAATACTAAATTATTTGTTTTTTAAGCTCTATAAAATGGCTGCAACCAAAATTGAGTGTTTTTAACATTTTGGGGTCAAATTTGCAAAAAATCGATTTTTGGAAAATAGTAAACCCCCATAAAACCCCCTTCCCATAGTGCGATCGATCTGGTTTTCGAACTTAAAGTCATAAATGCTACTCTCCACATTTGTGCCAAATTTCATCAAAATCGGGTGTTTCTTTCAAAAGTTATCGCGGTAACGGACACATATATATACATATATATAAATTTGAACGAATAGTGTTTTTGGCATCTGGGGACCCCAAAACGAAAATTTATCATGGTCTCGGGCTTAAGTCTTCCCATGCCACCTACGGTAATAGCTTCTTCCCTATAGGGGAAATTCGCTAAAAGAGTTACAGAATTGGACAATTTTGACACTGATCGAGAGATGAGGTTGTAAGAAGAACTGAACATACTTTTTACATTACTGGAAGGTTTGTACCTACAGTAGACAACTACACTGAACAGCTGGTTAGTCCAGTTAAGTGAGGATTCTGACAAAGAAAGCTCAGACGACGCGACGGCAGAATAACGGATGAATCAGTTCTCGAATCAGAAGATCAAGATTTGTTTGAAGATCAGTGGATTGAATGATTAGGTTAAGGCCAGCCTTGTTAATTGTGTTTGCCCCTTTTAAACGTCTTGTAAATAAAGATTTTGTTTATTAATGTAAATACAATTTTACTTTTGTCTTTGTAACTTGCACATGTTCAGTATTTATTTAATTTAATCATAATTATACCTCGCCAATTACCAAACAATAAAAATGTATGATAAAATTAAAAGGTTCCACAAAATAGGAATCTTATAAAACTATAATTTTTTATTTAAATATTTGTGTTCTACTATCACATTTTCATTATTGCCCTTTTTACTGAGGAAAGAGGCACAGTTGTGTTTAAAAGTAGGCCTAGTCAACAAATTTTTCTAAAACAACATCTATCACAAAGACAATAAATTATTTTAAACATTGTTTTGCTGTCTCGAAATGCTAAAGAACTAAAGAATTCTAACACATACAAGTTTGGGAAAACAAGAAAAGAACTATTTTAGAACATATCTTATTCACAGACCATATCCAAGCGATAAGCTTGATTTGATTTGTGAAAGCAGCTAAAAAGTCTATTTAAGGCTGTGCAGTCAAAAAAATTTTAATTTTTTTTCTCACTGTTTTTTGTTTATTACGATTATACAAACCGTAAACACACATTTTTTTGGAAAAATATTTCCGTTATGTTGGATTTTTCACCCTTTGAAGTGCCGTTTTAGAGGTATTTTGAATTATACACCAGTTGAAAACGGCCAATCACAAATGTTTCAAAATTGGTTTATGTATTTACAAAAAATATACCTAAGGGTCACCTAAATGGATTTTAGTAAAATTTTTATTATTTCAGGAAATAAAGTTTGTATCTCGGTTGTATTTTATTCGAGTGGTTTTAAAACTTCAGCTAACCCAAGCCAAGGGTGTACAAAGACAGTTTTACACAAGAATATGTAAAAATTAGGTTTCATAAAAAAGTTGTGTACAATAAACTTTTTAATTTTAGCCCGCGCCAGACACCTATCTACCCCTGAGCCGCCCATATCGCC
Source organism: Allygus modestus (assembly GCA_963675035.1). Lineage (NCBI taxonomy): Eukaryota > Metazoa > Arthropoda > Insecta > Hemiptera > Cicadellidae > Allygus > Allygus modestus. The sequence continues at coordinate 22,723,992 of OY776115.1, forward strand.
CCGACTCGCACGTGCAGGCACCCGCGCACCATATTTCTCTCTCACTCGCACATCCCTTTACTCTCTCACACATCTCCTCTCTCTCTCAATCTCTCTCTCTCTCTCTCTCTCTCTCTCTCTCTCTCACTACCCCGCATCGGCCCGCCGCGCCGACTGCCGGCACCGTCACCCCGTGACAGAGGAGGTATCTTCCTTGCAAATAAAACAAAGGTCTAAAAGCCAGGTTGTGTTAAGTTGTATGTAGGCCTGAAGTCAGATTTCTTTATGCCCATCAAAGATGGGTTTTTTAATATATTTTTACAATTGTTAATTAGGCCCTACAAATTTATTCTTAAGACAAAAACGCCACATTTTATTTCTGTTAGTGAAAAGGGTTTTTCTTAGCTAATAATCAAGTTGTTTATACACAGTTTTCTTTGTTTTTTTCTATGTAAGTCAAACATAATTTATGACTCGTCAATTTCATGTCTGCTTGTAAACAAAATAGACAACCACAATGTTTTGGTTAATTTGTTTACATAAAATATTTTTTTATTGGTATTAGCTAAACTGGTGATTAATATCAGATGCAGAGATCTTTCACTATACCTATAACACCTAAATTTGGTATGGCATGGTGGATTTCTTATTTGATATAGAGTTTAGATATAGATATTTGTGGTTCAATACGTAACTTACCCTAAATTATAACAGTATGCTAATAAGGTCAGTCTTATATAGGGGGAGGGGGGATTCTTTTACTAATGTCAGTTATTGTGTCGTAGGCCTATACAGGCCCTGTTGTGAACCAGACAAGATTGAATTACTTGCTCATATACGATCACGCATCATGACAAATTATACATTTTTTGAATTATCTGTCTTTTTTTCTTAAAAAAGTGTCTTTTGACTATTGTTTCCGTTCAGTTTTTGAGTTTACATTTATGTTTTTGTACATTTTTAAATGCCGCCATTTTGAATCGGGAAGTTGTAAGAAAACAAAATGGTAAATTAATTTTTAAGTTACCGTTATGATTGTTCATAGCATGAATCACGATTTAATAATTATAGTGATCGTGAGCTATATTACGGCTTTTCTAATAAAAAGCTCACTTTACACTGATAGATAGGAAGAAAACTGTTATTTGAGATAAGACACATTACGGTTCTGTAAAACAAAGTTGTTTACAAACAGAATAAATTTAAAATGACTATCAATGTGAACACCTGGAAACAACAGAACAAAAGTACCATTTTTAGCGAATTTCCCCTATAGGGAAGAAGCTATAACCGTAGTCGGCATGGTAAGACCTAGGCCCGGGACCATGATAACTTTTCGTTTTGAGGTCCCCAGATCCAAAAAACACCATTTTTTCGAAACTGTATATATATATATATATGTGTGTGTGTGTGTGTGTGTGTGTGTGTGTGTGTGTGTCCGTGAGCACGATAACTCTCGTAAAAATTATCCGATTTTGATGAAATTTGGTATAAACGTGTAAAGCAACATTTATGACTTTAAGTTCGAAAACCAGCCAGATCGCTCTATCCAAAGGGGGGGGGGGGTTTGTACCTCAAAAATGGGTTTTTTTGAATTTTTTACAAATAATTTTGGAAATAGTCAAATTTTAGTTTATTCCATTGGATTCAGCTTAAAAAAACACACAATTTGGTATTTTGATCATTTCTCTACGTCAATTGGTTACCGAGATATTGAAAGTGCTAAACACAGTACGTTGTCTAATGTTATTCTTATGGAGGAAAAGAAAAATGTTATATCTCGCTTATTTATGAACGTATACTGACGAAACTTGGTATACGGTTTCATCTGGTTGTGGACCATTGATATTTGCTCAAAAAACAATTTTTTCCAAAGGCTCCCGTAGCAGCAAACCTGCGTACTCAGCCCCATGTTATTCTTATGGAGAATAAGTAACGTGTTATCTCCCTTAATTATGAAAATAAATTAATGAAATTTGGTATGTGGCTTTACCTAAATGAGTTATATTGATATTTGTATAAAACCCCATTTTTTTGTGTTCCTTCCTTCAGCAAACCTGCATACTCAGCCGCCATGTTATTCTTATGGAGAATAATTAAAATGTCATAAATCGTTTATTAATGAATGTATATTGATGAAACTTGGTATGTGGCTTTATGTGGTATTAAGATACATATATATGCATTGGAAATTCGTTGAGTACGGAGGTTTGCTGCTACGTGGGTATTTAGTTAGTGACATAATAAGGTCATCCGTATTTTTTCTGTCCTTTGAGTAATATTGAACTCAAACTCTAAATTTTATTGTATTTGTTTGATATTTTCGCCCACTGAAACACCAATGTTGACGAAATAAACGCATAGACTTCCATTCTCTGAGTGCAATGTCAGGATAGTGTTACAATTACATGTTAGAAAACATGTTTTAAATTATTCCTTTTCTCTTCGTACTTAGCATCAGGGCCGTACTCATGCGGGGTGGTGAAGGGCAGGGGGAGAACAAGCGAAAGCGAAAAGCTCTTGTCTAAAACCAAGGGCCTGTGAAAGCTGAGTACGGCCCTGCTTAGCTTAGCCTAGCAGTTGAATTATCAGACCCCTGGGGAACCGAGCTTTGTAATCTTCAATGGTTTTAGTCTCTGGTCTCAGGAAACCATATGTTAATCCTTAAAAATTCATAACTATTACTTTGACTTTTCAAATTCGCTTATTTTACACTATTCGATTTTTCCTGCGGATAAAACCAGTCTAGAACTAATTTTTATCCCAGACATTAGTTTATTACAATATTTGAAGGAAATTGTGGCCGCATTTGAGATCAGAGTTGCGAGCGAGCAAGCAAGCAAGCCCTACTCATGTAATAGCTAAATGAGTATTAAACACGCACACAACATAATTTCAAGAACATTCTACAATTGCTCTCCCGCCTGCTACTGCATCAGAACCTCTTCCTTCACAGAAGCGCGCGTAGGTGTCGCGGTTCTCACGTAATCTGAAAATACCCCGCCGGCATCAATGGACTTCCGAGAAGCGTCACCTAGAGGGGGGTTCCCGTGGACGCCAAAAGTGACGTTTGCCCCAAAACTGGCCCCAGCGCACCGCGTAGCCCAGCCAGGGGACGGTCGATTAATTCATTCACACCAGCGGGCGCCAACATTTGTTTTACGAGTACCTAGTCATCGGTTTGTTTCGTTGCGTAACTACTTTAATGGAGTAGTCAATGTTAATGTTTCCTAGACATGTTAATGTTTCCTACATCCTTGATTGTTTTCCATTTCCATGTAGTAATTCGTGTTTACGTACATTAGCTATTTTGTATAGCTTTTCAAGTTATAGAGATGTTAAGTTTTCCTTGCGACAGTTTATGTAATTTTTTTTACATAAAAAAATTTTTATGTAAAAATTTAGTTGTAATTGTAGTTCAGGAGTGTGCTCACACTTTATGTTAATTAAATACAAACTACAATTACAACTATGATAGCATTAATAATGAAGATGAAAAATAATTATTATGATCCTCTCCCTTGCCTCCTTGGTGAGTAGCGGTTTAATTAATAGGATGGTAATATATTCAGTGTTTTCCAGACTATGTTAAAAATTTACATAAGATAATCAAAACTGTTAGTTTAGTTTTATCAAACGCTTTTAATACCATCATATTTTCCACGTAATCATTAAGTTGCTAAGGAAAGTTTGATATTGAATAGGGATGAGTCTTAAAATTATACACGTCCATGAACATATACAGAGTATATTTCCGAACCCTCTCCACAAACATCAGGCGCGTTGTATTACTTAAAATTCCAGGTTTTTTGGATGAATAAATGAAAATTAGAAAAGCTTTCCGTTTTCAACGTATATTAAGCTTAAAACATTAAATGTCCGCCATTTTATAACGGTGAAAGCTGGAAACGTCAAAGCCAATATCAAATTAGTTTTTAACAAGTTACACTACCAAGTTCAAGTTAGGACCTCATTTGGGTCCTAAAATACGATTTATTTCTTTAAAACAACAAAAAACACAGACAGTAGGAACAAGTTCCTGAAGTAGCTGGACACGGCTCAGAGACACCCTGAATACTGGCAATGCTAATAGAGGTTCGTCTTTAATCCAGACCTAAGCCATAGAGAAACCCCTGTAAGCCGTTTCCTCCCATAGGATGTAAATACTTACTCCTCTACGATGTTTTAGTTTTCAACCTAACCTACAAACCATACTCATTTCACTTATTTATTCTTAGCAAGGAGAAACGAAGATGGCGTAAACTAGCTAAACTAAATTAAAACGCCCTTAATTTTTGTTTAGTCCAGTTATAAATCTCGTATGCGAGACAGTTATGTGCACAACATACGTTATGAGCCGCTTGCACTCTTCGTTTTCCCGGACAGTTTTCAGTTTGGTTACGCATCTCCGTGCACTACATCAGCTGATGCCGGAACATACAACTGGTAATTTATACCATGACCTCTAGCCGATTTACATACTGCGTTTCGTACTCAGAAGACCGCTAGTTACGTTCACAGCTGTGCTTTGTGTACTTTATCTTACGCGCGACAAACTGGAACAAAGCATGACATGACAAATTTTATTTATGACATGACGAATATAATGTCTTTGTTTGAAATTCATTGAAATTCATTGTTGGTGATGGTGAGTTTATGGTGTTTGAGGGGGCTCCAGTCTTCTGCTTCTCACTTATATACCCAAAATAGAGCGATTAGGGTAACACTTGAATAAATTTTGATTTTACAATGTGGGCGAGACCACGTTATCAAGAAAAGGGGCTAGGCTTAGCAGATGTTGTGGGCACTTGGATATTTTAAATAAAAACCAGCACTTTTGTAGAACATTATATATTGTAAGTCTTCCAAAGTATCAAATAAATTTACATATTCTTCTATAATTAAATAATCATTTCTTCCATTATCATATGATATATTCCTTTAAATAGTTGGCCGTGATATACACACTGGATAATGTAAATTATTTCAATTTATTATCTAAAATTCCAACACCATAATTATTTAACCAAAATTATTGGAATAATCTTACTCATTGACGGGAGACACCTAGAGGCTTTGGGTACGCCAAGACACAGGAACTCGTCTGCGGACATCATATCATACTTAAGGTTAGTTATAAAATAATACAGTTTACTTTCATTTTAAAACTTTACAGACCCAAAATATGTTTAACACAAGTGAAGAAATCTGATAGCAAATTAACATGTTCAGTTTTGCAAAAGCAATAATTACCTAACGTATATCAGTGAAAATTAATGAATTTACATTCACCGGTTTGACCAGGATTTATCATGAGAAAAAAACAATACTGTATTATAAATAACTGTGAAATTATATATTGATGGCAAATTATAGGTTTTGTCCAAATTCTAAATTAACTTACAATTTCTACGAGAGTGCCTAGTTGAAGGTGTCGTCCCCAAATGATTATAATTTAAAGGCCGCGTCACAACTTTAAATTAGGCGGCCTGCCAACACAACAAAACTAAATCTTCAATTACTGGCGACTCATATACAGGTAATACATTATTTATTATTGTTTTGTATCACTATATAAAACAATCGGTATACTTAAGACCAATGTTAACTTTTAAAGTCTGTTCCTCCTCGGCGGATCATCCGAAATCGATGATTTATGGTTTATTTACCAAAGGAATACTTGGCAATTTCAGACAGCAGAATTTCTATCATAAATAGTTCGTTCACGCATATGAAAAATCGTAAATTTGGAATATTTTGAATTTATTTAAAGATATCGAAATTTTGCTTACTGAAATCGCTAGGTATTTTTTATCTTTCAAATGAGCCATAAATCAACGATATCGGATAAACCGTTGAGGAGGGACGCAGGTAGAAACGTGAACAGTTTCGTGACTGGAGGGCTCTCTTAAGGGTGCGCCCTACCTGCCTTCCGCACGCTAAAGTAAGGGTTTTGCATATCCCACATTGTAGGCTCAATTGTTAACCAGTTAAAAATAATTTGTTGTTATTTCTTTCATTAAATGTTGATCTAGAGATCATACGATTTAAAAATCGTTTTTTTTTTATTCAAAATAAGCAGTAGGCCATTAGTAAAGTTTCAAATTAAGCGTTTTTCTAACGTAAAGAAAAAATTATTTTGGAAAAAATGATTCGTACATTCTCTAGATTGGAATCTGAAAAGTGTGAAACTGCAAATAGTTTGGTAGAAATCTGTAAAATAACAGTGCGATCGAGGAGAACAAAATGGTCTTCAAGCGTAAATATGCATGACCCTGCTTGTTGGAGGCGCCGGCGCGGCGCTGAACAACAATCATTCAGTCTGGGGTAGGGCGCACCCTTAAGAAATCATTGCGGACTTTTTCCATCACTGATTGGAGAAAAACTATTTCCACGGCGTTTCAGGTTCTGGAATTAGAAACACATGCGCCTAGGAGCGATTACAGCTTGCTTAAAATAAAATATCAATTCAAGTAGGTCATTACCAACAGATATGTTCATACTATAAACAAAGACGTTTTACTCAATTTTCACTAAGGTAGCATACGATTTCGGTTTGTTAACACAACTAGCAGAATGTTTACCCGTTCTTCGCATGGGTAACAGCTGTAATAATACCCCCGTCGTAGCAAACCTGCATACTTAGCGAATTTCCAATGGAGATATAATAGTAGTTTTCATTACTAGTCTCGAAAGTGACTTATTGCGGGGAGAGATTGCATTTACGCGCGAGGCGAAGCCGAGCGTGGAAAAAGCTATCGAGCCCCGCAATGGCACTTTTGAGACGAGTATTGAACATTATTAGTGAATTTCCTTTGGAAAGTGAACTATTAACGTGAACCCCTGAACACGTTTTGGGGGGTCGTTCAAAATTTTATATATATATATATATGTGTGTATGCACTCTAGCGGTCGCATTTTTTGTCCGATTTACTTCAAATTTGGTAGGGACGTTCCTTTCTATAATCTGTTGGACAATTTCGTTGGGCAAAACAATCGGAAAACTCTAACCCCTTTTTTTGGGGATTAATCTTCCAAATTTTGAGTTTTTGGGCACAAAAAGGGTCATAAAAGCCCCAGATGTAAAATCAATGCATGTAAAAAGATGGGAATTAGAGAGGCGAAAGTTTTAAGCCCACTCTCGTCATTATAGCATAAATATTTACCATGTTATTAAAGAAAATGTGTATCGACCAAACACAGTACGTTGCCTTATGGGGGTTTTACTTCAGAAAAGCCTGTTATTCATTTGTTGATGTACTTTTATCATCCCCAACAATCTCACGCCTACTTTAAAGCCTGACTGGACCTTCTCCTAACCTTATAATGCGCAAAATTGTATTCCCAGCATTGCAGGTAAATAGAACCAGGAGTATCAGAACAGCCAAAAAATCAATATTTTCCGATTTGAATAAAAATTGGAATAATTGTATGATTTTAACTGATTTTGAGTTTTTATAGTTTTTATGTGGAAATTCACTTCCCTCACGTCAGCGTGCTGCGTGCGAACTCGTTTTTCATTACGATATCGAAAAACTTGTAAACAACATGAATATTTTTGTTTATTCAACTTAGTATCAAGAAAAAAAACCGAACTCATAACGCTGAGTTTCCGTGCTTATGTCGAGGTGCAACAGCAAATAATGCAACAGCTGATCGGCCTAATGCAACAGCTGATCGGTCTGCACCGCAAAATCCCATAACGGTTACTTTCCGTGCACCACAAATGCACAGAAAGTTAACGTTATGTAATTTTTCCGTGCAGTAGCGGGAATAACCTATTTTCTTAGCTCATTTTACGTTTATAAAGTGTACTTTCGTGTGTAGAGTAATGAAAATGTCTTAATGCTACATAAAGCCACTAACCAAGTTCCATAAAAATATATTCACAAATAAGTGATATAACCAATTTTAATTATTCTCCATAAGAATAACATTGGGGCTGAGTACGCAGGTTTGCTACAACAAAGAACACAACAAATCTGTTTTTATGCTAATATAACTCAACTAGGTGAAGTCATATACCAGTTTTTATTCATTTATGTTTATAATTAATTATGGTATACTTAGCATTTAGTTATTATCCATAAGAATAACATGGGGCTTAGGACGCAGGTTTGCTGCTACAGGAGCCTTTGGCAAAAAATTATTTTTTTGAGGAAATGTCAATAGACTACAACGAGATGAAGCCGTATACCAAGTTTCGTCAGTATACGTTCATAAATAAGCGAGATATAATTTTTTTCTTTTCCTCCATAAGAATAACATTAGACAAAGTACTGTGTTTAGCACTTTCAATATCTTGGTAACCAATTGACGTAGAGGTATGATCAAAATACCAAATTGTGTTATTTTATAAGCTGAATCCAATGATGAAAACTAAAATTTGACTATTTAAAAAATTATATGTAAACAATTCAAAAAACCCATTTTTGGGGTACAAAACCCTCCCAAAATACCTCTTTGGATGGAGCGATCTGGCTGATTTTCGAACTTTAAGTCATAAATGTTGCTTTACACGTTTATACCAAATTTCATCAAAATTGGATAATTTTTACGAGAATTATCGTGCTCACGGACACACACACACACACACACACACACACACACACACACACACACACACACACACACACACACACACACACACACACACACACACACATACATATATATATATATATATATATATATATATATATATACAGTTTCGAACGAATGGTGTTTTGGGGTGTGGGGACCTCAAAACGAAAAGTTACCATGGTCCCGGGCCTAGGTCTTACCATGCCGACTACGGTAATAGCTTCTTCCCTATAGAGGAAATTCGCTATAAACAAATGTATCAGCTGTTGGAAATTAAATACCTTTAAGTGTGTTTAAACTCATCCCTTTTCTTTATATTTGTGCCCTTAGGGAAATTTTATAAAAAAACTAATATTTTCCTCCAATTTTCTCACCGAGACCTTTCATCCAAGTAGGCCTACAGGGTTGATTGGTGTCAGACTTATGGTTTTCTCAAAAGTTCCTGGTTAAATGAGGCTTTCTTTATATTATCACAATAACGTTTTCCAATATCAAACAGTTTTTAAATAGAGCAACACAAAAACCATTACGACCTCCGAATCATCAGCTTCTAAACAGCGTCACAGCTAATTATACCCACCGATATACTGTGGCACTACGACAGCTGGTAGTTATAATTCATTGTTGGCATAGTCTCCTGTATCGGGGCGAAGGCTCAGGCAGGCTCATCAACCTATGTCTATTTCTGCCCTGGGTTTACTCACCGCTCCTGTGATCTGTCCTATGGTTGAGTCACAGACCGTTTATTCAGTTTCAGTTCATCCAACTGAATCACCCTTTACAATTCAAAAGTGGACGTTTTCTCGCTTCACGCAACGTTGCAAAAGGTCGCAAGAATTACGCGATTTATTTATTTATAGAATACCCATTTTAATACAGAGAATGGCGCAATGTAATTCACACGTGCTAACTGATAGGATTGCAATACATTCAACTTGCAATGCAACGTGTTGGCAATACTAATTTCGATATTAACGTTTAACGAGTTCGCACGCAGCACGCTGACGTGAGGAAAGTGAATTTCCACATAAAAAACTATAAAAATCAAAATCAGTTAAAAACATACAATTTTTCCAATTTTTATTCAAATCTGAAAATATTGATTTTTTGGCTGTTCTGATACTCCTGGTTCTATTTACCTGCAATGCTGGGAATACAATTTTGTGCATTATAAGGTTATGAGAAGGTCCAGTCAGGCTTTAAAGTAGGCGTGAGGTTGTTGGGGTTGATAAAAGTACACCAAGAAATGATTAACAGGCTTTTCTAATGTAAAACCCCCATAAGACAACGTACTGTGTTTGGTCAATACACATTTCCTTTAATAACTCGGAAAATATTTATGCTATAATGACGAGAGAGGGCGTAAAAGTTTCACCACACTAATTCCCATCTTTTTACATTCGTTAATTTCATATCAAGGGCTTTTCTGACCCTTTTTGGGCCCAAAAACTCGAAATTTGAAAGATTAATCCACAAAATAGGGGTTTAGAGTTTTCCGATTGTTTTGCCCAACGAACTTATCCAACTGATTATAGAAAGGAATGTCCCTACCAAATTTGAAGTAAATCGGACAAAAAATGCAACCGCTAGAGTGCCTGCACACACACACACACACACACACACACACACACACACACACACACACACACACACACACACACACACACACACACACACACACACACACACACACACACACACACACACACACACACACACACACACACACACACACACACACACACACACACACACACAAACACACATACATATATATATGTATTTTGAACGAACCCCCAAAACGTGTTCAGGGGGTCACGTTAGGAACTTCTATGGTGGTCCCGGGCTTAAGTTCCTCCGTGCGGGTCATGCTCAGAGTTCACTTTCCATAGGAAATTCACTAATAATGGTTCACCCCTTACGTCAACTAACATGCATAGATTTCATCTATCTCAGAAAACCAACTCAGAGCAGTGATTAAGACTTACATAACATAACATTGTATTAACGTAATATAACATATCATTTACTTAGGAGAGTGATGTTTCCGTATGTCATGATGGTCTAAGTTCTGTGCCTAATGGCTAGTTCGGCTATCAAATCCTAGAATAATTGTAGCAATAATCTTACAATAATTTAGAATAATTGTCGTTGCTTTGAAGCAAAGAAAGTCAGATGCTTGCTATTTCTAGCTGGAAAAATTAAATTAGTTTCATAGTGAGCACTATACTACACAATAGCAAGTCTGATGGAACTTTGAATTGAATGTAGTAGTTATAAACCATTAATAGCTTTCATAAATTTGATAGAGAGTTTAACTATCAGTAGTTAATAATCAAGAATATTTGTTTCCTCTAACTTATTTTACAGATTAGGCAACGTAAAAATATACCAAAAAATAATTACGGGGAAGGTAAACGTAGGAATAGATTATAGGAATATTTTTCTTTCCAGTTTCGTATTCAACAAACTCATGAGACCGTAGTCCGCTAACCCTTTGTGTCTAAAACGGCACAGCATAACTCATAGATGACGAGGCGGTCTAGACCACAGAGATTACTTATTTGTGGTCTAGACCTGATTTAAAACGAAAGTAAAAGCACAAAGGAATCGTAAATTATAGTTGTATATCAAACAGAAGAACCTAACCAACTGTGCACGTGCGATCGGGATGAGGGAGCATACTCTTGCTCTATGGCGATTTGGCGAGGAGAGACGAAAATAACAGATTACTGCTCTATGTAATAAGGCTTTGACTACTGACAGACGACGATAAAAGGATCAGTCAGGCAGTGGAAGTAGCTGTAGTTAGTCTAGAGCACACAAATCATGAGTGCGTTTACTGCAGGTCAAAGTTCTTGGGGTCGTTGGCTCCCGTAGGCTTACCAGTTGTTTCACCTCTGGAGGGATGGAAGAGTGTCGTCGATTGAAGTAGGTGTTAGCGAATTTCCCCTATAGGAAAGAAGCTATTACCGTAGTCGGCATGGTAAGACCTAAGCCCGGGACCATGATAACTTTTCGTTTTGAGGTCCCCAGATGCCAAAAACACCATTCGTTCAAAACTGTATATTTATGTATATATGTGTGTGTGTGTGTGTGTGTGTGTGTGTGTGTGTGTGTGTGTGTGTGTGTGTGTGTGTGTGTTTGTGTGTGTGTCCGTGGGTGCGATAACTCTCGTAAAAATGATCCGATTTTGATGAAATTTGGCACAAACATGTAAAGCATCATTTATGACTTTAAGTTCGAAAACCAGCCAGATCGCTCTATCCAAAGGGGTATTTTGGGGGGTTTTGTACCCCACAAATGTTTTTTTTTGTTTTTTACATATAATATTTTAGTAAACCCGATTGTAGTTTCCACCATTAAATTCAGCTAAAAAACAATTTGGTGTTTTGATCATTGCTCTACGTCAATTGCTTGCCAAGATACTGAAGGTGCTTAACGCAGTACGTTGTCCAATGTTATCCTTATGGAGAATAAGAAAAATTGTATATCTTGCTTATTTATCAACTTTGCCTAACAAAACTTGTTATACTGCTTCATCCTGTTGTGGTCTATTGATATTTGCACGAAAAATTGTTTTTTTGCTGATAGTCCCCGTAGCAGCAAACCTGCGTACTCAGCCCCATGTTATTCTTATGGAGAATAAGTCAAATGTTATCTCCCTTAATTATGAACATAAATTAATAAAATTTGGTATGTGACTTCACCTAGTTTAGTTATAAAAAAAGTTGTATAAAACCCACTTTGTGTGTACCTTGTTTCAGCAAACCTGCATCCTCAGACGCCATGTTATTCTTATAGAGAATAATTAAAATGTCATAAATCAATTATTCAGAAATGTATATTGATGAAACTTGGTATGTGGCTTTAAGTGGTATTAAGATAAATATATATACATTAAAAATTCGCTAAGTATACAGGTTTGCTGCTACTGGGGTATTTATGTATTACGAGCGTAAAGTAGGTCTTTATCACTTGAGAGAAAATTGTTATCGGGCGACGCTAGTGAAACGCGGTAACTTTCCGAAAGAGATAAAGACATGTTACACCGCAGAATTACATGTAGACTACAGTTTGTCCTACAACTGCAATTTTTGATACTACACAACATACAAATATTCATATTCGCTCATGTTGGCTGAGTTCACGATATTGATGTTATAAACCCCAAATCAGCTTGGTCCAGAGCATCAATCAGCCGGTTATTACTTCAGCGAGCGGAAAAGTAAGGGGCAGCGAGTGATGAAACAGACTTGTTCGCTCGCTGTAAACATAAAACAGCTGTTTTACAATGTCTTTAGTGAATTTCCTGTGGAAAAGTGAACCATTAGCATGACCCGCACGGTGAGACTTACGCCCGGGACCACCATAGAAGTTCCTAACGTGACCCCCTGAACACGTTTTGAGGGGTCTCTAAAAACTTTATATATATATATATATATATATACATGTTGCTGTGTGTGTGTTCGCACTCTAGCGGTCGCAATTTTTGTCCGATTTACTTCAAATTTGGTAGAGACGTTTCTTTTTATAATCAGTTGGACAAGTTCGTTGGGCAAAACAATCGGAAAACGCTAACTCCCTTTTTTGGGGATTTTAAGTTTTCAAATTTTGAGTTTTTGGGCCAAAAATGGTCAGAAAAGCCCCAAATGTACACTTATTGCATATAAACAAATGCCCTCCCTCATCATTATAGCACAAGTACTTACCGCGTTATTAAAGAAAATGTTAATTGTCAAAATACAGTATACGGTGTCTTATGAGGATTTTACACTGGAAAAGGCTATCGTTGTATCCCCCCCATACCCCTAAACCAACTTGCTATCCAGATAACCTTCGAACTTTATAATGTACAACATTGGCATCATATTACTGAATTTAAATATAACCAGGAGCATCAAAACAGCCAAAAAATTAAATTTTTAAATTTTCAAAAAATATAATCAGCGTTGGTCCCTTTATTTGATCTTTTCAAGGTTTTAATGCGAAAATTTACTTCCCTCACGTCATTGGCTGCGTGCGATCTCGTTTTATACTTAAAGAAGCACTTTAGGCGTGGTTGTAGGAAACAGGCAATTGTCCACTTCATTTGTGATAAAGTGTGGGAAATAATTGGCACGAGCCTCTTGAAGGAGCTAATTAAAAGAAGGGTTCTATCTATTAGGGGTTTGAGGAGTTAACTATATTATAAAGAGAAAAATATGTTTCAGTATAAATTACTTAAGTCGTTCTATTAATTTATTTTTGTTTACTAAGACAGGAGTATCGGGTACATTTTAAAGTAAATCGAGAGTTCAGGGCGAAAATAGTGGATCTTTCCATGTACGGACTTTCATCTTAAAGTAGGGCCTACGTGAGTGTAGTGTGAGTCTTCATGGAAATTTACTTTGATTTTATTCCACTGAAAGAAGGTACGAGAAAGATCATTTGAATGTGTCTGTGTGTTTTAAACAATACAGGTAATCGTGAATGGTCCAAACAGCGAGCACAGAAATACTTAAATGTCAGTTTGATTAGCTTATAAACTAGAACAGTTTGCGACAAATTATACTAAAATTTGTAGTATCGGTATCTAGTAAACTGAATGTAGTTGTATCCAACAAATAACAGTTACCTTCCAAGAAAGACGAATGCGGCTAGTTTACGAGGGTTTCAACAGGAATGCTAAACATTGTGTGGTAAAACAGGCGCCAGTCCGAATGTTCGGAGAAACATTCGTCAATAATAGCAAGAGCAGAATCTACGTGTGAAGACCTAGACTTCGGCGAACGTAAAGTTAAACACCTATTGGTATAAGGTCAAGTGCAACTGTGTTATTACAACCATAACCACTGGCGGAATAAAAACATCGTTATATGCAGTTAAAAAAGTTATATAATTAAAAGTGTCGCACAAAACTGAAATAGTTATGTATTAAAGAGCGTAAAAGTAGGTCTTATTCTTTTTTACTAGCCTCTTTGTCGCTTGAGAAAACATTTCCCGAAAACGACAAAGATACTCGAATAACATACACGACTTTTTCTACAACGGAAATTTTGGATAACACAAACATACACAAATTAATTTTCATTCATTTTGGCTGATTTCACGGGATTGAGATTTTACAGTAATCACCGAATCGGTTAGTTTCGTCCAAGGCAACAATCAATCAGCTGTTTATTTGCTGTCAGCAAGCGAAAAATAATTTTACAACGGAAATTTTGGATAACACAAACATACACAAATTAATTTTCATTCATTTTGGCTGATTTCACGGGATTGAGATTTTACAGTAATCACCGAATCGGTTAGTTTCGTCCAAGGCAACAATCAATCAGCTGTTTATTTGCTGTCAGCAAGCGAAAAATAATTTTTCTCTCATTAAACAGAAAACAGCAGTTGTACGGTGATTATTATTTGGATCGTAAAGAAGAATTTTAGTTGGTGGTTGTAGGCAAAGTATATTTTACACTTACATTTTACTTACTTACAAGATGGTTAATATATGAAAGGTGGTACAAGGAAAAAATTCTAAAATATTAACAACAATTCCACAAACAATTGTTTAAAAAAATTTGCGGAAGATCGATTTTCTTAGGCAATAATAGTTTTAATTAAATAATTCAGAAAATGCAAAGTACAATCTTCTTATGATTTTAGATTAAGTTGTCCTAAAAATATTGGCCCACTTAATTAATCGCTCATAACTTATAAAATAACTTAAGTTTTGTAGTGAATAAGTTTGTAATAGAAACATGAAGATCAGCATGTCAAAATATATGGACTTATATGACAAAAACATATCATTAATTCATTACGTATATGGCAAATACCTTTTTGTTTCGTGAATTTGTGACTACCTTAATCATTGTTGTTGCGGATTAGGAAACCCCAGCGTAGCTGCTAGGCACATCTTCCACAAGCTTTAATATTGCGCAGGTTACCTATAGCAGGAAAAGAAAGGGTGGGCTGGGACGGCAGCCAAATCGACCCTTCAGAGGGCCAACTCCCGTGCCCCTGTGACAGCTGGGATGAGGCTCTCAAACAAGGGACCCGCATTCTGTCCTCCAACTGTTCAACTCAACTGACAGGGTATCCATGTACAACAGCCAGAGAACATCCATTCTCAGGTTGGCAGGTGGGGGACCAAACCTGGAGATTCTGTCCCTAGCCGCTGCAAATGGAGGGACCAGAGGTGAAAGGGAAGTGTCATAATGGACAGCCAAAAGACTTACCATATGTAATGACAACTTCATTTGCTGTACCCAATGTCAGCCTCAAATTTGTGACTAATCATATACATTGTTATCTGTATGTCAAGTTTTATTCTTGATTTTTTTTAACCATCTAAACGTACTAAAATGTTAGGTAAATGTGTAAATTTGAATGGCAATAGCCCCAATTTAATGTGACTGAAAACTGGAGTAACGGCTTGTCGTTCAGGACGCACGTTCAAATGCAAGCCCTTCAATTCCTACTGGTCATTGGGCTATTAACTAATGATTATGGCCAAAGTAGCCAGTTCTAAATATATTTAGATACAACACAAGCTACTTTACAGCAATTTAGCTTACTAGTGGCTTGAAGGGGCCATAGCCCCTAGCCTTGTTCCAAGTAGGAACACAAGTCAGTAAATAAACTAAGTAGACACTTAATCACATGTTTTAATGTAGACATAGCAGACGTTTATAAATCCCCATGCTTTTCTTAGGTAACTTTTTGTAAATACTGATATTTTTCCCGAGTCCCTGGGATCGAGACCTTTAATTTGAGCCGTCTCCCATCATTATGCGTTTTTTCAAACTCCTACAATTTTGACTTAAGGGGAGTCGGGTGGTGAAAAATTGAAAAAAAATATTTTTTTTGTTTTTTATGATTTTTTATTCCGTATCTTTCCAGGATTATTTTAAGGCCTTATTTATTAAAATCAGATAAGTCAAAATAGTTTTATAACCATTTTTGTAAAGGTGCGCACGAACAGTTTGGACGAAATTTCTCGACTGTGCGGTCGAGCTATCTGTTATACATGTTTGATAACATTAGACACCTTGCTCTATAGTATTTTGTGTTTTGCTGTTGGCTAACCTGTGTTTCAACTCTGCTGCCTAGCAACAGCTGCATTTCTGTTGTTTGTTTATTGATCTCTCTTGTGGCTTGTTGATGGTTATGTTTTGATGGATAATAGTGAATAATAGTGTTTTGAATGTGAATAATAGTTATAATTAGTGAGTGTTTCAGTGTATTTTACGTTGTAATAATGCCTAGAGCTACTAACAAGGTATTTAAAAAACGAAAACGTGTGTGTAATGTTAATTTGAAACATATACAAAACAATAATGATAGGGAATTGTTAGGCCTAGCTGTGGGACAAACAAGCCCTAGAACTCCCCCATCCAAATTGTCTGTCAGAAATGAAAGTTCTTCCAAGAAAAAGGTAGGACCTAAATTGTGCCTTTATGAACAGTATGAAGTAGCAGATGATTCATGTAATGACATAGTAAATCTGCAGAAATTAGAAAATTTGCTGGCTAAAATTGTAGTTTGTGAAAAATGTGGCGGACGAGTAGTATTGAACAGAAGTCACAGACTAGGCCTAAGCCTCAAAATTACTATTAGATGTATTAATTGTGGATTTGAAGTTTCAGAGTATAATAGTAGTAAAATAAGTGAAACTAAAATAAATGAAGTGAACACTAGGTTAGCCTATGGCTTCAGATGCATTGGCAAAGGTGAAGCGAGTGCGAAAAAAGTGTGTGCTGCTCTGAACTTACCTACCCCTCCTGCAATGAAATATTATAATAAGATTATGTGTAAAGCTGCTAAAGAAGTGAGTTGTGAAACAATGAATGAAGCAGTAGAAGAAACAGTAAATGAGAATGAAGGCAATCGTGACATAACAGCAACGTTTGATGGTTCATGGCAGAGACGAGGACATCGATCCCTAAATGGAATAGTGACTGCAATAAGTGGCACAAACGGTAAGGTTTTAGATGTCAGAATTTATACCAAACATTGCCGTTGTGTAAATAGATTGAAAGAAGAACATGAGCCTAATTGTACTGCAAATTTTCAAGGATCTAGTGGTAGTATGGAGGTAAAAGGCGTGACAGATATGTTCAAAAGTTCCGTTACCAAGAATAATATCCGATACAAGTACTATTTAGGAGACGGAGACAGCGCTGCATTTCCTACTGTAGTTGAAAGCAAACCATATGGCCCAAATTTTATAATTGAAAAGCTGGAATGTATTGGCCATGTCCAGAAACGGATGGGGGCCAGATTAAAAAAATTTAAGTCAAAAAAAGGGAAAGATAAACTTTCAGATGACAAAACGATTGGAGGTCGTGGCCGTCTTACGAATTCTGCTATAAAACAAATACAATTGTATTATGGATTAGCCATACGTAGAAACACATCCAGTTTAGAAGAAATGAAAAAAGCTGTTTGGGCAGAATACTTTCATCTTGGTTCGACAAACGAAACGCCCCAGCATGGCCTATGCCCCAAAGACAGCGACACGTGGTGCAAGTTTCATAAAGCGATAACAAATGGTGAAGTATATAACCACAAGCAACATTTTCACCTTCCCTTAGTAATTATGGAAGAAATAAAACCAATTTTTAGGCATTTGGCCAAACCAGAGCTTCTCCAAAAATGTTTGCATGGGGGAACCCAAAATACAAATGAATCGCTAAATGGCCTAGTGTGGTCAAGGCTTCCAAAATCAACATTTGTTATGAAAGATACACTAGAATGTGGTGTCTATGAGGCTGTTGCATGTTTTAATATTGGGAACATTGCAAGGTGTAGGATTTTAGAGAAGATGGGTGTGTCTCCTGGGCAACAGTTTGTAAAACTGATGAAACAACTAGATGAGCTACGGATAAAAAAAGCGGAGAAAGCTATGGATGAACTCGAAAAAACCTGCAGGAAAAAGGCTTCTTTAGCAAAAATGATGTTAGAAGATAAGTATGAAGATGAAGCACACCAGGACCAACCATCCTATGGAGCTGGATTATATTAAAGTAAGTGTAACTAGTAGTTTTGAGTAAGTTAAGAGCTACTCGTAACATTAAACGCGATTTACGAAAAATCAGTTTTTTTCTTACAAAAGGTACATTTTCTCAGGAACCATAAGAGATATCTTCATGATTATTTTTTTATTTTATTTAGCACACTAAGCTGGTTATTTTGAGTGTTGGGTTTTTTGATATATTTTATATATTTATATTTATGCCTTTTTTTATATCCTAAAACACGGTAAATAAACCTCGTAATTTGAATTTAAAAGTAAAAATATTAAATATTAATATTTTTTTTTAACCAACACTCAAAATGACCAGCACAACAGACCAAACAAAACAAAAAAATAATCATAAAGATATCTGTTATAGTTTCTGGGAAAAGTGTACCTAAAGTTGTTAAATCGAACATGGATGAGATAGGACCATCCGACTCCCCTTAAACATTTCTCTTACAGAATTATAAATAAAAATATCGTTTTCAAAATTCATTCGTGTTTGTCGCAATGAACGCTCGAGTGTGTCGACATCTTAGTAGGCCTATATCATATATTCATTATTGACAAAATAAAATAATAACAACAAGTGTTCAAAAATAAGGCAATGTAATTCGAAGATGTATTAAAGTGTTCTATGTCTACCTCACTTGATGGACCATTCATCTGCTACAATCATCCCAATTAATGAGCTTGACCTCTCCACTCTGTTGCATGAAGGCTGCCAAATGTGTTGAGTGTTGTAAACAACATAACACGACCACGATCACACCCCCCCCTCACTGACCGTCCTCCAACATCTGCCGCGTTACTGCTTCGAGGGGGCTCCAGTCATGTAACATTTCGCATTTCTATACCTGCTTCCTGCTTCTCCCATAAGGCCAATATTATCTTCCAAATCCCTCCTCAATCTCGAGAGCAAAATTTAGTGAGCAAAATGTTATATAATAAACGGTATCAGGAAACTGACACATACTTTCTCCCTTTTAGCCAAACTTTAATGACAAAAATATTTGTTATTTACTAAATATAGAATATGAAGTATAGATAAATGTACAGAAAATTGTCTAAAATAGTTGTTTTCAGAAATATCCACCCAAATTGCTTTTTTGAAGGCACTATAGAGTCCGTTGCTACACACAGTAGTTTTGAGAGGGGAAATGCCCCCTTGCCCCCCCCCAGGGTTAAATAGCAACACATTTCGAACATCATCTGTTGGTCAATGCTAACTTGACCTGCATATCAAATGAAATTGATCAGTAAATAAGAGAGAAATAGTTATTTTTGTATTCCCCATAAGAATAACATTGGACAACGTACTGTGTTTACCGCTAAATGAAAATTTCAATTTTCTCCGCAACTAGCAATCGTAGAATAGTAATTTAAAATACTAATTTATTTAGTTTTTTGAGCTCTTTTTAATGGTGAATAGTAATCTTTTTTAACATTTATGATTTTTTATGAAAAATCCAAAAAACTGAATTTTTGATGTTTTAAGTCCTGTAATTTCTGAACCCGCATTTTTCCAGAAATGCGGGTGGTGTCATTTTGTTGGAAACCTAAAGTTCTACAAACCACGAAAGTTTAATCAAAATCGTTAGAGCCGTTTTTGAGAAATTTGGATTTTTCATGTTTTTTGGCGGTTTTTGGGGGATAATTACCCTTAAAAATCAAAAATTCAAAAAAATGAAAAAAAAACGCCTGGAGATATCGTGGATTAGTACCTACACGCCAAATTTCATAAAAATCGGCCCATAGGTTAGGGCTCTAGCTCTGTACACATCCACACAGACACACACACACACACACACACACACACACACACACACACGGACACACACACACACACACACACACACACACACACACACACAGACAGACATCACGTAAAAACCACTTTTTTGGGTTCAGGGAGCACCAAAACGAATATTTCCACTGACAACTCAAATTCGAAAATTTTTACGAAAACAATACTTTCTCCATATACTATGTATAGGGGGAGAAAGTAAAAAAACTATGAAATTACAAAATATTTAATAAAGATTTGTTTATGGGTAACTATTTGTGATGTTGAAAATCTGCTCACTGGGTTCGCTTTACATTTTGTTTCTTTAAATGAGCTATAAATCAATTATTTTGGATAAACCGTTGAGGAGGGACGGGCTTTGAAAGTCAAATTGGCCTTATGGGAGAGGCAGGTAGAAGCCGGTGACATGAACCCCTCTTAAGAGGGGGCTCCAGTCCTCTGCGTCTACCTGCTTCTCCCGTAAGACCAATGTTAACTTTCAAAGTCCGTCCCTCCTCAACGGGTTGTCCGAAATTGATTATTCATGGTTCGTTTTAAAGATCAAAAATATATCTAGCGATTTCAGTAAGCAGGATTTTGTTATCATAAATAGTTCGCGCATAAAAAATCGTAAATATTGAATATTTTAGAATGTTATTGATTGGTTATTATTTGCGATATCGAAATTCTGCTTACTGGAATATCTAGGTATATTTCTGTTCTTTAAAATGAGCCATAAATCAACGATATCGAATAATCAGTTGAGGAGGAACGGGCTTTGAAAGTTAACATTGGCCTTATGGGCGAAGCAGGTAGAAACGCGAAAAGTTTCGTGACTGGAGCGCCCTCTTAAACCATCAACATCGTGTTCAATTTTACATTCTTTACTAATGGATCGTCTCAATTTCGTTACAATATGTTAAAACATCTGAGCAAACTTGAACTATAACTTTTCTAAACCAATTTCTTAATTTAAAATAAAAGTGCACATCACAACACAATTACAAGAGGGGGAATGACCCGTGCGATTTACCAATTACCCCGTACCCTCCCGCCAGACGTGTTCTTAGACACGGCGTGTTCGGCGGAGAGGGGGGTACGGGGAAGCCGGTGCCGTGCCGTATATAACACGCGTGTCGTGGAGCGATGTCAGTCCGTGCCAGTGCTAGAGAGAGGAAGCATGAGGAAGGAGATCTCACGACTGTTGGATACCCGCGGCAGCATGGATATGGAGTGAGTAATATATTAATGGCTTTGTAAACAAAATATAATCCATTATAATATATAAACTTAGTTTTTTATTTTAAATAGTTATTTCAAAAGTTGTTTAGTAGGAATCATAAAGATTTGTTAGAATGTTAATTTTTCATTGTAGTATTTATTTAATATAAATTTGTTGGAGACTGATGGTTTATTATTAATATTAATTTGTATTTTTTTTCTTGGAAAATTACGGTAACACTTCAATCGGACAACAGTTTAAATTCAAAATTATAATTAAAACATGCAACAGTTGTAGAAAATATTACATTGAACTGTTTTAGATAATGTAATACTATTTTCAATTAAAATAATTTTACTGTGCAATTTGTTAATTTAAAACTTAGTTTTTTTTATTATTGCATTTGTAATCCTTGAATTTGAAAATAATAAGGTTTAATAATTTGGTATCAGTTTTATTTAGGTGTTGAGTTTATTTTTCGCTAATAATTGTGTGCAATTGATAGTTGTCTTGTACAACTTAGATATTAGCGCCTGCCCTGAACCGTTAAAGAATAAAAATATTCAAAAATAAAGTTAATCCAAGAAAGGTTATATTACAATTTTATTACTCCAAACTAATTTAAACCATCACTAGTTAGTGACACTTAGTCTTGTGTGTAGCTTCGTAGGGCCCCATATACAAATACAGTGGAACGAATAAAATAAATGCCGATAGTTACGTGTAACTTGGTCAAGCTCAATGGAAAATTACAATGTAACAAATAACACAAGATTAGATTATAATGCATAATTTTTTCACATATATAATTTTTAAATTTTAAATTTGTTTCTAGCGTAGGAAGATAAGAGTTTTGTAGGGAAATAAAAAAGATTAAAAACATTTTTCATCAGACATTTAACCCCTTCACAAGTAGTAACAGGTTCCAGTCACTAAACATTGTCGTTTCTACCTGCTTCCCCCATAAAGTCGATGTCCACTTTGAAAGCCCGTCCCTTGTCAACGGATTCTCCGAAATTGTTGGTTTATGGTTCATTTTAAAGACCAACAAATATGGGGAGTTCTTCAACCCGGCACCAACCTTTATATGTCATAAAAAACCACGTCGACCCGGCACTGGTCCTTTCACCGTCCGCCATGACAGTATGACAACCCGGCACCAGCCACCCCTCTTACCCATTCCACCTACACTACTCCCTCCCAACCCCTCCTTTCTCTTTTCTCTTCTCTTAATCATCTCCCCTTTCCGTAAGGTGCCGTAGGTTGCGCTGTCCATGTCCTCCCGATACCTCCCTTAAAATAATTGGGCACCGAGCTTTACTAAACGAAGGTGTGAGATGACTTTAAAATGAATGGGGACGAGCTTTGTAAATTGAAGGCAACGCTTTGTTAAATAGTTGGGGGCCGAGCTTTATTAAACGAGCATATGCGAAAATGGCACGAGCTTTGTAAAATGAAGGTATCTTCTCTCGCTGCAGATTTTAAGAAATTAGGGGACGAGCTTCACTAGACGATGGAATAGACAATAATAAAAGTTGTGGCCGTTTTTTACTACGAGAATAAATACTTAAACATTTATTTTAGAATTAGGTTTGCTAAGATATCTATTTTTTATTCCTCGATGTTCTGAATAGACATGATGTATTTCTTGACCGTTACCATCCTAGGCGGTGACAGACTTTTCAACCCAGTTTGATATCCGGAGGAACTGGGAATCGGAGGAAATGGGAGGTAACCGTGCTGTCTCGTTATTCAGAACAAACATTGTACAACATTGTGATAGAACAAATATTCACACAGATCCACCGCTCATTATTATCGCAAAGCATAGCCAAAGGAGTTAGGGCGATGAGATGCCTAGGGTTCGAGGGAGCAAAAGAAGAAAGAGGGTTGTATGTTTGGTGTTGTGGAGGGGGAACCCAGCTCGCCTACCTTTAAACTGCCTCGGTGCCGGGTTAAGTTGTAAATTAGTAACGCCTGATTAACCTTATAGCGGTGGTCAGATTTGGTGCCGGGTAGACGTGCCGCCCAAGTATGAATTAGGCCTAATTAGATTTACAATTCACTCATGAAAAATCGTAAAAATTTATGAATGTTTTGAAATGTTATTGAACCATTATTATTGATGAATTCGTTCTCTGAAATCGCTAGGAAGTGTTTTGCTCTTTAAAATGAGCCATAACTCAACAATATCGGGCAATCCGTTGAGGAGGGCCGAGCTTTGCAAGATGGGTCTTATGAGAAAAACAGGTAGAAACGCCAAATGTTTCGTAATTGGAGCCCACTCTTAAATAAATGTACAGATTATTGCCTCTAGCAAATTGAAACCTACTTAAAATGCATTATTAATTTTACTAGAATTTAATTAAAAAATTGTATAATAATCCTTTATAATCTATATCACATCATTTGACTGTGGGCTACACAATTATTATCGAGGAAAGGTATTGCTATGAGTTAGTGCTAATGGATCGGAGTGTCTAAACTTCATGTCAACCCAATGATAAGACATAACAAATTTAGAATGATAACAAATCATCAAACTAACGATTGTAAACAATCGACCTCCAGTGGTGTTTATCGCGGGGCAGTCGCGAACCTAAACAATCGCGATGTGATAAAGGGTGTTTACAAAGCTTAGGTTTAGTGACGCTTGCCAGAGCTCTTTGATGACGTAGTGAGCGTGTGAGTGCGCGCGTGTGTGTGTGTACGTCTAAGTTTAGACGTCGCACTGGCAGATCTCTGACGTACATATGGGTTGTTTGGAGTTAAATCAGTCGCGGTTTTCAGGGAGGTCGAACATTGGGACGCGGCCAAGCTTTTAAAGAAAGCGCGTCTCCGATGATATATTTGGGATTGGCTCAACAAGTGACTGCATCAATCAATAGTTTGTTTAAATTTGTATCCTGATTGACTTTTGAATTGATTCCAATCGATTCTAATCTATTCTATAGAATGTTACATTGAGTAATTAATATCGTAGCCTTTCGTCGCTCCAAGTAACATATCTTTATATATAATTCTGTAAGCAAACTTTTTAAGTCAAATTTGTGGGAGTTTGACAAATTGAAGGATGATGGAAGACGGCTCAAATTAATGGTTTTGATCCCAGGGACTCGGGAAAAATAGCAGAAATTAACTTTTTGATTAGCATATTACGTGTTGTTATTACTTACGGGATATAATAAAATACGTCTTACAACACTTAAGAATATATTTACACTTATACTGATTCACATACAGACGGTAAACATATATACAAGATGGTACAAGGCCTTGTACCATCTTTTATATATGTTTACCGTCTGTATGTGAATCAGTATAAGTGTAGATATATTCTTAAATGTTGTAAGACGTATTTTATTACATCCCGTAAAAAATAGCAGCAGATCGAAAAAGTCACCAGAAAACGAGAAATAACGTAAAACATTCCTCATAAGAAAAGCCTGGTGATTTAAAAACGTCTGCTTTGTTTACATTAAACCATGTGATTACGAGTCTTAATTTGTTTACGCACTGACATGTGTTGAAATCAAAATGAGACAGAGTATTGGAGCAAGGTTAGAGACAATGGCCCCTTCAAGCCACTAGTTTTCTATATAAGTATAACATGGCAAATTTTTAAGGCTAGTGGGGCAGAGCCCCATGACCGAGATTTAAAATACGTATCCAACATTATGTAGTAATTAATTGGCTAATCATGCAAAACACGTAAAAAGTAATATCGTAATTTTGCCAGGAAAGCGGAGCCCTGTGGTTGTGTGGGGGGGGGGAGGGGGTTCAACTTGGGAGCATCTTATAAGAGATCCGGCTTCCAAGTCTAGCTACCCATCATACATACAAATTAGATGTCGTAAATTGATGGCAGAGCGGTGGAGCCCTGAAGTAGGAAAAAAGTATACACATTTGTTGGTCTCTAAACATCGTGGCATGTGAAGGAGGTATTGCAAATGATTCATTCATAGATATTGTCCGGGAGCAGATTTGAGGAACTGTTTTCGAGCCAATTAAATAACATCTTTTCTCCATATAAGAAGGGACAAACGACAACGTGAGGGAAGTCCTGAGGTAGAAAAAAGAGCATTACCAAATATGTCGATCTCTTACAACGTGGTAGTGGTTTTAGGAGCCGTTTTCGAAATAACGTGGACAAACACACTCTACTACTTTATTAGCATGGATTATAATATTATGATATAACGCAACTCCCCCCCCCCCCAGATGAAATATAAAGTTCATATATACTGTACGGAGTTGACACGGCCAACAGAGTATTGCCCTCAGTTAAGTGTAAAAAACAAATAGCTAAGATACAAGCTTGAAATAAAATATAAAATAAAATTGTCTTATCAAATGGCAAAAGTAAGCGTGGATCTTGGTTCGAGTACATTCTCCTAATTTCCTTTTCCCCTACTTTGACAAGTCGTTAACGTACGGTAGAAGCAATTTAATTACAAATTATAAACGTTAAGCCCATCTAGATTATCCAGATTAATCTTTAAATATCGAATTTGACTAATTATAATAAACTAGTGGCTTGAAGGGGCCAAAGCCCCTAACCTTCAATATACTGCCTCATCTGCTTTGAACACATGTTAGTTCGTAAACAAAGTGGAATCTTAGTCACATGTTTTAATGTAAACAAAGCAGACGTTTTAAAATCCCCATGCTTTTCTTATGGGGGACGTTTTACATTATTTCTCGTTTGCTGGTAACTTTTTGAAAACACTGCTATTTTTCCCGAGTCCCTGGGAATGAGATTTTTAATTTAAGCCGTCTCCCATCATCCTGCATCTTGCCAAACTCCCACAATTTTGACTTATAAATTTCGCTTACAGAATTATATATAAAGATATATTTGAATTAATATTATTATAATTTTGGTTAATTTAATTTACTTTATTTATCTTTCCTTATTATACGTATTTTGATTCAAATTCACTCTAAAGTGACATTAGGAGTGGACAGAAATGTCGTCATGAATTGCACACACCTTCCTGGTAATCTTCCTACCGTCATAGTTTGGCAACCCGCCCACCCTCGCTTGAAAAAATGACATAATCTCTCAACGAATGCTGACAAAACCTTTGGAACACTAAACAAAATTAATTAAATACTTTATTAGTAAAATATTTGTACCAAATTACTATAGGGGCTAAATAAAGAAATAAAAAAACACTACATCACAGACAGTACTATGAAATAATCTTACGTTATAATTATTTTTTCATCTCATTTACATTTAAGTTCGTATGCGACTAGGCCATCACACAAGTATAATTATTTCAAGTTAACCCCATTTAACTAGATATTAGTTAATTTCTTTACTTTCAAAACTAACTCTGAACCGATAACTAACTTTCTGGAAAAATTAAGTAAAATAAGTTGTAAAGAGAGAATCAAGAATATTTTATCGAATGAGAGTCCACAGTTAATTTATGATTATCTAAATCATAATTACTGGTAAAACAATAAATTGAAATAAACGAATTAATATGTAATGTACCACTGCCATGTATTATTGACAACGACAGTGAAGTTATTTATTCAGAATTAAAAAAACAGCAATAATGATTGACTGAGAAAATTGTGGTAATTTTACTACAGACAAAAGGATGGCAGGAAAAAATATGAAAGTAGGCCTATGGATCTGTTCGGCCAACCGATTGACGAACTCTGTATATCCAGATAACCAGATGCTGTTAGGATAAGATGGTGAGAATTATAATTTTAAGAGAAGTGCCTTCATGTTTTGTGTAACAGTCCGCAGGACTTTAACGCCGAGCCCATTGCAATAAACAGAAAATTAGGGTTTAAATTAAATTTACAACATTTCTTTGCTTTCCACCTTTACCTACCCTCATTTACATTATTCTAGGATGCTCCAACGATTTTACGTTTTACCATAAACACTATTTTTGGAAATAGATTAGGATACTCCGTTTGAGTCGACGACTACCAAGTCAGAAACAATATATATGAGCATTGAAAAAATAGTCATGTGAAGAGATAACGCGTTGACTTCTTTGCTATCTTAAAATCCTTGCCTAGTACAGCATACGAATAGAACTTGAAAATAGGCCCGGGGAACGTTGACACGGGGAATAAATACAAATGGGGGCAGAAACAAAACTATTTCGAGCAAATCATTTCGCAATCATACGCCTAGGAAGACCACGCGAAGCAACGTCCGCCAGTGGCCTGCTTGGCGACTGTCCCACCATCGTATTGGGATAGGTCGGACCAGCTGATTATATTCATCAAAGCGACTGTTTATCAAATCAGCTGTCCGCCAATTAAAAAGACAGCTGCCGACAGACGATTCGTCTCGTGCGATCTGCCGGCTAAAATTGTAAATAGGCCTAGCTCGAAATAATGAAGGGAAACGAGCCGCTTTGAACGCTGTTGAAATAAATCTAGTGACTTCTGACAGCTACGAGGATCGGCTTGGGCTAAAATAAACACGTCGTTCTCGGTTTCCGTTCGGTAATTTATTTTAGCCTCCGTTATTGTTACTGAACCGGACAATGTTTATTTTTGGAAAAGTGTAACGTTGCTCAAAGGAAGGTTACGACGCGTGTCCACAGATAGGCTGACGCAGTTTACAAACTACAGAGCTTACAATAATGGAGTTGTACTCAAAGAGGAGTTTAAGGTAAAAGCTGAACTCGAAATGAGAGTTAACAGTCAAGAACTAAAACGTGTACGTTACATTTCCTTGGAGTTTGTACGTATGCATATTTTTTGGCGTTTATATAGAGTCTGTTTTTTTTTTAATTAGATAAAAGTTTTGAATTTGTAAATCTTGGAATTTGTTAAACAACATATTAATTAGTAATTCCAACTTTTTTCTACATACGTAAATTGAAATCAAACTCCTGAACTAAGAACCTAGGTCGTAAAAATTTATACATTTATAAATAGGTAAAATTGTCCTAAAATGTTTGATGTTTATAATGTATACATAATAAACTTTTTTTTTTGATCATTCAGTAATCTCATTTCGCCACATTTGGAGAGTCGTTCAAAACTATATATATATATATATATATATATATATATATATATATATATATATATATATATATATATATATGTGTGTGTGTGTGTGTGTGTTTGTGTGTGTGTGTGTGTGTGTGTGTGTGTATGCACTCTAGTGGTCGCATTTTTTGTCTGATTAACTTCATATTTGGTAGGGACGTTTCTTTCTATAATCAGTTGGACAAGTTCGTTGGACAAAACAATCGGAAAACTCTAAACCCTTTTTTGGGGATTATTCTTTCAAATTTCGAGTTTTTGGGCCCAAAAGTAATGTAATGTAAGCCCCGGATATACAATTAATGAATGTAAAAAGATGGGAATTAGTGAGGCGAAAGTTTTAAGCCCTCTCTCGTCATTCTAGCATAAATATTTACCGAGCTATTAAAGAAAATGTACATCGGCTAAACACAGTACGTTGTCTTATGAGGTTTTTACATTATACAAGCATGTTATTCATTTGCTGATGTATTTGTTTAATCGCCAGCAACCTCGCGCCTACTCTTCAGCCTGACTGGACCTTCTCCTAACCTTATAATGCGTAAAATTGTATAATCCTAACATTGCAGTTAAATTAAACCAGGAGCATCAGAACAGCCAAAAAATCAAGGTTTTTAGATTTCAATAAAATTGGCATAAATGTATGTTTTTACACTGGGTTTGAGTTTACAAGTTGTGATGTAGAAATTCACTTCCCTCACGTCAGCGTGCTGCGTGCGAACTCGTTTTCTTTAAATTAACCCTTCAATGTAAAGTGAGCTAACGATACACAAGTCCTCGGTAGTATAGTGGTCAGTATCCCCGCCTGTCACGCGGGAGACCCGGGTTCGATTCCCGGCCGGGGAGGATATTTTTATTCGTGATACATAACAGATTACATTCGAGGTGTTACCGTTTATGAAAGAAAGTTTTATATTTATTGTCATTTGTTTACATTATATACCAAACGAACAGTGTAAATAATATTTCTAGATTAGCACACTCAAATATATTATCACATGGTAAAAGTTATTTGTACAAAGTAGATTATAAATTATTTTACCTTTTTTTTCAAATTAATTTTTATCATGCATTTCTATACTTAGTAATTAAAAAAACAAACCTTTAAGCACAGAAAACTAAAACTAAATTTCTACGCTTTAAGTTAACCAAACTGTAAATCCAGGTGATTTTTTTTTTGTAAATACTTTATCCCAGATATCAGCAAGAGTTTAAACCATTGATTATACATCCTACGTACGTTCTACATCCTACATTGATGTTATTCCGTAGGATGTATAATCAATGGTTTAAACAAACTTTCCTTCGGCTTCGCCCTATCAACCTTCAAAATCCCCATATGTTTATTAATCATAAGAAGAAGATTTCATTGGCTCAGATGGTTAATTGTATACATTTTTCACATACAAAATGTGCTAACCGATTTTGCTGAAAAAATATATTTTTCACATGACGAATGTGTAGATTTTCTAAATAAAAGAATTTAATCTGTTGATTTATTTAAATTGTTCCTGATGCTTTAGCTGAAAACAACTATGCTATTTCCATAAAAAATAAATTAATTTATACATTTTATTTCCAGCGGAGACTCTGAGGAGTATTGCACAGTCCGCCACTTCTCTATCTCGGGCCGAAAGGTCGTCAACAGAGGCGACTCCTTCAAGGTCAAAAGGTCGACAAGCGGCCACAGTGTCACCTCCATGGAGTCATCAGGGTACGACCTTTATAATAATGCTGTATAATTATAAACTATTTCATACTACGGTACTCATATTGTGAAAAATACTTCCAAGTTTAATTCTTTATTTTAAGGAGAATTTTGATTCAATAACTCTGACATATAAGGGAGTTTTTTTAAACTTAGTGGCTTTCATGGATGACATATTTCTTATGGGAAGCAGCTGATTATTTTTATTAAATAATAATATGTTAACTTTGACTATGTATATATACAGATAATTTATTCCAAAATTAACATATTTTCACCAATGTGAATTGCCTCAAGACAAAGAATACTTGTACACAAATTTTGATATTTAAATTTGGTTGTATAGATGACTTTTTAATATACTAATTAAGTATTTTACTGCAGTCTGAGCAACTAATGTCAAAATGTTGTTATCTAATTTAAATATTCTCCACATTTCCTGAACAAAACTTGGAATTGTTCCTCTTGTGCCAATTAAAATACCAATGACCTCAAAGTTTCTTATGTTATACTTTTCACTGAAATATTCAAATGTTTTTTCATAAATTTCCTTTTTTTCTTGGTGTACTTCTGAGGTTTGATCAAGATTTGTTTCAAATCGTATAGTGGGATCAATAATAAAACATTTATCAACTTTTCTGTCAATGACAATAATATCACATCTTCTGATAGATCCATTTTCTTCTAAACCAGTGACTTCTTCATTTACTTCATACTTTATCTCCTTTCTGAATTGGTCAGCTATAATTGTTCTTATCTGGTGATGTCTTAACATATTTGAGTAATCAGTAAAGGGTAAACAACCACTCTACATCTGGTCAGAAGTGTAATTTAAGTATTTCGATTGGGGAACAAAATGGTTGTGTTTGAGATATTGTGACATTTCATATATTACAACAATATGCTCTCCAAATTACTGCCTCTTACACCTCCCAAATTACGCCTGTCTGTGGCATGAAGGGGAGGTATTGAGAGATTAGATAAATAACCACACACACTGATTTCCCCTCCAACAGATATGCACAAGTACTGATCCAACGAGTTTAATATATCTAGAGGTCTTGTCTCATGTAAAAAAGTGTAGCCTACATGGTCAACTGCCATTTTCCCCTCTGTCAACTCTGCTCAATGGCAACCAATCAAATCCCCTCTTCAAAATGTATATGACGGTCATCTGACAAACATTTAACTTTTGAAGAGAGGATTTGATTGGTTACCTGAGGAAAATGGTCAAATGTATGCTTCTTTTTTACCCTATACGATTCCTCTATATATATTTACCTTGTGATCAGAACAACTTAAGGTAAAATTATGATATGAAAACAATGGCATAAGTAAGCAAGATCGTAGCAAAGATAACCGACCTTAAACTTCTTTTAAATGAGTGTAGGCGGTTTAAAAAAACTATAAAATTTGTGTTTTTCCAGTGGTGAGGTGGACTCCCCGCCCCGCCGGTCCCCCGCCCCCGAGGCAGTGCTCCAGGGGGCCTATGAGGTTGCCGTCATCGGTGCTTCTTCTGTTGGGAAAACTTCTCTGATCTCTCAGTTCATGACGTCCGAATACCGCTACCTTCATGGATATGACCACATCAATTGTGAGTAAAACTCTTCACATGTAGCCTATGAACTATACATATTTCAAATCATCATGTTTTTTTCAGCAAAAACTAGTTTTAACAGAATTTAATTTGCCACCTGCAAAATCCAAATGTGGCTTGACCGCAGCTTGCTGTTAAATGGATTATAAAAATGTCTCATCTCCACTCCATAATGTCAATTGTTAGAGGTGATTTTTATCATGAACGTACCAGATAATTTTAGAATGCTGGCTAAAATTGTTACTTTAATCAATAATTAATTAGAGAAGCATGATATCCACTTTAATGTCCTCCATACTCCCTCCCAGTTAGAACTCTGTATGTATGTACAAGAATCTTTGAGGCAAAGACCCACAAGAAAAAATTGCATACAGGAGCCTATGACAAAACATATTAAACTTTTAAAAAAACCACAGTTAATGTCGCATATTCTATATAAAACTGTTATTGGCTATTAATCCATGGAACATAAAAATGTCCTCCTCACATTGGATCAGCAGTTATATCATTGTTGCTTGTTACAGCTGAGGGTGCGGAAAGGACAGTCTCAGTACTGCTGGATGGAGAAGAATCAGAACTGACCTTTACAGCAATGCGGGATAATGTTATCCAGGTAAGCTGAACGTCTAAAGTGTTTTATTAAATTTATTATGTTAATTATTATTTAAAAAATTAATAGAAGAAAGTTTGATGACTTCAACCTAAACACGTCCTTTGTCTCTCTCAAAGTGAATTAACTTTGAAGAAAATCAATGCAATTTTGTTGTATGTAGAGTTCAGGTATGGTACAACTTTTGATCCTACCAATGAATGATATTTGTTTGAAGTGTTTTCAAATTTGTATTATTAGATGAGCATGCCAATTAAGCTGTTACTGAGCTCACTATAGAAATTGGAATTGAAAGTGAACTGCTATTCGCGAATCAAATCAAACCATAAATATGTACATGAATTACGATTAATGTATTTAATTTTTATTTCATTTACATTTTGAGTTATTATCCAAAAATAAATTGTTCTCTAGATTCATTGTTTTCTTTTGTGTATTCTTATTGTGCATATCTTTTAGTCGCTGTCATTTGTATTCATGGTTTTTAACATACAAAATTATTTTATAAATGTAGAGGCTGTAAATTGTCAAAAGCTTCTTTAAAGTGATTTTTACTTGTCAATATTTAGTATGAATCAATATTTTACTTCCACCTTCAAATGTAAAATATTTAAGTTGACCCTACTTGTACCCCCATCAATTTCTATTCCATAGGAAATATTGGAATGCACATTAGCAAAAAAACTATTCTTAAGGTTTGTTTACTACACAATGGATATAGACGTACAATTGGGGAAATTCTAGAGTTTATTTTTTTACATAGTCAACCCCTTGTTACAGGATGGAGCCAACTGGAGGTGGGCGCAGGGAGTGGTCGTGGTCTACTCGGTGACAGATCGCGCAAGCTTCACCAGAGCGCAGCACACGCTAGAGACGCTGGTCACAGAAGGCGCTACTGACGGCCGGGCTGTTATCCTGGTAGCCAATAAGGTGGACTTGGCACGCTCTCGGCTCGTTTCAGAGCAAGGTATGTTGATAAACATTTTTCTATACTTTTTTACCCCGCGAGGTGTCTACGCCAGCTTGTATTTATCGTTGTTGTCGGACAACGGTCCAAACCTCTCAAAGTCTTGTGGGCACCCCGGGAATCGAACCCGTGACCTCTTGCACCAAACTCCAAGACACTAACCGTTAGGCTAGCGAGGTTTACCAGCTATCCTGGCGGAAAACAGCCAAAGAGAAACAATTAACAAATTTAGGCGGCATGGGAAACCGTAGAAAGCTCAACTCAGATTGGTGGGTCTAGGATTTGAACTTAGAACCTCCTAAATGTGAGGTGTACGCTTTATTACTGAGCCATTCTACTCGGTTTCCAGAAGATAAATCATTAACACATTGGGTGCGGCAAACATGTTAATTAAAA
Source organism: Allygus modestus (assembly GCA_963675035.1). NCBI lineage: Eukaryota > Metazoa > Arthropoda > Insecta > Hemiptera > Cicadellidae > Allygus > Allygus modestus. The sequence continues at coordinate 22,757,878 of OY776115.1, forward strand.
AGGTCACAGGTAACCTTTTCATAACACCGCACCGAAAGTGTTAATAACCTTTTCATGAAGTCACAATAACAAAAAAATCAAGTATTCAAGTTAATGGGACACTTTTAATAAAACTGTTCTGCTGTTTAGCAAACAAACAAACCAAAGTATATTTATATTTATTACGAAACATCTTTGGTAAAGCTTTAAATACTGGTTGAAATTACGTTACTGATTTATGTATGAACATTAAAACAAATGTGTGAGCTGTAACATTGAACATATAATTGTTTACTCTATGGTTATTGTCTGTATGAGTGGGTCAACTTATTAAAGCTACCAGAAATAACCCAGAGTACCTCAAGCTCACATTAGCATCTCTCTGTGCTATTTGCAGTATAATGAGAATAAGCCTCATAATAACTTATGTAATGTTTTCAAATCAACCACAGAATTTGCAACTTTTGATACAATTCCCAAAGGTTGAATCAGTTGAATTTTAATACGCTGAATTTGTTTATGAACAGGTGTTTAATAACAGGTTTCTGGTATTTTATCTCACTCTTCCAATAGATAAAGCCAGTAAGATTTGCCACTCACTACATTAACCCTCCATGGATTTGGTCTAGCAGTTACTACAATTGCCTTTACAAAATAATTTTCAATTTTGCTCAGGATTAAAATGTCCCCTCCAACAGATATGCACATACCCACCCCAAATACGACCAAACAGCATCTGGTTATCTGGATTTATGCTGGTAAATTTTAGTCTAGAGCATGAACCTAGACTGTGAGGATTGTAGTCAAGTACAATCAGAGCCAACAGTATAAACTGTAGTAACGGTCATGACTGTACTCATCAACGCTCACCTCACAAACTGAGGTTCGCCAGACCGATCCTTAGCAAAGTTGAAAAATGTCGTGAAGGCTCAAAGCTGGACCTTGTTCTCTTTGGGCATTGAGCTACTAAACAATGATCTTGACAAAAGAATCAGCGAATCTTAATAACAAAGCTACATGTGGTATTATCACTGATAATTCTTTAATATTTGCCTAAATACACCTTAAATGTCTTACTGACTATTAGTGAAATCCATAGTGGGAAGTGAATGGCCAACCTTGGGCTCACTTTTACTGCCCTTTGTGCTCCATATTGTTTCATTCTGTGCAGCTTAAAATATTTTTCTCAGCACCTTAAATGTTTCTTTCATGGTCTAAAATAACATCGTAAAACAGCAGTTTTCTGTTTAGCGAGCGAAAAAGTCTTTTCCCTACCTGCAACTTACTTTCCCGCTCGCTGACGGTAATGAACAGCTGATTGATTGTTGCTTTGGGCCAAGCTTACTGACTCAGTGTTTATAACCTCAATATCGTGAATTCAGTCAAAATGGATGAAAGTAAATCTTTGTATGTCGTGTCCAAAACTGCAGTTGTAGGACAAATTGCATGCAATTCAAGTTTAAAGTGCCTTTATCGCTTTTGGAAAATTATTAGTATCAGTTTTCTCTAGGGTGATAACGACCTACATTACGCTCTTAATACAGAAATAACTATTTTGTTTAACCAGTTTCTTGTCTCATTACAGAGGGCCGGATCCTAGCCACAGCCTGCAATTGCAAGTACAGTGAGGTGAGCGTCGTCATCAACCACAATGTGGACGAACTGCTGGTGGGGTTGCTGGCGCAGATACGGCTGAGGACCGGCACCGAGGCCCGGGACCGAGGCAAGCGGCGCAAGTACCGAGGCTCCAAGACCTCCGCGAGCTTCCGCGGACTCCTCAGCAAACTGCGGATAGCCAAGAGCCACTCCTGCCACAAGCTGCATGAGCTGTGACCGCGGCGATGAAGTGACGAACAATTGGTATTGGTAATTTCATGGTGACAATTTGTGTCCTTTGAACTGGGACCATGAACACAACTGGGATTAAATGTTGCACATATAATAGGGGTTCTACCGTAACCAAAATTGTATTTAAACACAAACTATCTCATTTAACAATGTAAAAATATTGGACTTATTCCAAGACAAATTTCAATAAAACCTGATATGTATGTTGTGCTGGAATTTTAAATTACTCAAAATGTTCAAATGTATTTACTGTTTTACAACAAGTAGGAATTTTGAAATATTCGGTTTTTGTAATTAGTTTTAGGACAGAATGAAAATATTTGTAATCTCTTATTAAATTAATGAAATTAAATATCTTTTGTATATATGTTTATTAAAAACCAACATTTGATCAAATATTACATAATTTATTGTAAGTATTCACTAGTTATATTTTTTTATATGGAGTTTATGTATTTTTCTTTTAATGTGTACAAGTTGAGATTTCTTAGATTGTTTGTTATATTCTGTAGGTTCTAAGGCTGAAAGATTTATAGTTAAGTCATCACTTATAACATATATTGTGTTTAGATTAAGGATATGACCCAAAGAATTCCTTCTAAGGATTGATAGTTTTAAGACTGTTTGAAAGTAAGAGAGCTATGGTACTATTTATTATTTAATTTTAGCTAAGCATTTTTTGTTTAGATTCAGCTGTTTTTCTTATCAAGATGAATAAAAATATTCTGAGTACTACTGGTTATAAATACATACAAAATAACAAACCACCAATTTCGTTATTAGACATTTGTTCACACAACGGATCAATGGGAACAAATCTATGAACACTAGAATGATTTTTTACAGAATATATCTGTGTAATAGATTATTTATCTGTTGCATAAAAGTTAGAATAAAATAACGCAAATATATGCATTTTTATTGTTTTTAGGGGAACATGTACTTTATTAATCAAAGACTTCATTATAGATAAATGTTTATTAAATACATTTTTAGGAAACCTTTTAAATGTCAAATTTTACGAGCAGTAACCATTCAGAATTGTAACATTGGTTCAAAAACTAGGATAAAGTACTAGTATTTTTTAGCTCAAATTTTTTGCAAACTTGCCATGATAATTTTAATCAATTTGTATCTTTAGCATAGTCTAGTTAATAAAAGGAATGTGACTGATTTATCAATATTTGTTATCTGTTTATATATATTTAATATATTTTTACATAAATAATTCTAAAATAAATGTATTTTATAGTTTTTTAAACTCTTGTATTTATTTTTGTGATCCCCTTATATTTTTATTTAAATCAAATCACGATACAGAAGACCTTGAATCTAGATATTTGGACCACGCATAAAACTTAAAATGTTTTATATGTTATTTACTCATACTCTATATTTCATTACTATACAAATGTGTTATTTACCTATAATTTGAATTATAGAAGTTAATAAGACAATAACTATTAATTTAATTGGATTGCAGGTCATATAGTTCGCTAAATACATTTACGCAACTGCATATGCTGCACACAGTTGTAAAATTAAAATACCCCCGTTGCAGCAAACCTGCACACCCAGCGAATTTCCAATGCATACACACACACACACACACACACACATATATATATATATATATATATACATATATATATATATATACATATATATATATATACTTTATAGTTTGTATATTTATACTATATACAACCACTTACCAAGTTCCATAGATACACATAAAAAAATTAGCCATATATTAAATTTTAATTTTTCTCCATAAGAATAACACGGGGATTTACTCAGGTTTGCTGCAACAAGGATCACAAAATATTAAGTTTTAATGCAAATATCAACAAACCACAACCAGGTGAAGCCACATACCAAGTTTCATCCATATCCATTTATAAATAAGCAATTTATACAATTTTAATTATTCTCTATAAGAATAACATGGGGGGCTGAGTACGCAGATTTGCTGCAACAAGGAACACAAATTATGGCTTTTTATACTAATATCAATGTAACTCAACTAGGTGAAGCTACATTTCAAGTTATATTAATTTATGTTCATAATTAAATGAGGCATAACATTTTTCTTATTCTCCATAAGAATAACATGAGCGCTGAGTATGCAGGTTTGCTGCTACGGGAACCATCGGCAAAATTTTGTTTTTTTGAAAAATTATCAATAGACCACAACGAAACGAAGCCATATACAAAGTTTCGTCCGGATACGTTTATAAATAAGAAAAATATACAATTTTTCTTATTCTCTAGAAGAATAACATTGGACAACGTACTGTGTTTAGCACTTTCAATATCTCGGTAACCAATTGACGTAGAGAAATGATCAAAACACCAAATTGTTCGCTTTTTTAAGCAAAATCAAATAGTGTAAACTAAAATTAGATTTCTTAAAATATTATAAGTAGAACACTCAAAAAACCCACTTTTAGGGTACAAAACCCCCCTAAAATACCCCTTAGAATAAAGCGATCTGTCTGGTTTTCGAACTTAAAGTCATAAATGTTGCTTTACACGTTTGTACCAAATTTAATCACAAATCGGACCATTTTTACGAAAGTTATCGTGCCTACTGACACATATATATGTATAGTATTGAACGAATGGTGTTTTTGGCATCTGGGGACCTCAAAACGAAAAGTTATTATGGTCCCGGGCCTAGGTCTTACTATGCTGACTACGGTAATAGCTTCTTCCCTATAGGGGAAATTCGCTAAAAGACTCGCAAACTATGTCTAGGATATATGACATGACAGACGTAAGAACAATATAACAATAATAAAATGTATTCTATGACAAAGTATTTACAATATCATACAATTGAAAATAATACTCTTCAAAAACTTGTATCTACAATTACTTTATGAGTTTTTGGTAATTTTAAAGGTGAAGAATATTTGCAAGATCCAGCCTATCACATGAAAAACCATAAGTATTTTCTTTTATAGACCAAGGTGATATGCGTAATTACCAATTTACTCAAGGTACTTTCCATATTTAGGGCTATACCATAGCATAACTAAGATAGCCTAGATGTATTATTTAATTCTGTAGCTATACTACCACCTAATTAAAAATTTCTTATTGCAAGCTTGGCTAACAACCACTATAAAACCACACAGTATTATCAAAACTGTCAACAACCTTGTGGTTGGGATTTACAATGAATAAAAAACATTTTTCCAGCTGTATCGTAATATCATTGACTAATGGTAATATCAATAAGCCTGAGACACGCAATAGACAATGATCTTTATTGACATATTCTTCAAGAACGGTAGGTGAGACACGCAATAGACAATGATCTTTATTGACATATTCTTCAAGAATGGTAGGTGAGACACGCAATAGACAATGATCTTTATTGACATATTCTTCAAGAACGGTAGGTGAGACACGCAATAGACAATGATCTTTATTGACATATTCTTCAAGAACGGTAGGTGAGACACGCAATAGACAATGATCTTTATTGACATATTCTTCAAGAACGGTAGGTGAGACACGCAATAGACAATGATCTTTATTGACATATTCTTCAAGAACGGTAGGTGAGACACGCAATAGACAATGATCTTTATTGACATATTCTTCAAGAACGGTAGGTGAGACACGCAATAGACAATGATCTTTATTGACATATTCTTCAAGAACGGTAGGTAGCGTCAAAACAGATCAAAGCCACACATGTGGGGCAGCCATCCCTGTAGACTGGACATAGAGATTAGGCCTTTACAATAGACTAGTATTTCTAAACAAACACCCAAACTGTTTGAGGACACTGCCACAAATGTGTCATTAGTCTATTTTAATTAGACCTCAAGACGAAAATCTGCAGGAGCAGTCTGGATGGAAACCAAAACCGCATAATTCCCAACAACAAACCACCGTATTAACCGCAAATGTAAGATGGTTACGGTTTCAATCCTGTGGCAATCCCGGGATTTTGGGATTGTTTCAGGCCAATCTCGGGATCCTGAGAAACCAGTAATTTAGCTTCACAAGCTAGTTACCAAATAGCTCATGATATTAGAACAGTTTATAATGTTTAGAAATTATTTGCAATTTTATAAGCGGCAAGATAACTAATTTTTATAGCTCATTCTAATATTAAAACAAAATCTTGGATAAAGATATACTATTTAAAATGTATTTTAGCGAATTTCCCCTATAGCCAAGAAGCTACTACCGTAGGTGGTAAGACTTAAGCCCGAGACCATGATAACTTTTCGTTTTGAGGTCCCCAGATGCCAAAAACACTATTCGTTCAAATTTATATATAAGTAAAGAAATTTAGTGTGTCCTTTACATCGATAACTTTTGAAAGAAATGCCCGATTTTGATGAAATTTGGCACAAATGTGAAGAGTAACATTTATGACTTTAAATTTGAAACCCAGATTGATCGGACTATGGGAAGGGGGGTTTATGGGGGTTTTGTATTTTCCGTTTTTTTGAATTTTGTACCCTAAAATTAAATACCCCCGTCGCAGCAAACCTGCGTACTCAGCGAATTTCCAATGAATATATATGTCTTAATAACACATTATGCCTCTTACCAGAATTCATAAGAAATATATTCATAAATAAGCCATTTTTAAAATATTCATTATTCTCCATTAGAATAACATTAGGGATGAGTACGCAGGTTTGCTGCAACAAGGAACACAAAATAATGGGTTTTTATGCAAATATCAATAGTACTCATCTAAGTGAAGTCACATACCAAGTTTCATCCATATACATTCATAAATAAGCGATATATAACATATTTATTATTCTCCATAAGAATAACATGGGGACCGAATACCTAGGTTTGCTGCTACGGGAACCATAGGCGAAAAAGTAGTTTTTTGTTTAAACAACAACAAACCACAACCAGATGAAGCGATATACCAAGTTTCGTCAGTTTATGTTCATAAACAACCGAGATATACAATTTTTCTTTTTCTCCATAAGAATAACATTGGAAAACGTACTGTGTTTAGCACTTTCAATATCTCAGTAACCAATTGACGTAGAGCAATGATCAAAAGACCAAATTGTTTGTTTTTTTAAGCTGAATCCAATGGTATAAATTAAAATTTGATTTAAATGATTATTACATGTGAAAACTCCAAAAAACCCATTTTTGGGGTACAAAACCCCCCCAAAACCCCCCTTCGGATGGTGCGATTTGTCTGGTTTTCGAACTCGTTCAAATAAATGGTACTTTACACGTTTGTACCAAATTTCATTAAGATCGGACCTGTTTTACGAGAGTTATCGTGCTTACGGACACATATATATATATACATATATAAAAATTTGAACGAATGGTGTTTTTGGCATCTGGGGACCTCAAAACGAAAAGTTATCATGGTCTCGGGCTTAAGTCTTACCATGAGACCTACGGTAATAGCTTCTTCCCTATAGGGGAAATTCGCTAAAAACTCAATTTTGGTTATAGCCATTTTATAGAGCTTAAAAAGACAAATAATTTAGTATTTTCAATCATTAACCTAGGTTAAGTGGTTGCGGGGAAAATTCCTCAGATAATTTTACTAAAAACTTCACATTTTGTTTTACCAATAAGTTTAGCTCTTAAAACAATAATTTTTGTGTTTTAATTGTTCTTCTATGTCCAACCGTTGCAAAAGTATTCAAAGTGCTAAACACAGTACGTTGTCCAATTTTATCCTTATGGAGGATGAATAAAATTTGATAACTCGATCATTTATGAATGTATATTGATGAAACTTGGTATGTGCTTCAAGTAGTTGTGGTATATTGATATTAGCACACAAAACTAATTTTTTTGTTGATTTTCCTCGTACCAGCAAACCTGTATACTCGGCTCCCATGTTATTCATACGGAGAATAAGTAAAGTTTTATATCTCCCTTAGTAATGAACCTAAATTACTAGCTACCTAAATGGAGCTTCGCCTGGTTGAGTTATATACAGTTCCGATACACCCTGCATTTGTGATTCTGTAAGTCATACCAGAACAATCGCCAAACAAACCAAGCATGAGGGAGTTTCCGATAGTCTCCACAACTGCTTTTATCTCCCCTTTGACGTCAGACGTAACATTAGCTGCCAAGTTGTGGAGATAAACTAACTGATCAACAACAGCCTGTGGTCTATCATCCATGCTCTAAACAGACCTTTACACTTCCTGTCTGTGGTAAACAATGTCCTTCACCCACTCTCAGCTTTTAAACTACCTTTTAATTTTATATATCCATAAATAAATTTACTGCTTAGTTAACCTTTGGTCTGGTAGTTAAAAAATAACTACCGAATAAACTATAAAATTACTGAATAAATATGAAGACTAGTAAATGTATTCGGTGTAGACATAGGCACTATATCTGGGAAAAGGTTCAGTTTTGGATAGGTTATTTGCCTAGTTAGCACAACAGAAATATAGGATATAGGATATATAGGGCAAGCATGCTTACCTTGGAAAGTGCAGGCACCCCACTGATAGACCATTTTAACAACAATTAAAATGCACTCCGGACAACAATTTTTGGTCACTGCCAAAAACTCCGGGTACTTTACTGAAAGTACTAGCCAAAAACTCCGGGCCTTTTTAATAAATTTTGCAAGGGTTTCGGAAAAAAGCTGAAAATTTAAAATTTAAACTTAACTTAAAATAAAATAAAATTAACTTTGAGGTGTAATAGCTAAAAAATAAACCATTGGCCCCTCACATTATATTGATATTTTCAGATTCCCCATTTAGTTATAACACACAATACATGCACACACAATTTCATACATTTATCTTGAAAAAAAGCAAATAAAAAGAAAAAAAGGAAAATTGTATTAGGCTCATTTACAAGCGGTCCTCCAAATTTTAGCTTTTTTGTAACAGAAAAAATAAATATAAATTTGTTGTGCCCAGAAAATCTACTGCAACTTTGTTGTACAACTCTAACATAATCCTATACTCTAATATGAGTAAGGTTTGCTTGCTTGCTTGCTTGCGACACGGATCTCAAAAACGGCTCCAACGATTTCCTTAAAATGTTCGAAATAACTAATTTCTGGGATAAAAATAAGTTCTAGACAGGCCTCATCCCTAGAAAAAATCAAATAATATAAAAAAACTAAAATGAAAAGTTAAAAAAATTAACATTGGGCTTATGGAGTTTCAAATCAAAACAAAAGAATTGTAACAGCTGTTCATAATCAACCAGGGAACTGTCAAAGTAATACTCATGTTGTTTATGATTATTAACATGTGGTTTCCTGAGAGCAGAGATTAAAAGATTTGAGTTAAGATTACATATATAGAGAAGTAAAATAAATCAAAGGGACATTGAGCTATAAATAACAACTGGAGGGACCTTAAAAATGTAGAAAAGAGGCAAATGAATAATACAAATTTGATTATCAGTAGGGGGAAGTGGGGAAATATTACTCCGAGTCATCTAAACAACCTGACTGGTCTTCCCCCGAGCAAAGCTCGGCCCCCCAGGTACTATGTCATAAAACTTACAAAAGTAAACAAATATACAAATAATTATGCCTTAGACTTAGCCTACTCTAGGCCTAGCCTAGACCTACATCAGCTAGGCTAGGTGAACGTCAATTCGGCGATTTTAAAGTTCTACTTCAGAAGAAATATCATTGTAATTCATTTTAGACTAAATATAAACGGAATATAGCATATCAAAATAACCTACAACTTGAAATAACAACAAAATGTCAGTGTAAACAACAAAAATCTGATTCTCAATGAAACCAAAACATATGGTGGGCATAACATCAACAAAACAACTCATCACACAAAAAAAACGGCATAGAGTAAATCAATACTGACTACACAGTGATACTCCACAACTATCTGGCTTTTATTTATCGCAAAAGTAACGCATTTGGATATTTTATAAAACCACTAAAATTGGTTTTGCAAACGTCCGAAAAATCGGACGTCGGCGTTTTTCGCACATTTTGCGAATGGCCGATAGATATATCGGACCGCGGAGTTTTTGGCCCAAACAGCGACGGCCAATATATCGGACGTCGGAGTGCAAAGAGTTAAACAAACACTACTTAGGCCTTGGATGTATTTTTCAACTTTAAGAAGAGAACAATTGATTTTTCACTCAATTCTTCTTAAAGTTGACAAAGTGGCCTTGAAAATTCTAATTTGTTTATAGTCAAGTCTTTTGTACTCATCACGTTTATTTGGGGTTTTATCAGTGGACTTTCTAAGAGTGCCTACACTATCCAAGACCTGCTTGTCCTATCTGCTTGTAATCTTAACTCCAGTATCTGGGAAAAGTTAGTTTTGATTTCCCTTTCACTATGTGGGTCTACAACCAAAAACATTTATTAATTGGATTAACCTTTTTCTTTTAAATGTTTCATTTGTTGAGCATTGTACATTATTTCTTGATCAATGTGATATACTCATCTTCTATAAAATTACATCAAATAAAACAATCTAAATATTTTTGTTTAAATCCTGCCTTTTGTTCAGTACTTCCTGAAGTTAATATTCAGTTAATAGTCAGGTTTTGATGATTATTTTTTTTACTTAAAAGATAATTTCAAGTTCTAAGTCGCTGTGAAGCCAGAATTTCGATTTAGGCCCCAGGTCTCTACCCCACGGGACTTCCAAGTTCCCATGTTATTCATATGGAGGAGAGTTTTATTTGGTTTATGTCACATGTGTTTTTTCTTAATTCAATAAACAGCTGTTATAAGGATTATATCCGCAAATTTTGCTGTAAAATTTAATGTAATTTTGCTGAAAGATGAATATGCTAAATAGATCAAGAAATAATTTGATTCAACTTTTAATACATTTATTTTTTAGGGTGGAATCTAATTATACCTATGGTCAAAAATGGTCAACTGTTGTTCATCAAAGGAATGCTGAACTACGATTTGTAAAAATGGTTCCAAATTACATATTATTAATATAATAATGGTTTTTTCTTAACTTGGTAAAAGTATCAGGGCCAAGGACAGGAACTCTGCACTGTAAGCCTTGTCAGAGCCTAGAGATAATGGGCATAAATAACTTGTGATGCACAACTTGTTTTTTGAGGCAGTAAATTATCAAAATAAATGTTCCATTCCTAATTTGAACTCTCCGACTGACAAAGGTCGCGGCCGCGTCGTTTGCTTTTTATTATGAATGCCAAAGGTCGTGATCACAACAAATTATGGCTACTCAAGATGATACTATAATTTTTTTAATTAAAATGGTGTAGAGATTGTTGTATATGTAAGAAGTACAATTTTGCACAAGGTTTTTTTACTATCTGATACCTTTGATTGATTAAGCACATACTAATCTTTTTATAAATATTGTTATTTTATAGGGGCATGCGAGTACTCGAAACTTCCGAGTTTTCAGCTGAGTATTTTAATACTCGAACTCGACTCGAAGTTTTGAATAATACTCGAAAGTTTCAGCGAGTATTTCCCGCCGATTACCGGACGACCACTAACAATTGCGACCGGCCAAAACGCATAATAACGGTCACAAAAGGCTATTGCATCACGTAAAATCGGCCATAAATTACAATTGGATTACATAATAAAGGCAGAAAATGACGATGGTATTCATAATTCGGCAAAGTGGCGACCGGGCTACTTAATATCGGCCGTAACTAATGATTTCGTCATCTAATATTGATTATAAGCAATGTCTGGACCAGGTGATATTGGCCAAATGACAACCGCGCCGTGTTTTATCGGCCGGAAACGAATGTCAAACCATAATCCAGTTTGATTTTACTGGCCAAAACGTTGTATTGCTACTCATGTATTAGTTAGAAACCATGTTTAGATTATCAAATCTATGGTGGTATCCAAATACCATTACACTATTTGAAACTACCAACTGATGGCAAATACTCGCTCGAAAATACTCGAAACTCAAAAATTATAGGCATTACTCGACTCGACTCGATTAAAAAATCACTATTCGCATACCCCTATTATTTTATAAGCTACAACCACTGACCCCTGACTGCTGTAGCTGTGACATTCATTTAGGATGTGATTTGAGGATGGTGTTTGTAGAGGACGACATCGTAAACACAACTGTTGCAGTCGGCTGATAGTTGTGCATTGAGGAAGTTTTATGTGTTATTGTAGGCTAGTGTTTTTCCTATGTTTTTCTTATATGTATATATTTTTTGCCTTCAATACATTTTAGAGAAAATGTATATCTCCAGTAACCAACCACCATTTCATTTCCGACAACAAATGGTATTAATAAAATGTTTCTGTATATACTTTAGACAACAAAATTTTGCCACATAGTTTGTTGCCATTTCATCAGTAAATCTGTTTATTGCAGTCTGTCTGTACAACTTCTGTTTTTTTCTTTCTTGTTTTATTCTAACAAAAGCTGTGTATGCAAATTTAACTAAAGTTACTCCCTATGTTATGGATAACAAGACTTCGGAGGGAGATCCATGCCCTTTGAAATAAAGCATCGAAAATTAAAAACCTTCATGCACAACTTATGGATCAAGAAATCTTTGTTGATACCTCAATCGTTGAATTTAGTTCAGAATTAAGAAGCAGTGATTTTAAAAAATATCGCATTAGTATCATATTATACTAATAGATCCTAAAAATGTATTTTTCACACTTCCGGTGTCCCAAGAGTCACTGTACTTTCCTGTTCTACTTAACTCCAAAAACCTGCCAGAACCATCGACATTTATCATCATACATCAACCTAGACACTCGCGAACGTCCTGACGTCAGAACTTTGGCTGAGATCCAGTGTTAGATTAGCCACCAACACCCATGAAGCTAAACAATCAAGCCGTGGATAAGCATAACAAAAATAGAAGTCAATCTAAACATCTGAACAAACTATCAATATTTGGAATTGGATTATAGTTTTGAAAATCCTAATGAAGGTGCAGTACTCCATCCATAAATACAATTTTTTTTAAAATCCAATAATGACAAAATTAAGTTATTATGGTTTTAAATTTCAACCCAACTATTTCAAAATTAATTTTTCCAGATAACATTCTAAAAAATCAAGTAAATTATATGCTTCCACGAACAATGAAAGTGTTTTATTACGGTCTTTGAAATAATACATACATTTATGATTTAATTACGTGAGAGGCAAGATTACCAAGGTGAAAAATCTGAATGCACGGCCCCTGTGCAACAACCCCCCCCCCCAATTATAATGTGCATATTAAGTTTTATTCACGAATGATTGATTACAGTTTACAAATTGTAATGAAAAGTTATATAGACTAATCATCATCATCAATTAGGCAGAGGAGATATTATTATCTGCTTAATAAAATTGTTTCATTCCCAAACCAAAGCCAAGTTTCAAAGTCAAACTTTTCTTACCTGCTTAGACATAGATTAGATTGCTGGATTAGGAAACCTCGGCAGAGCCGCTAGGCACGTCTTCCACATGGGAATATTGCGCAGGTCACCAGAAGGAGAGGAACTAGCAGGGATGGAAAAGGTGAGGGATGCAATTGTTTTCTAGGGCACATTCGCGACTCCTGTGACAGCTGCTTTATCAGCTCTCAAACAAGTTCAGCTCTGCCTTTCTACGCTGACTTGACAAGGTATCCGTGTTTATCAGCTAAGCAGCACATCTTGGGAAACAGTTCCCATCCCCTGCTGTCTTAAGTCAGAGGGACCAAGGTGAAAGGGAAGCTTGTCATAATAGAAAAGGACTTACCCACATGTTATGACATCTTCGTTTGCTGTACCCAAAGCCAACCTAAAAACTAGTATGAACCAGTGTCAATGGACCTGCTCCCCAACAATACGTTCAAGGGAATGAAAAGTAAAGATTCAACAAGTAAGATATATTTTAAGACAACTAAATAATATGTACATTACACTCATCTATCAATACTAGGGTCGTAAGGGTCATCTTCACAGTCGGTCTCCTCATCCTCCAACTCCTTGTTTGGTTCGCGGTTGTTGTACTTGGCGAGGGTAGGCTCTCGCAGGATGATGTCGTGGTATGCGTGACTCAGTCGGCCGATCTCTGGAACCGTCAGCTCGAACGGTCGAGTCTGCGGACTGATCTCCGCTCTCTCGAACATCTCTGGTATCAGTCGCTCGTGTGTCCCTTTGGGAAACAGTGTCCTGTACAAATAATGGAATATGAGCATACCTGTAGCAAAATGGAATCAGTCACTCGTGAGTCCTTTGGGAAACAGTCTTGGACAAATTAAATTGTGAGCATACTTGTAGGGAAAACTTACTAAATAAATTATGGAAACTACAGACAGTTGGTACCTCATCCATTGAACTAATTTGAACGTTCGAGGTGTCTCTTTAACCCTAGCCGTGGCCATATGTCGTTAAACGATAGATTTTTGTGTTGCCTTAAAATGGCCACTATCGCAAAACGACAGTCCTGGTCGAAATTTTTTTAACGGTAAAAAAACATTAATAGTCAACTCAGAAGTGAACAATATTTATACCATTCGAAAGATCACATTCTGAACTTTCATTTTATTACATAAATGAACCGTTTACAAGTTGTATAACAATGTCACGACGATTATAATTACAATGAAATTTTGCCGCTACGCCATTCCTGCAGTCGACGCTCGGAAAATGTAAAAACACGACTACTTTGGAATTACCCTGCTCGGGTAATTTTTGTCTTAGGATGTTGCGGGTGGTACCACTGCATAGCCAAAGAGTTTAGTTTCACTGTGGTATTGATTTTTAGAACGAAATATTGATTGCACAACAGTTACGATTTTATGAACACAGCTGTTTTCTGACTTTTTAACAGTTGGCCATCTGACGTTATGCGTCAGATTTTAAAATACGAATTACATCCAGTGCAAGTTATAAATACTAGTCATATAATATTTCATTTTGAAGAGGAAGAAATTTAGCTTTTGACATTGGCAGCCTTGTGCATCATCTTTTCCGCCTCGCTGTGGGAGAAGAAGGAAATACGTCACTCTTCTGACATATAATGCGTCGTAGAAGTCGCCATCACATGATTCTTTCGCCGTGCTATGTGAGTTCGCGCTCGCTTGTTATCCGCGAATTATTGCTAAATCCTTTATTATTTCGGAGTGTTAGTGTTAGTGAAGTGTATGTGTGTATATAACAGTAATCTTTATGCATTTTATTATGCATAAATATTACTGAAGTGTGTGAAATAGTGTTTCTAAAAAGTTGTTTTTCTTACAATGTCTCGAATGTTCGATTGTGATAATAAACCAACAGGATAACATAATAATGGGACGGGGGTGAGTAATTATATTTATTTTTATTACTTTTACAATTGTAAGGTAGGATATATTTCATTTATTGAGTAGGCCTAATATAAAAAATAACAATTTTGTAATTTTTCCTATATGGTGACCGGACCTACAATCACACGTTACCTCTTATATAATATGCCACTACCCTGTGTATATGTATATTTATATATTTTATTGTTTCTAAATACCTGCAGGAATAATATATAGATATAATATACTAAATGTATATATAGTATTTGGAGGAATAAATTTCTAAAAAAAGTTATATACTAAATACCGTAGAATTTTTTTTCCGAATACCCTAAAATTTCCAAAATTCATCTAATCATAAGTGATATCAATTTTTTACCTTCAACTTTATGACTTTTTTACATTTCTTATTTCATTATCTTTACAAATATATACATATTATTATTAGCATATACATATTTACATTACCTATTTACAGTACTAACTAACACTGTACAATTTTCACGTTTTGCGGTTTTCCGTATATACTTACATAATACTTACAAATAAAATTCTTTCCCCAACATATTATACATTTCTATGTAGGGCATTGAATGTCCTACTAAATGTATATATAGTATTTGGAGGAATAAATTTCAAAAAAAAGTTATATACTAAATACCGTAGAATCTTTTTTTTCCGAATACGCTAAAATTTTCAATATTCATCTAATCATAAGTGATAACAATTTTTTACCATAAACTTTATGACTTTTTTACATTCCCTATTTCATTAGCTTTACAAATATATACATATTATTATTAGCATATACATATTTACATTACCTTTTTACAGTACTAACTAACACTGTACAAATTTCACATTTTGCGGTTTTCCGTATATACTTACATAATACCTACAAATAAAATTTTGTCCCCAACATATTATACATTTCTATGTAGGGAATTGAATTGTCTACAAAATGTATATAATGAATTTTCCATAAAAAATCGGACAAAAAAGTTTTACCGAGGCTGCTTTTGAAATTTTTTTTTATTTTTTTTACTTCGCTGAAAAAATTATCTCTTAGATCTTTTTTATTTGACTATTACATGATGCCCCTGTTCTTTCTGAACAAAAAGAATATGTGGTTGGCTATGTTTAGTTCTCATTTCAATTTTATACGAATTTTCAAAAAAAGGTCTGCAAAATCGCCAAAATTGGTTGGCCATTCTACAGTTTTTGGCTGGCCACTGCTAGGGTTAAAGCCCTTGAGCTCAGTACAGTAGACTCTCGCTATTCCGTACCCCACTATTCTGAAAATCCGCCTATGCTGAACTTGAGTTCGGAAATTACTGACAATGCGCAGTCGGATGGGCTGAAAAGAAAATTGATTTTTTTTTCTTAACGCTATATTGAAAAAAACTTGTCTCTAGGAAAGGTAATTAATATGCAACAAAGAAAAAAAAAAATTATACCTAACCCCCAGCTAGCGCATTACATTTGAAATTTTACAAATATCACAAGATGTTATAATTTTTTTGAAAGTAATTAAGCAGCTGCATATTGGGTTGCTATAGGGAAAATACTTTATAGTAGAGTTATAAAAACACACAAAAATATTGAAAAGGTAGTATTTTGTAAATCTGAGGTAGTGCAAAGCAACTTAATATTGTTAATTTATCACTTTTTGAGTGCCTGCCGGCTGTTGCTCAGTGCGGCATGTAGCTTGATTGAGCCCACCACTCTTGTCTTTTTATAATGTTGATACAACAAATACCTAAAGGAATAATATAAATAAATAGAAAATATATAAATTTAAGAGTTTAATAGTTTCAAAATTCTTTGTGAAATACAAATTTCTAATTATCACACTTCAACATTGTTTTTTAAACCTTCTTAAATCATAGTCGTTTACATAGTTGGAACATTGAGATCACGTTTGCTTGAAAAAATTGGCATTGAAGCTCTTGATAGCAGCCTTGTTCGGATGAAACCATCTCTGTTCTTAGCGCCGACGAGTTTTGAGGAGGCTTCAGTTCCCAATTTCACACAGCGCTCCTCTGCTTGCGTGTGACACGGGAATTTGTGGAAGTTCCATTCTTTTGCTGTTTTGGCCGCTGAAACCTTGGCCAAAATATCTTGGTCAGATATTCTTCGCAACAAAGGTGGTGGAAAAAGACCAGCAGTAGTCCAATCAATAATTTCGTAATATTCTTTTGCCTGAAAGTTGATTTTTGGCGGTTTGAAAGTTCGGATTAGCTTTTTTTTGGAAGCTATGGCCCTTGCTTTTATAATTCGTCTAAACCTCAACTCTCTGATGTGGGCCCTTTCATCGACTATCATGCTAAGGAGCAAGTTCTCAGGATGCGCAAAGAACGCATTTCTTTCAATAACCGGATCGATCACTTTAATCAAGCTTTCTGGCAGAAATCTTGAAGATTCTATTAACTCAAAAACATGTTTTGGTCTATCTGTAAGGTACTTACTTTTTTAATCTTAAACCATACAGGCATGTACGATTTAAGTATGAAACGTACGAAAATGTGATGCTCTTCAGAGGGATTGTCAACACTTATGTACAGACGAAGAACTCTGTTTGCTGTTGTCAGCAATCGGGAATGTGAAAGAGGACCTGGTTCACAAATTGCTAAGTCTCCCGTGCAGTGCCTGTCTTTATACCAGAACCTATGTCCAGGAGATATTGCTGGTCTTTGCTTAAAATCTTCTTTGCTGGTCTTTGAAATTTCACAACTGGAAGTTTTTCACATTTTATAAGTTGTGAGCCAATATGACCACTAAAAGATTTTGGCCCAGTCGTTTCACCA
This sequence comes from Allygus modestus, assembly GCA_963675035.1. Taxonomy (NCBI): domain Eukaryota; kingdom Metazoa; phylum Arthropoda; class Insecta; order Hemiptera; family Cicadellidae; genus Allygus; species Allygus modestus. Next base: position 22,775,751 of record OY776115.1, read on the forward strand.
TCCAAAGCTTGAAACAATGCCGGAACGGTAATTCATTAAAGTGCAAAAGGCAAACTCCCCACTGCAGTGGCCTTTTGATTTCCTCTTCAATCGTGCGGATTACACCAGTCTTCCTGTGTTGGTGACGGTACCATCACATCCAATTACATCCAGCTCGTCTAACAAAAAATTTAAACTTTTCAAATGATCCAATATGGCTCTAGCAATCTCTTTTGCAGATTCATTAGTTGTTGATACATGGCCAACATAAATGGAGCCAGGTTCTTTTATAATTGAATAGTGCTCTTCTTTTACTCTTCTTTGAAAACACTTTTGATTTATTTTATCAATTTGCAGCGTATTATCCTTTCGGCCATCAAAGTACAGCCCTTGTATTACGTTTGTCTCTCTTGTGCTCTCGTCTTGGAGATTTGATCGGTATGAATGTTTTCCCTTCTTACCTTATTCTTATCTATTATGAGAGAATCGTCCTCTTTCGTTGCCAGGCCAAGGTCATGTAGCACACTGGAGGCAATAGCTGCAGTTGCCCTGTCCGACACTCCAAATCGGTCACTGGTCAATGCGGTATTTTTTAATCGTATCCGCATCTGCCAAGGCTGTTTGACTGGAGTAGGAATGTAGTTGTCGTCGGAAACATCTGGCTCTTCTGTTGAACTTTCGTCCGAACCTATTAGTTTAGTTGGATACTTAGAGCATGAAGGCTGCAGAACTAATGGAATGTTAGACGATACATGGTGATTTTTTATTCCCTTTCGTTGCAGTCTTTAGGTAATTTTTTTACTCCTTTTTGTCTAAATTTCCAGTTTTTCCTACTCCAAGATGCCTTTGGAAAAACAAGAACTTAAGTTCAAGCGCTGGAATTTTTTTATCTTTTTCACATTTACATGAAATCAATAAAGGGCACTCACAGTCCTCAGGGACTTTTTTGCACTTGCAAGAGTATGTTATTTTACACTTGCATGCAGAAACATAAGGGTGATAAAGCCTTTTGCTTAAATTTCTCTATTTTCTGTTTGTACTTTTCTTTCTCCTTGTCACGCTTAAAGGACTTCATTAGATTACGGTAGCTATCAAGGTATGCATTTATTACCTGAACAATTCTGTAGGACGTCACTGTTGGTATTGACGCTTTGTCAAAAATGGCTTTTACTTTTGGAGCGACAATATTTGAAATCTGAGCGAAACTAACAGGCTTTTTACTTTCTAAAGATAAAATGTACTGTTCATGAAAACAGCTCCTAATAACATCTTGGTAAGCTGGAAGCTTACTCACAGGCAACTCCCTCGGGTAGCCAAACAATGGACAATCAAAATCACTGAGTTATTTTTTTGGCAGCAGCCATAATGCACGCAAAACAACTTCACTCAAATAATTATAAACACTGCACTGTCAACTCAGAGTAACTTCACGTCAGTCTAAGAGCGTCTCCAAACATTAACTGCCGGGTAACAGAGAGCATGAAATGGACGCCGGCGTCTACGCGCGGTGCATTGTGGGCAGAGAAAGTATGGGTGGAGGGGAGCTGGGCGGCCAGGTCATTGCCCGGACGCGCAGCCGTAACCCGACGCTATAAAGCGTGATTTTCATGTCCATTGCCCTACCTCGGATTTAAAAATACTACCTTTTCTTTATTTTAGTGTGCTTTTATAACTCTACTATAAAGGATTTTCTCTGTAGCAGCCCAAAATGCAGCTTTTTGATTACTTTCAAAAAAATTATAACATCTTGTAATTATATTCTTGTGCTATGAGTCGTCAAAGGTCACTGTCCTTCCACTCCAACTTTCACTAAACCTGTTCACGAGCCAATCAATACATTTAGAGATGACACTAGTAGATGACCCGCACTTAATTTACACAAGTCAATTCGTTGATATTATTCATGAAATCCGTCTATTCTGAATTCCTGCTAAACCGAATAGGTCCCAATTAGTTCAGAATACCGGGACTCTACTTTATATATTGTACGCCAAACATTGGATAAATGTTTTTAGGGGAAAAAACTTTACTTCAAGTTCTCCCTTTTATAGCCTTACAAACTCGACTCCCAATAACACGACGCCTCCATTTTGCCATACGTACCTCATGCGCCTCCCGTACTCAACCATACCTCACGCCCCTTTGATTCTCCAGTGTCTCACACACTTCTGTTTTGGTTGTTCTTGGAAAAATGGTTGGTTGCTATGTTTCGAAATATATTCAGTACTGGTTATGTGTGAGGGGTTTTCTAGGGGGAGGAAATAAATTCAATAATCGTAATTGACTCCAGGTTTTCTAGGGGGAGGAAATAAATCCAATAATCGTAATCGACTCCTCAAACCCAGAAAACGGTCTCCAATCGATTTGCCCTGGAATCGCTCAGAAATGAGCCGATTTTATTTCAGGGGTCGTGAAAAGCGGTGAATTTAATGTTTATCGATGTGTGACGTAGGGCTCAGAAAGCAACCGTGACAAAGTATCGTTCAAATCCCTCGTAACATTTTATCAATTTTGCCTAAAATTTCGAAAAATCAACTCTGCAGGGGCTACCATGGATTTATTCTTAATTTATTTGTTTACTATTGCCGATTTAACAAGACAAAACTACAATGATTTGGAAATATTCAAATAAAGTTTCTATTGGAATTCAAGATTTGTCAGGTGGCTTATCTATTTTAAAGGTAATTAATCCTGCAGAGTTTACAAGCCAATCGGATAAACCATTAAGGAGCCAAATATTCAATTAAATAAAAATTAAAATCTGGAAAAGAATTTAATTAAAAAAACCGCTTACGTCAGCTTAAAACGGGATTTATAATTTAAGATTTAACCAAATATAGTCGTCTTAAGAAATTCGTAAAATAATTTAACAATAAAAGGTGTTTCGCAGTAAATAAATCAGGACAATCTTATTCTTGATGAAATGTTCTCATGGCTGAGAATCCCCTGAACGCCACTACTAACACCCGCTGATCGGGTTACAACGTTCCACGAGGGAACTATCAGACGGAAATGTCGTAGGTCTATAGCTGATTTAAAATAATCGGTGTCGTACAACTGAATAAACATGTCACCCGATTAAGTTCAATTGAGTTACAGGTGCCTTATCCTGTCATCGTTGGGGGATAAAACATGAACAAAACGCAAACATAAAAAAGTATTATTTATTAATTGGGGATTTTAGAATGAAACTTATAATTCAGACGGATGAAGATTTATAAAACGGCTGCAGTAGTACCGGTATGAGTTGAAATGTCTAAACCGACTTAAACGTAAATTTGGAAAATATAGCGTGACTGTTCCTAGCAGACTGGAACAGGTTAGCTAGTTGGAAATAATTTGGAAGGACTCGAAAAAATAAAATTTACAGCGTGGCAGTATTAAAATATTATTGAATAATATCTAATATCGTCTGATAAAAAAACGCAACTAACCAAAAGGTTAACCGTACCTCTAAACGTAAAACGGCGACTTGGAAATAGCGCTAGCGAAATGTACGTCGAAGGGTGTCACGGTTTGGAGCAGAATGTCCCCACGGGGTTTTAAATTTCCCTCTTCCCCTTCATTCCCCCTCCCATGACCAGGGGGATCATCTGGTTACAAACTTCCGATGTTTGTGAAAAATAATTCTGCCCACCAGCTGCATCGACGGCCCTAGTGAAGAAGAAGAAGAAGCATCGTGCCAGTTGTCAACAAACGCTAGGTTATGTTGATGTCATCGTTCTGGGGTTAACTATGGTTTATTGGAGTTGTCGGTGATTATAAAGTTTCAGTGAAGTGTTTAGTTAATGAAAATGAAAATAGATCAAATGTGTCTTGGTTATGGTTTTAGCTTTAGGCCTAGGCCCTAGGTTTAGTGGGAACATAGGCCTAGCCTACCCTTAATGAGATTGTGAGTCCTAGCGTTTGTTTATATTATCTCGATGTTTTACCCCCTTTAATATTGGTACCTCACAAATGTGTTAAAATATGATCTAATATACAATTTTAAACTAAATCTTAGGTTCCCCCCCTTGCAGTGTAACTCCAGGAAACTTGCCGGTGTCTGCGTCCACATTGTGTCGAGTTTGTGAGAATTAACTGTAGACTCTTAAATTGATTCTACGTCCTATTCTATGATGTTGATATAATTAACTGTTTGGGGTTGGCTGCGTCACTGAGTGTTGCTCGTGACAAAATTGTTCACAGTAGTCAAGTAGTCGGGTCTTGCATGGACAGCCACAGTCCGACTGTAGTAAGTAGACAAACAGCGTGAGGGTAAGAGGCTGTCCCATTAATATCCACTTTGTTTTCTTAATTTACATAACCTAGCCAGTCATAATGCTAAACAACAGCCTGGAGCAAGCAGCCTGATTTCGCAGATTCTATACCTTAAAAATCAATTATTCACACATATATAAAATTCACTCAATTTTTAAGAATTAGCTTCCCACTCACACTTTCTTTCTAGAAAGATAAAATTACAATATTACTAATATAGGTTTTCAGAGAGATACTTACTTTATGCACTTAAAAACATACTTCTGACGGAAAGCAAAGACTGCTCGCACAACCTTCTCGACCAGCTTGAACGGCAGGTTGATGACGGGAGACTCGAGAGGCACCAGGTGTACCACCCCGACATCCACGTCAGGCGCGGGCAGGAATGCCGAACCTAGGCAGGCACACTGATATGAGACGTGTGGTGTGAATATATCGCATAGTGACTATGCCTCACACAACCTTCTCGACCAGCTTGAACGGCAGGTTGATGATGGGAGCCTCGAGAGGCACCAGGTGTACCACCCCGACATCCACGTCAGGCGCGGGCAGGAACGCCGAACCTAGGCAGGCACACTGATATGAGACGTGTGTGTGGATATATCGCACAGTGACTATGCCTCACACAACCTTCTCCACCAGCTTGAACGGCAGGTTGATGACGGGAGCCTAGAGAGGCACCAGGTGTACCACCCCGACATCCACGTCAGGTGCGGGCAGGAATGCTGAACCTAGGCAGGCACACTGATATGAGACCCGTGTCTGTGGATATATCGCATAGTGACTATGCCTCACACAACCTTCTCCACCAGCTTGAACGACAGGTTGATGACGGGAGCCTAGAGAGGCACCAGGTGTACCACCCCGACATCCAAATCAGGCGCGGGCAGGAACGCCGAACCTAGGCAGGCACACTGATATGAGAAGTGTGTGTGGATATATCGCACAGTGACTATGCCTCACACAACCTTCTCCACCAGCTTGAACGACAGGTTGATGACGGGAGCCTAGAGAGGCACCAGGTGTACCACCCCGACATCCAAATCAGGCGCGGGCAGGAACGCCGAACCTAGGCAGGCACAATCTCAGCTCAGATTGAGCACTTTATTTACAATAGCTAATATAATACTTTTATTGTGCCTCCACCTTCCCCATATCCATCCATTGTTCTCCTGGTTACTTCTTAAAATTTTAATGTTTACACTTTGTTGTTGTCCTATATTTATTGTCTTAACAGTTATGGTTCACACTCTCTTCCTTGCACCAAAAGAACAGATTAAAAAATCAAAAATAAAAAATCTAATAAGTTTTGATTTTCGCACAGCATTGCTTTCCGTTTACGATTAAATCAATCACTTTTCCTCACATTCGTCATTTCTCAAATTTTTTCCCTGACTTTCCCTGATTTTCCAGGAAGTGTGGACCAGGAAAACGAGATATGCACGGTAAAATATGAAGTGTATTACAATTCAGAAGCATAAGAATATTTTTCGGGTTCGAGCTGAGCGCATGTTCTGTACCTGGTATGTTAAACTTGTGGTTGACGTAACACCAATTCTGGCACATGATGCTGAGCCGGCAGCGCTGGGGACTCATGATTGGGGCTGCCATCCTCTCCGCCACTTCCTTCTGGAACGTCAGCGTCATCGGAACTCGCCCGAACCTCCACGCATTCTTCCTGTCATCATTTCAACATCAGCGCTCGAAATACACTCAGAGCGGGTCGAGTTCATGAACTTGATTTTGGCATTGCCTGTAGGCCTATATTGGGTTGAGTTCAAAACAAACACATCTACACAGAAAATGGTCCCAACAAGATTATACGTCTATGCATGAGGAAGATCATAACAGAAACTGTTGGAACACAGTTAAATCTTCTTAGTTTGTAAATGTAAATAAAAATATGGTATAGCAAAATTAAACAATACTAGTAGCCTGTCGCGGCTTCGCTCGCGATAACAACATAATATTATACTGACATTCCCGTATAAATATTATGTTACCGTTCCAAAGCCAACATGGCCTGCTGATTAACTGTGTTTACTCTATCCAGCCCCAGGGCCTCACTCACAAACTATTTCTCTATAAAAAAAGTTTCCTGCACAACTTCACGTTAGGCTCTTTCCAATGACACCAAAAACATGAAAATCGGTTCAGTAGTTTAGGAGGAGTGATTGTCACAAAAAACCTGCTCGCCTATTAAATAAGTATAGATTAAAGTACTGCAGGGACCGAGCCATACTCGGTGACATTTTATTTGTTTTGTGGGTGAAAAAAGTCCTATCTTTATGCAATCTTTATTCAATCGTTCTAGTAACTGTTTTCAAGAGATCTTTTGTTGATACTCTAACTTTTATAAGTGTTAATTTGACAGTTAATTTATTCACAGCTGTTATGATTATTTTGTTTTGATTTGAAACTTCATAAGCCCAATGTTACAATTCTCAAACAAAATTTTGAGCAAAATATGAATTTTCCTGGGGTTGAAGTTTTAACGATCGATTTTTTAAGTCCAAAAACCCCTAATTCCACAGTTTGTGAAAAAATCACTCCCAAGAAAAATTTTGCATCAGACGGACATTAGAGTATAGGATTAAACAAAACGACACACCTTCTAATAGAATTACAGTAAGGATAAAATTAGTTTTTAAGATGCTAATTACTTCTTCTACACATGACCAAATAAATTAATATACAAGAGTCACAAAACACAAACAATACAAATAAAAAAATCATAGAAAGTAAACACACGGAGTATCTGGTGAAAAAAATAACAAAAAACTAAAGAAAGGCAGGTTATTTAAGTGTTTGGGGAATGAGTTAAAGCTTCGAAAGCTACTTGCGGAGCAAATTGTTCGCGCTACAGTGGCGGATCCAGGGGGGGCGATCGCCCCCCCCCTCAAGCTCAGATATGTTTGTTATATATTGTATACAAATTGTGCAGGGTCAATCCATACCAAGTGGTCCAACCTTGGTTGCTTCACCATTTTAGAAACAAATTATAATTTTACCGTTGTTTACCTTAAGAGTGAGTAGTACAAAACCTACCTTATTTTATTTTTAAACATGACCGTTTACAAATGGCGGCCATCTTTGTTAGTCTCCAAACGCTTTCTTTAATGTTTGTCGATGTTTATGCAAAACCATATTTCTCTGGACTGGTTTATCATAGAGATTTGAAATACAAACCATTGTTTTCCTTAAAACTTGCTCTATCTTTTTTGTCTTATTCATAATTGGGTTCAAATGTAGTTAAATACTATACAATTGAACTTGAAGTTTCATATTTTAGCGAATTTCCCCTATAGGGAAGAAGCTATTACCGTAGTCGGCATGGTAAGACCTAGGCCCGGGACTATGATAACTTTTCGTTTTGAGGTCCCCAGAAGCCAAAAACACCATTTGTTCAAAACTGTATATATATAATTGGTTATATATATATATCTGTATATATAATAAACAAAAAGTAAATAAAATTGAGTACCCTGGTAAAATCATTTTAATTACACTTACACGTGTTTCAGCTCTTAGGCCATGCTCACAGTGTTAGTTATAATACCTAACCTTTAAAACTAATCCTTATCAACAAGAATAAAGATTTTCACATGTGACTATAAATCATATGATGAATTTTTATCAGCGCAAATTGTTAGGAGCACTTCTAATGTGTATTATTTGGTCGAAAATTGGGTTTTTTGTCTGGACTTGCATCGAGTTTAAAATGTTATTTTTGTCAATTTGATAATTTTGATATATATAAAACTCTTCTTTGATATCCATTTTGTACCCTTTATTTTGGATGTCAAGAACTGTCATATTTTCCTCAATATTTTTGTAATTATGATCAGTTGTTAGTATATGGTCAGCAAATGCAGACTTTTGACTTGTCCTATTGTTTGATTTTATGGCCTGGATATGCTCATTGTATCTTTTCTTAAAGTTTCTGCCTGTCTGACCTATGTAATATTTATTGCAGTCGCTGCAGTTAATTCTATAAATTCCTGAACTTTCATAAATATTGGATGTTTCTTTCTTATCACTGGAAAACTTGTTTATGAGTTGAAATGAGTTATTCCTTGTTCTGAAGCTTATTTTATAATTTGATTTCTCAAACGTCTTTCTGATGGCTTTATTAAGTGTTGTACTATAAGGAACACACATATACTCACTTTTTGGTTCTAAAATATTTTCTTTTTTAGCTTTTTCTCTGCTTGATCTTATCATTTTGTCAATCAATTTTGTGTCATAACCATTTGCAGTGGCAATGGACTTTATAGTTCTTACTTCTGTATTGTAGTTTTCTTCATTCATCGGTATTTTTAATAATCTGTTGATTAATGAATGGCCATTTTGATGAATGGCATGTTGATTGATGCCATTTTTTGTTGCCACGGGTGATTTGAGTTAGCTGGTATTACAAGCATTGTTTGAGATGGTTTTCTAAATATGTCAAATTCATGCTTTCCGTTCTCTTTCGTTATTGTAACATCAAGAAAGTTTATTGATGTGTTATTGGTTTCCATAGTGAATTTGATTGATTTTGATATAGAATTTAAATATTCCAAAAGTTTGTCTGGTGAGTTTCGGTCATTTTTGTATAAACAAAGAATGTCATCGACATACCTGTACCAATATACAATGTTTTTGCTTTGAGGGTTCGAAATGTTCATAATCTTTGTTGCTTCTAAATGTTGCATATAGAAATTTGCTAAAAGGCTTGATAGTGGCGAACCCATGGCTAATCCTTCTTTTTGTTTAAAAAACTCTGAGTTAAATTTAACCCTTAGCGGTCGGAAGGCCTCTACGTGTGGCCACAAGATCCGTAACGGGACAAGGTGTAATATATATACGAAGTGACGCGCCTACAGCTCGGAAGGGCCACTCGTAGTGGCCCCGCGTCACTGCGTAGTTTGGCCGCCATTACTACTTCTCTTGTTTACGTCTTACGCTTGGATTAAATACCGTGTGGCGAGCCTTTTAACTCCAAAACACTGATGTTTAACCTAACATTTGACTGTAAACTCGGTCATCATTAGGATTCAATTATGTACACTCGTATTTAATAACAACTTTATTACTCAAATATTAAAACGTTTATAACAATTAAATTATTAATACTCTTAAATAAAATAAAAAAGTAAAGTATCTTTTACGGTTAAAAAAGTATCTTTTACGGTTAAAACTGATTAAAAAACAATGAAAATGGTTCATTTGCAATAAAATATAAAAAAAAAACTACAAATCTAAATATATTTGACAAGTTATATAATTATCATACAGTATTATTCAAATTACCAGCTTTATTATGAGTTTACTGAAAAGTAGAAAGAACATAGATAATATATAATATTAATTTAAAATCTTGGTACTGAAACAAAATAATATTAAGAAGTATATTGTATATAAAACCATTAAAAGAACTGCAAAAAGCTTTACAAAACTAAATTGAAATCATTATTGCCTAACATTTACACATGAAGAGTATTATAAAGAGTATTATAAATCCCGTATAGTATCGGATGTTAAGTCACTATTTGAGGCCATTTATTAATCATAAATATCAATTTATTAAAAATTAAAAGCCTTTAAAAGGACTGGTGCACAACACAAGCAAATAACTCACCAATGACAAACGTGATAATATTGTGATCAGCTAAAAATATACTGTCTTGTTGTTGTCTCCAGATAGTTCCGATGATTGCCGAGGGAGCGCAGCACCTCCCAAGCAGAGAGAATTGAAAACAAAATTACAATGTTAAATAATATGAAGAGAAACAGGGGGCCACTACGGGGTGGACAGCCGAGCTGAACAGGAAACGCGTAGAGGGCCACTACGCGTGGCCGGCCCGAGCTGTGGGGCTACCTTCAGCGCTGACAATGTCGCGTCATTAGACAGAATGAGAGGGCCACTAAGTGTGGCCTTCCCGATCTGTAGGGAAGGAAAAGAGAACGATGAATACGACCGCTAAGGGTTAAAGTAGTTTTGACTTACTGTTTCTTTTGTGAGCAACATAAGATCTTTAATCTCAGTTTTTGATAGGTTTTGGTTTTCTTTTAAGTAATTTTGCAGAATGTCAAGTGTTTCATTCACTGGTATATTAGAATACATTCCAATATGTATTCAAATATACCAGTGAATGAAACTCTTGACATTCTGTGTGAAAACCAAAACCTATGAAAAACTGAGATTAAAGATCTTATGTTGCTCACAAAAGAAACAGTAAGTCAAAACTACTTTAAATATAACTCAAAGTTTTTTAAACAAAAAGAAGGATTAGCCATGGGCTCGCCACTATCAAGCCTTTTAGCAAATTTCTATATGCAACATTTAGAAGCAACAAAGATTATGAACATTTCGAACCCTCAAAGCAAAAACATTGTATATTGGTACAGGTATGTCGATGACATTCTTTGTTTATACAAAAATGACCGAAACTCACCAGACGAACTTTTGGAATATTTAAATTATATATCAAAATCAATCAAATTCACTATGGAAACCAATAACACATCAATAAACTTTCTTGATGTTACAATAACGAAAGAGTACGGAAAGCATGAATTTGACATATTTAGAAAACCATCTCAAACAATGCTTGTAATACCAGCTAACTCAAATCACCCGTGGCAACAAAAAATGGCATCAATCAACATGCCATTCATCAAAATGGCCATTCATTAATCAACAGATTATTAAAAATACCGATGAACGAAGAAAACTACAATAAAGAAGTAAGAACTATAAAGTCCATTGCCACTGCAAATGGTTATGACACAAAATTGATTGACAAAATGATAAGATCAAACAGAGAAAAAGCTAAAAAAGAAAATATTTTAAAACCAAAAAGTGAGTATATGTGTGTTCCTTATAGTACAACACTTAATAAAGCCATCAGAAAGACGTTTGAGAAATCAAATTATAAAATAAGCTTCAGAACAAGGAATAACTCATTTCAACTCATAAACAAGTTTTCCAGTGATAAGAAAGAAACATCCAATATTTATGAAAGTTCAGGAATTTATAGAATTAACTGCAGCGACTGCAATAAATATTACATAGGTCAGACAGGCAGAAACTTTAAGAAAAGATATAATGAGCATATCCAGGCCATAAAATCAAACAATAGGACAAGTCGAAAGTCTGCATTTGCTGACCATATACTAACAACTGATCATAATTACAAAAATATTGAGGAAAATATGACAGTTCTTGACATCCAAAATAAAGGGTACAAAATGGATATCAAAGAAGAGTTTTATATATATCAAATTTGCTACTTCTTATTAAATAAATGGAATATATCTTTTTATCTTAGTTTAAACTACCTATCGTGGGAATTACCTAGCTGTGGGATTTACTTTGTGAGTGATACAAAATGTGGTCCTAGGGACGCCTTCTTTAGGCCTAAAGCAATATGGCTTCCATCAACACTGATGTGACTGTTGGTGAAACATACATTACAAAATTCCTTTGGCTATTAATTTAGCCCACACTTGTTGAGTTCTTAATAAATAAATACACTTTACCTTAGTCTTCTTTATTTGTAGTTAGTTGTGTTATATAACTATCTGTTGTTTGATTACCACATTCAAGGTAAGTCTTAGCTATAGTGAGAATACCTTTTACCTTTCTAATTCCTAGGCTTAAATAATAACAAATGATTTGGGGGTTCACAATAGAATATTTATTAAATAGGATTATAACAGTAAATGAAAGCAAATGAATTTAAAGGGATAACAATGATATTTGACAATATGGGGACTTCAAGTTAATTAGGTAAACTAGGCCTATGCCTACAATAAATGTGTTTAACAGTTTAGGACTAACAATAATGGATTATTACAATATAAGTACTCTTTCTCTTAGGGAGGGGTGTCGTGCCGGCTCGAATGATATATTATTTGTTTTTAACCCTAGCCGTGGCCATATGTCGTTAAACGATAGATTTTTGTGTTGCCTTAAAATGGCCACTATCGCAAAACGACAGTCCTGGTCGAAATTTTTTTAACGGTAAAAAACATTAATAGTCAACTCAGAAGTGAACAATATTTATACCATTCGAAAGATCACATTCTGAACTTTCATTTTATTACATAAATGAACCGTTTACAAGTTGTATAACAATGTCACGACGATTATAATTACAATGAAATTTTGGCGCTACGCCCTTCCTGCAGTCGACGCTCGGAAAATGTAAAAACACGACTACTTTGGAATTACCCTGCTCGGGTAATTTTTGTCTTAGGATGTTGCGGGTGGTACCACTGCATAGCCAAAGAGTTTAGTTTCACTGTGGTATTGATTTTTAGAACGAAATATTGATTGCACAACAGTTACGATTTTATGAACACAGCTGTTTTCTGACTTTTTAACAGTTGGCCATCTGACGTTATGCGTCAGATTTTAAAATACGAATTACATCCAGTGCAAGTTATAAATACTAGTCATATAATATTTCATTTTGAAGAGGAAGAAATTTAGCTTTTGACATTGGCAGCCTTGCGCATCATCTTTTCCGCCTCGCTGTGGGAGAAGAAGGAAATACGTCACTCTTCTGACATATAATGCGTCGTAGAAGTCGCCATCACATGATTCTTTCGCCGTGCTATGTGAGTTCGCGCTCGCTTTTTATCCGCGAATTATTGCTAAATCCTTTATTATTTCGGAGTGTTAGTGTTAGTGAAGTGTATGTGTGTATATAACAGTAATCTTTAAGCATTTTATTATGCATAAATATTACTGAAGTGTGTGAAATAGTGTTTCTAAAAAGTTGTTTTTCTTACAATGTCTCGAATGTTCGATTGTGATAATAAACCAACAGGATAACATAATAATGGGACGGGAGTGAGTAATTATATTTATTTTTATTACTTTTACAATTGTAAGGTAGGATATATTTCATTTATTGAGTAGGCCTAATATAAAAAATAACAATTTTGTAATTTTTCCTATATGGTGACCGGACCTACAATCACACGTTACCTCTTATATAATATGCCACTACCCTGTGTATATGTATATTTATATATTTTATTGTTTCTAAATATCTGCAGGAATAATATATAGATATAATATACTAAATGTATATATAGTATTTGGAGGAATAAATTTCTAAAAAAAGTTATATACTAAATACCGTAGAATTTTTTTTCCGAATACCCTAAAATTTCCAAAATTCATCTAATCATAAGTGATATCAATTTTTTAACTTCAACTTTATGACTTTTTTACATTTCTTATTTCATTATCTTTACAAATATATACATATTATTATTAGCATATACATATTTACATTACCTATTTACAGTACTAACTAACACTGTACAATTTTCACGTTTTGCGGTTTTCCGTATATACTTACATAATACTTACAAATAAAATTCTTTCCCCAACATATTATACATTTCTATGTAGGGCATTGAATGTCCTACTAAATGTATATATAGTATTTGGAGGAATAAATTTCAAAAAAAAGTTATATACTAAATACCGTAGAATCTTTTTTTTCCGAATACGCTAAAATTTTCAATATTCATCTAATCATAAGTGATAACAATTTTTTACCATAAACTTTATGACTTTTTTACATTCCCTATTTCATTAGCTTTACAAATATATACATATTATTATTAGCATATACATATTTACATTACCTTTTTACAGTACTAACTAACACTGTACAAATTTCACATTTTGCGGTTTTCCGTATATACTTACATAATACCTACAAATAAAATTTTGTCCCCAACATATTATACATTTCTATGTAGGGAATTGAATTGTCTACAAAATGTATATAATGAATTTTCCATAAAAAATCGGACAAAAAAGTTTTACCGAGGCTGCTTTTGAAATTTCAAAAATAAATTTCAATTTTTTTATATTTTTTTTACTTCGCTGAAAAAATTATCTCTTAGATCTTTTTGATTTGACTATTACATGATGCCCCTGTTCTTTCTGAACAAAAAGAATATGTGGTTGGCTATGTTTAGTTCTCATTTCAATTTTATACGAATTTTCAAAAAAAGGTCTGCAAAATCGCCAAAATTGGTTGGCCATTCTACAGTTTTTGGCTGGCCACTGCTAGGGTTAATAGAGATATAACATGAATTTACTAAATAGGTTTGTTTACTAGATGCAACAATGAGTAATAAAGGTCCATAGAAAAATAGGCCAAAAAGTTTCACTGAATTTAAAGATTGATTGAAAGATATTTGAGATTAAATTTGGAAAACTAGTTCAATTTGGATAAGGTTCTTCTTGATTACTTTAGTTAATACTTTTTGAACATTGAGCTTGTTCACAAATGTCTGATATCTCTTTTTGCCAAGTCCCTAATAAGAGAATCAAAATTGAGAAGGTTACCACACTGCTTACAAAATTCTTCACCCAGAGTGTTACGAATGGGAAAATATTAAAAAGGGTTTGAATTTAAATTTCACTCTATTGGGCAGGAAAATCCCTACTATTTAGGCACTAAGTAGGCAAATCTTAGGCCATACTGGGGCAAATTATTTAATGAGAACTTCTCTCACACAAAAATGATGTTAACACATTGGAGAGCAGTCAGGAACAAGAAGGAGAAGAGGGTCTGTAGTCTGGAAGTCCATTGTTCCATTGTTGAGTAGCACAGATGGTAGAAATCACATTTTATAACACTTGACACTGAATTTGGTTTTCTAAGGACTAATTTTGAAAAGTAGTACTATGTAAAATATTATTATATTGCAATTTTCTTACAAATATCTTATATCTAAAGTAGGCTAAAGTAGGCTATATTGAAATTAATTTAGGGTCAATTAATGAATTAGAACTATTAATATATTGTGAATGATAGTTGATTATCAATTGATATAAACTAAATAAATGAACATAGGCATAATTAATTATATATTCTACTGTGAAATAAGGGAAAATGGCTTTCTGCGGGGTGATGGGAACAATTGTTTAATATTTAGCACTTTGAATTAAATAACATGAAATGACAGCTTGATTAACACAAAATAACACATAATAAAGGGAACATTTCGAATTACAGTGACATAAATTATTATTGAACAAAGACAATCAGATAAATAAAATATGGGTTATTAGCATGACTAGGGTATGGTGGTATTTACATGAGGAGAAATATACAAAATTATGGGAAATTTATATTAATGGTGAAATGAATGTAATGGAATACTACAAAATTATCAAATTGACAAAAATAACATTTTAAACTCGATGCAAGTCCAGACAAAAAACCCAATTTTCGACCAAATAATACACATTATAACAACCTGCACTGATAAAAATTCATCATATGATTTATAGTCACATGTGAAAATCTTTATTCTTGTTGATAAGGATTAGTTTTAAAGGTTAGGTATTATAACTAACACTGTGAGCATGGCCTAAGAGCTGAAACACGTGTAAGTGTAATTAAAATGATTTTACCAGGGTACTCAAGTTTATTTACTTTTTGTTTATTATATTTATCAGTAGCCCTAATCTGTGAATTTAATTTTTTGATATCTGTATATATATATATGTGTCCGTGGGTGCGATAACTCTCGTAAAAATGATCCAATTTTGATGAAATTTGGTACAAACAGGTAAAGCATCATTTATGACTTTAAGTTCGAAAACCAGCCAGATCGCTCTATCCAAAGGGGTATTTTGGGGGGTTTTGTATCCCAATGTTTTTTTTGAGTTTTTTACATATAATATTTTAGTAAATCCAATTTTAGTTTTTACTATTAAATTCAGCTTAAAAAAAAATTTGGTGCTTTGATCATTGCTCTACCTACGTCAATTGGTTACCGAGATATTGAAAGTGCTAAACACAGTACGTTGTCCAATGTTATTCTTATGGAGAATAAGAAAAATTGTATATCTCACTTATTTATCAACTTATCCTGATGAAACTTGGTATATTGCTTCATATCGTTCCCGTAGCAGCAAACCTGCGTACTCAGCTCCCATGTTATTCTTATGGAGAATAAGTAACGTGTTATCTCCCTTAATTATGAACATAAATTAATAAAATTTGGTATGTGGCTTTTACCTTCTTGAGTTATATTGATATTTGTATAAAACCCCATTTTTTGTGTTCCTTGCTTCAGCAACCCTGTATACTCAGCCGCCATGTTGTTCTTATGGAGAATAATTAAAATGTCATAAATCGTTAATTTATGAATGTATATTGATGAAACTTGGTATGTGGATTTATGTGGTATTAAGATACATGTACAGTAGACTCCCGATTATCCACGACCGGATTACCCGCGTTGCGGCTTATCCGCGATCGGTCAAAACAAAAAACCGCAACTGCGGCAAGCGAAGTTTAGCGTGTAAACGTCTATCCTCGCGCCTGCAAATTATAGCTACCGCGCGCGACGCACTTGGCTTTGGGCGAGAGAAAGGGGTTACTAGCGGTCAAACGGAAGCCCGCCCGCCAAAACATTAGTCATCTCGCGCCATCCCTCCTGACCGCCATATCGTATGCAACTGCCCGCCATTATGCAGGGGGACTATTGGACTTCTTGGAAGGGGAACATGACACCTCGTTGTGCGATCTCATGGTGCTGAGAAAAATTCGGTCAACCATTGTTAAAAAGGAAGCAAATGCCAAGAAACAAAAATCAATAATGGACTATTTTCCTCAAAGCCAATAAAGACGGCAACTTCGACATTAGGCATGTAATATAGTGCACTTGTCTCAACGTATTGGACTGTTTTTTTACCGATGTGAAAATATTGTTTGTAAAATAATTGTGTGTTTATTAAAAGGTACGTACAGTAATCTTGTATTTGAAGTCTTTCACATTATTAAACCTAACATTCAGTAGCCTAAAGGTTATTATTTTGCTTTCACAGTCGTTTTTAACTATTTCAAGTGTATTTTAGGTTAGGTTTGGTTTATCCGCGATTTCGATTATACACGATCGCTCAGCCACCCATTACCGCGGATAATCGGGAGTCTACTGTATATGCATCGGAAATTCGCTGAGTACGCAGGTTTGCTGCTACGGGGGTATTGTTTATTTTACAAGTGACCATGTTTGAAGCTATTTTTTTAAAAAAGGGATTAAATAAAAAGGTTAGTAACTTTTTACTGATACACATCACTTAGTAGTTTACTTACAAAATATTGATAACCTTGATATTTGTTTCCTTATTTTATAAAAGAATTTTACAACTTGAAAATATTCAATTTTCTTCATCTTTAAGGCTATATATATGGTGGGGACTATATATTAGGTGGGGAACCTAGTAAAATTATGATTTTTCTGTGGGTTAAGGACAGGTATGATATAAAACTACTGCAAAAATTTTAACTTTGATATTTGAGTGGTTGACAATATATTACATTTTAAAAATCGCTAAAAAGTGTGTGACCTATCAACAGAATAGCTGTTTATTATGCTCATAATTCAATACTAAACACTTTGTATACCAAGAGCAGTACATTACAATAACTATGATACTTTGAATTTTTTACCAATTTCCTCTGTTTAACTTGGAACTTTGAGTACGGTTGACCTAGGGCTAAAAAGAGGTAACGCTACAAATTTCTTGATTTAGGCCTATTGAAGAAAAACAATATTTTGTATCTATACATTATTAAAAGAATTTCTCGATTTTTCTTCGCAGCATATCGACCCCTAGAAATGTATTTTTCTATACATATTTGGTATCAAATTAAAGCTCTAGATGTGCCTTTTTCGGGTTTCGAAAATATCCCATGAAAAGCCTTCGTCCAGGAGGCTTTTGAAATTTCAGCGAATTGTCTACTATCTGTTGTTAAACCTGTGAACTTTTTCCAATTCGCATTTGTTTATAACAAAACATATTGTGATGATTTG
The DNA here is from genome assembly GCA_963675035.1 of Allygus modestus. Classification (NCBI taxonomy): domain Eukaryota; kingdom Metazoa; phylum Arthropoda; class Insecta; order Hemiptera; family Cicadellidae; genus Allygus; species Allygus modestus. Next base: position 22,793,841 of record OY776115.1, read on the forward strand.
ATCGAGTTCTTAAGTTTGACCGCAGAATACAGCACTTGCATTTATTTATTTGATGAAACTGTTTTTTTCTTTAAAGTTATAAGTAAGTTGATTTTAAAATAGGCTAATTCATTTAATTTCTTGAAATATAGATTTTTGGAGGAAAAAAATTCAATTTTGACCACGAAGAAAATTACCACTCATGTAAATCTGGGACATAGCAAGTTTGATTTCAACTAATTTACTGTCTCTTATATGGTAGATGTAGAAAGCTGTTATTTTATAATCAGACGGAAAAGTATTTCCCCGAATACATAGGTTACAGAATTTACAATAAAATGTAAAGTAAAAGTTGTAATTTTATTTGTTCATAGTTTATCTAGAAAATTGTAATATGTTTTTAAACTTGAAAGAAAAATAGAATGTGTTTAAGTTTTATTTCATAATCTTTGAAACGCAAGTCATTTTTGTAATAATTTTTATACGTTTTACCATGTATTAAATACCTTGACATCAGTGATTTTCCCGTCATTTATCAGTTTACTATGCAAATTTTAGACATTTTATATAAGACAATGAAGTGAAGTGAATGAGTGAAGTGTTCAACAATTTGTGTGTTCTAACTTTTCAAATATTTTATCATGAATTATATACTTCGACATCGGTGTTTTTCTGGTTTCACATAAATATATAATAATCATTTTGTATCTAATATGTATTGAACTATATTCAGAGCGTTTTCGAGCTATTTTTGGGACACATGATTGATTTACTACTTTTAGGTTCAACCAAGTATGGTTCCTCAAAAGTTCAAAAAGATAAGTCACGAAGTGACGCTGGCTGCTAGTATATAATCAAAATAAATAAATATTTAAATATTATGAAATGATTAATGTATAGTAAAACTTACATCAGACCTCAAAAAATCATGTATGGTAGTGTTAAGTACCAAAATAAAAAATGTGTTTAGAAAGATATTGGAAGTTGAACTTACAACTGCCACTGGTCGATCACACAATATTCCTCAAAGATTTTGTGATGAAATTAGTGAACTGCTAAATCTAAATAACTAAGACTAAACTTTAATTTATTTTTTTAAATTTTGTGTTTTTAAGTTTTTTTATGTTTGTTATATTTAGATTTAGACTATACTAGCTGTTACCTGGCAGACGTTGTCATACCTTTGACTATTACCAACTAAAACCAGATCAACTGTTCAAGTAAACATGTCATTAGCTTTTATGTAAACAACAATATATTTCCATAACGTTTACATGGGAACCCTTTTGGGCCTCTTGGGAGGAACCCAACTGAGTTAGGACGAAATGGATGGCTTAAAAACCTTCTCCGTGAAATTTTACATAGGCTATATATACCAAGTTTCATGGCAACGGTCCAACGGTTTCTGAGTCCATAAACTTCAAATATATATATTTACAAACAAACAAACCAACATCCTCTTTTATAAATATAGATACAAATTCAAAAGATTTCAAAATTCGCCCATGATTGCCTTATAAATTATTACCAAGGAGACATTTCATTTGAAGAAGTCTAGTATAATAAAGGGAATAAATATGACTAAAGAAACAGTACCAGTAACTGATGATACGTTTAAAAATAACTAAATTTAAATAATATGTGCAAATTTGGTCTTTTCCTCTCTGATGTAAGTTTTATTATAATCATTTAATAATTTATAACTATTTATTTTATTTTGATTATATATATAAAATATTGTTTTTCTTCAACAGGCCTAAATCAAAAAATTTGTCGGGTTACCGCTGATCCCTTTGTTTAGCCCTATCTACTGTACTCAAAGTTCCAAGTTAAACAGAGGACTTTGATAACAAATTCAGAGTATCAAAGTTATTATAATATCTCTTGGTATCCAAATAGAATAATTTAGTATTGAATTAGGAGCATAGTAAATAGCTATTCTGTTGATAGGCCGCACACTTTTTAACGATTTTTAAAATGTAATATATAGTCAACTAATTCAATATCAAAGTTGATATTTTTGCAGCAGTTTTACATCATACCTGTGCTTAACCCACAGAAAAATCAAAATTTTACTAGGTCCCCCAAACAGAGATATATGGCCTTAAAGTTAAGAAATACCTCCATAAGAATAACATTACGGCTGAGTACACAGGTTTGCTGCAACAAGGAACACAAAATATGTGTTTTTACGCAATTAACAATATAACTCAACCAGGTGAAGCTACATACCAAGTTTTACTGATTTATGTTCATAATTAAGGGAGATATAAAACTTTACTTGTTCTCCATAACAATAACATCAGGGATAGGTTTGCTGCTAATGAGATAATCAACAAAAATTCAATTGTTTGTGCAAATATCTATATACCAGTACTAAGTAAAGCCACATACCAAGTTTCATCAATATACATTTATAAATAATCGAGATATCAAATTTTATTTATTCTCCATTAGGATAACATTGGACAACGTACTGTATTTAGCACTTTGAATATCTCTGCAACGGTTGAACGTAGAAACACAATTTAAACCCAAAAATGATTGTTTTGTAAAGCTGAATTGATTGGTAAAAGAAAATGTGAAGTTTACATTAAAATTAACTGAGGAAAAGCCAAAAACCTTTTTCCCATAAGATTTAACATGGGAGATTTTATGAGCAGGTTTTTTGGATTTTCTCCGCAACCACTTAACCTAGGTTAATAATTTTAAATACTATATAATTTGTTTTTTTAAGCTCTATAAAATGCTCAAAACCAAAATTAAGTGTTTTAAAAATTTTATGGTGAAAGGTGCAAAAAACTGATTTTTGGGAAATTTAAAATCCCCATAAACCCCCCTTCCCATGGTCCGATTTTTCTGGTTTTCGAACTTAAAGTCTAGAATGACTTTACACATTTGAGCCAAATTTCATCAAAATCGGACTTTTTTTACTCAAGTTATCGTGTTAACGGATATATATATATTTGAACGAATAGTGTTTTTGGCATCTGGGGACCTCAAAACAAAAAGATATCATGGTCTCGGGCTTAAGTCTTACCATGAGACCTATGGTAATAGCTTCCCCTATAGGGGAAATTCGCTAATATGAAGCTTAAAGTTCAATTTTATACTGTTTAACTACATTTTAAACCAATTATGAACAGGACAAAAAGATAGAGCAAGTTTTAAGGAAAACAATGGTTTTTATATCAAATCTCTATGATAAACCAGTCCAGAGAAATATGGTTTTGCGTAAACATCGACAAACAGCAAAATAAGGTTGTGGAGGCTGACAAAAGATGGCCACCATTTGTAAATGGTTATGTTTAAAAATAAAATAAGGTAGGTTTTGTACTACTCATATTTAAGGTCAAACACAGTCAACTTTTCAAATTTGTTTAAATTGGTCAAGCAACCATATAATTCTTTTCTGGACCATTTGAAATGGATTGACCCTGCAGTTATTTAATTTCCAGCTCGTTAAATGTGTTGTGATTAATTCTTTATCGCCAATCCAATTTATGCATTGCCTACCATAGGTTATTTTTCTAAACGGTCTGTTTGCATACTTAAGTTATGGAACTAAGCGTAAACAGTTAGTAAGTGATAATTTTGTTCTGGTGACACCTTACAGTTGGCTGCACTGACACGACGACGCAACTGCCCTTACCCATCGAACTTGCCCTTACCCATCGAACTTGCCCTTACCTTACCCTGCTTCCTTTTTTACCCACAAAACCACCGTCGCGTTACTTGGGTGTGGGTGCCAGCAAACCGGACAAACGTCTAGGTTAACGTTGTGTAGTGTGCATTCTGTTGTGATTGTCAATGTGTCAATCAGATCTCAGATACAACAGCGGTAGCTCGAGTGAGCGGGCGGCGAGGTGCAGGCAGAGTGGTGCGTACGTGATGTTACCATGGCAACCGCACATCCACTGTGTCCACATGATATTATTAGTCATCTCACCCTTACACTGTGCATGAACGCTGTTCTGCCTTTTCTGTCTTAGTTCAGTTCACTTCAGTGCATGTTGGGCTAGACTGTTATTTTTAGTATTTGGTTATTTTTGATATTACAATTATTATCCGTAACAATACAAATCGTAGGGAGGGGGAGGGTATTTCACCACTAAGTTCGCCCCCCCCCCTTACTATACAGCTGGATTCGCCATTGGTGCGCGATTGTAATGATTGCACTGGTGTGACTCACCTCTCGCTGATGTCCTCCAGCCAGAGTATGATGAGGCGGGTGGACACGCTGAACGGGAGGTTGCCGATGAGGTGGATGTTGGGCGGACGCTCGCTCCACTCCCGCCCCAGCTCGCGGCTGAACATCTGCTCCATGTTGAACGTACGCACGTCTGCCTCGTACACCAACATCGGAATGGGCGAAGACTCGGCCAGCATCTGTTGTGCGGTGGTTCAAGTTGATGAGTAATAAAAACAATCAGGGTTACAATTCACACTAGGCCTATTTGTTATATTTTTTTATTGACCCTTGAAACGTCTGTGAGCATTACTCAGCGGAACTTGGATAATTCTATTCCCGCGAGCAGCAGAGAAGATAGTTGAGGCAGGTTTTCAGGGCTGTCAACCAAGAGCAGCCAATAGTACACGAGCTGCATTGCCAAACTGCATACCAGCTAGATGGCATAAAACTCGAGTGATTTTTTTTCTATGGCAAAACGGCAACAGTGGCAGTGTGGAATCTTATAATTGGCTGGAGCCCAACTTTTACGCGCTCAACAATTTAACCTCCAAATTAAACCTGCTCCTAAATTTAACCTCAAGGGACTGGTAACAAAATTGAACCATATAACTATTTAATGCTCAAGAAATGGCTAAAATCCTCCATAGTTCCCATTTTTAGAGAAAATGTTTCATTAAAGAAAAGGTTTGTTGTATGTAAATCAACTTGCACTATTGGAGTGGTTCAATAAGTCACACACGATTGCAAAACAATAGGGATGGACCAGAAGTTTGGGGGGAGGGTTGGGTACTATGACCTTGAATGTAGTATAGCAGGGTTAGAGATGAGCCAAGCAGTTACTTATACGAAACAGCCGCAGCTAGTTCCACAGAGGCTGCACAATCCTCTGGCAGAGGCTGCACAATCCTCTGGCAGAGGCTGCACAATCCTCTGGCAGAGGCTGCACAATCCTCTGGCAGAGGCTGCACAATCCTCTGGCAGAGGCTGCACAATCCTCTGGCAGAGGCTGCACAATCCTCTGGCAGAGGCTGCACAATCCTCTGGCAGAGGCTGCACAATCCTCTGGCAGAGGCTGCAGATGCTTTCAAAACCAGTTCAGCTGCAGCTGTTTTTGAAACAAATTGTTGCAGCGCAAAATTTACCAAGCATTCATATCCCCTGTTAAGTTCAGTGCATTGTTTATGTTTACCTTATTGGGTTTTCTAATTTAACAAAATTAATATTTAGAACAACTGATAATTTATGACAGCATGCTTGATAATACAGAATAATCTGTCTCATGGATCTACTTTGTGCAACAATAGGAACTGTAACAAACGGGCATACTTTGGGGTCCCCAGACCCCAAAAACACCATTAGTTTGATACTGTATATATATATATATATATATGTGTGTCCGTGAGCACGATAACTCTCGTAAAAATTATCCGATTTTGACGAAATTTGGTATAAACATGTAAAGCAGCATTTATGACTTTAAGTTCGAAAACCAGACAGATTGACCTATCCAAAGGGGTATTTTGGGGGGGTTTTGTACCCCAAAAATGTTTTTTTTGAATTTTTTACACATAATTTTTGAAAAAGTCAAATTTTACTTTTGACCATTCGATTCAGCTTAAAAAAACACACAATTTGGTATTTCGATCATTCCTCTACGTTAATTGGTTACCGAGATATTGAAAGTGCTAAACACAGTACGTTGTCTAATGTTATTCTTATGGAGGAAAAGAACATTTTTTTATCTCGCTTATTTATGAACGTATACTGACGAGACTTGGTATACAGCTTCATCTCGTTGAGGTCTATTGATATTTGCTCCAAAAAATTGTTTTTGCATAATCCTCCCGTAGCAGCAAACCTGTGTACTCAGGCCCCATGTTATTCTTATGGATAATAATTAAATGCTCTGTCTCCCTTAATCATGACCATAAATTAATAAAAACTGGTATACGACTTCACCTGGTTGAGTTATATTGATATTAGCATAAAAACCAATTTTTTGTGTTCCTTGTTGCAGCAAACCTGCGTACTCATTCCCAATGCTATTCTTATGGAGAATAATTAAAATTGTATGTATCGCTTATTTGTGAATATATTTTTATGAAACTTGGTAAGTGGGTTTATGTAATATTAAGACATTTATATCTCCATTGGAAATTCGCTGAGTATGCAGGTTTGCTGCGACGGGGGTATTTTTCCTGTAAGATGTCTTGTTTGAAGATTAATTATCACTTCCTGTTGGTTTTGAACAACTCATTTAATGATTGGGTTTTAAAATTATCTAAACACCTCAAGAACAACAAGAAATGTGCAAGAAGATGTGCAGTAAAATAAAAAAAAAATATTATTTAAAAAGTATAAATCTTGCAAGTATTAACTTTTTACCGCATTTATTGTTGTGAGTGTTGTCCCACATGCAACAGTGAACCCTCGACCCTGTCTTCTCTCTGTATGTGATCAAAAAATAGTAGGCCCCTATTGAAATATTAAAACTACTCCTGATAAAAAACTATTTTATATTCCAAAATCAATTTTTACCGTTTTTAAGCTATAAAAATAAAAAACTCGGAACTGCCCAGTAAATTTTTAACAGAAATGACAAGCCGAAGATGTGAAGCCAAAACCAGTCAAGCCTAACCTACCTGAAGTGGTGGTAAGAAGCGAGGATCCTTCTCGACCAAGATGACTTTGCTCGGGTTTCTCGAGATGATGGAGCGAGTGATGCCCCCCGGCCCAGGTCCTACCTCCATCACCTCCCCCTCCCGGATGTTGCCAGCCGCTCGTACGATCTTGTCGGTCAGTCTCATGTCCAATAAGAAGTTCTGAGACAGCTGCTTCAGAGCTCGCAGCTTGTACAACTTTATTATATCTTTGATCGTTGGAAGAGGAGTCAATTGTAGTCTATTTACTGATTCTCTTCCTGCCTTTATCATTTTAAATAGTAAAATTAGACTTTAAAAAAATAATGAATGGATATAGGCCTATTATAAAATAAATTTACTGCTTTTCCTCCTTCTTTGGTACTAGTTCGGGAACTTCAAAGTCGTCAAGGAATGTTTCTTGCTTGACAGACACGAGTGTGTAGGCGTAAATACTCAACACAGCACCTCCCAAGAACAATGAGGTGATTAGGTTTCTCTTTCGTAACTTCTTCAATTTTTGAACACGTTCAAGATTTTGTTTCTCAATAAATCTCATCCAATCCTGGGTTGCGGTGTTTAACAACTTCTTGTCCTTGACCAAGTCAACTTTTTGCATCTGCTCATCCGCCATAACCAAGATTTCTCTTGCTGAAAAAAGGCATAAGAGGCATATTTTATTCTATGGGTACTCATAATTACTTAATAATCTCAAATTAACACATCATAATGAAACACAATAAACTATTAGTTTTTATACGTGCTGATTATCCAATATGTACGTTACCAGTATAACTATTATAGCGGTGGGAAAAATAAAAACATTGTCACATTAATTAATTATTGCCTAAATTTGGCTTCAGCCCGCAGGGCTCGCTCCGTTTCCAGCTGTCTGATCATTCGATCTAGTCCATTTCCTGGTCTAGATCTGTCTTTTTTCTGTGGAGGATGCACTGCACAAAACGTGACAAACAGTCTCAGTTGTCCTCACCCTCCTCATCGTGGACTCCTAGTAAGGCATAATGTTTAGCATGTAAACCTATAGACATAAACTGCCCATAATTAAACTTTTATCAATTTTTAAACACTGATGACAGTTGGGATTGATGTCATAACTTACTGGGTGGAAAATTACCCACATTACTGGCCGCACATTTATAAAATGTAAACTTGATGAAAAGAAAGATGAATGAGCATTAGTGCCGTCCTTTGCCAATGTGAGGTCTGGTGTAAGAAATATTCAGTAGGCCTTTCCTTTTCAATGACTACCAACTTCCCCTCCCCCGCACTGCTAACGTACATCACCCAGCTAATACAAAGTGTCGCCTCTGCACTACAGTATTATATTACTACATTGGGAAAATATGCTCAACCCTTACCGGAACACAATTTTATTATTTTTTCATCAGCAAACTATGTACCACTAGTTGTTTGTGCATTGTCTTTAGTTTTTAATTTGGGTACAGTTTCATAAGCGGCCGCCAACTAATCGGATGCGATATATCGATCTTAAACATTTCAATATCGAATCGCATTTAAATTGATCTTTAACCTAAATAACACAAACACTCAAACATTCGAGTCCTCATGGCGTGGGTTTAAACAGTCTCTGAAAGCTGGGATTAAGAGTGATGAAATCAGTTACAAATATATTTTAATGAAACATTTAACAAGCAACAACACAAACGAAAACTAAAATTTAAAAATACAACAAATAATAAAGAAACATATAACCAAGCTAAAACTTAGTTATCTTTGCCAGGGTTCCGTTCATTCAATTCATGAAAGCAACCCATAAAGTTTACCCTTACCTTAGTTAGGTATATGTTTCTTTATTATTTGTTTTTGTTATTGTAGTTTTCCTTTGATTGTTATTTGTTAAATGTTTCATTAAAATATATTTGTAACTGCATCCCATATTATTATTGACGATTTACAATTTGTTGATTTTAGATTATAACATTAATATAAATATCGAGTGAATAATTTTCGAAGTTCACTATTCAAAATATCAAGTGTTCCGATTTGACATATCGAATGTTTAAGATCGATATATCGCATCCGATTAGTTGGTGGCCGCTTATGAAACTGTACCCTTTAATTTTTAATAGCCAATAGTCTATAAGTCTGCTCCTTGCTATGACCTTGACACCTATAGCTTCCAATAACAAATCCCTCAAGCGCGAGGTCTTCGTAGGCGTGAGGCCCTGTGCGGTCGCACCGATCACACCACCCTAAGGACGGCACTGATGAGAATAGATAATTCATTAACAATCATGGATGTTAGAAGAGAAGGTTCCAACACTAGGAGCTTAATAACCCAGGGCCAGGAGCATATTTCATTCGGTGATGATTTTCAAACAAACTCAAGTCATTGTAGGCTACAAATAACACATCGGTACTAAACTAACTTAGTATAGGCCTATGGATAAAGTACTGTACATACAACATAGCCTAAGCATAGTATAAACATACATACAAATGTTGTATTAACTATGGGATTTTGCTTTAAATAATTTTAGCTGTGGCCCTGAACGAACTATAGAGGACACAATGCCTTAGTTCCTGGGGGAAGATAAGTACAACTACGAGCCAAAGTAAGAGAAACCCAACTTCCAGTTCCACTTTGAAGAAGTAGGCTAAAGCTATTTATCCGAGCTGGTTCTTCGGCTAGAGCCTTTCTCCCGGAGGTACTGAGGCTCACCTAGCAAGAGTGCTTTGTGGGTCATGCATCAGGTCAGTACCCTGTATAGATTATCCATTTCATCAGCCTCTTCAGATGAGGCTGGTTAAAAATCTTCCTGTGTGAACCTGACAGCACATTTTGAATTCTTGCCACAACCTCCTAGAGGACGAAGGAAGAAAGCCTGTACAACCAGCCCAGGCACAATAACCAGAGTAGTCAGCCTCCTACATTACGATAAAGACACACTTCTAAATAATGTGTTCCTGATTGGCTACCATAGGTTTTACTAGTTTGAAACTTATCTATACAGCCACAGAATAGCCCTGTTGGCCAGTAGGAATTTTAGCTTTTGAGTTTCCAGAGGATACGTTAAATCATATCTCTGAAAAATTAATAAAACGTGTACTAATGTTTTATTTGTATGGAACTTATTGCATAATAATTATCCATTATACTTGCTTTACACCTGAAATGAATGTAGAACTAACTGCAACAATTACGTCACTGAAAACTGTTTAATACTCACTTTTTGGATTGAGTTCAAACTTTGAAAAAGTTTCAATCAAGTGATTTTAACATTACCGATTGAAATTAATGATTATATTGTTTAATTTGCAAAATTCCTAGCCTTAGAACAGTGGTTTCCAGATAGTTTTTCTGCTAGAGCTAAAGCTTCGTGTTTTATTGGTTACTTACAGTCTTGCAGTGTGCTTCGTTACTACTTACCAACCAGTGTCTCCCTCCACCACATCAACATCATTTTACCCTAAAGGTCCTTGAAAATTACCCTAAAATATTTCAAATTACCCTAAAGATTACCCTAAATCTGAAAAGCTGTAATTTATATACTTCTGTTGATAATATGGCCTAGCTAAGATCAATGAATGAGTTATTTAGGTACTACACTATAATAATAAGAATAATTTAGCTTTTAACAGATTCAAATTTAATAAATAAAAATGTTAGCAATAGCAATATGTTTTCTATTTAACTTTCTTCATTACTTAACTAATTTATAAAGGTCCAAAAATATGTTATGTGATCACGTTATTAATTCCAATCATAGCAAATTTACGGAAGGAATAATAAATAGATTTAGTTGAGGGCAAGAAACAAATTTCATGATAGATCACAAAATGAACTAAATAACAACATTTAATAGAAATAACCATTTAATAAAAGCTTTTTGTTCTTGAACTTGGTTTTTTTATGTTTTTATTCATAGGTCTAGTAGTTTATTAAAGCTGATATAAAGTGTTGGTTTCGAAACATTTTTCATAACTACAGACCTACTACATAGGCTCTGACGTACTAATTTTCCTATTTTGTTACTATAGCTTTATTTTTTTTATTTTAGGTACCATACTGAGTTAAAGGAATGACTAATTTTCACACTTCACTTAAAGAAACTGATGTTAAGACTCGTGTGTCGATTTCATAATCTTAATTACATTTTATTATTGTTCCAGTGCCTTGCTCGTATATAGTTGTTGTTTCCCAGTAATTTTCAACAAGTTTACAGGCCAACTTATTAAAATAAGATAATCTAATTATGATTATTATTAGTATTATTTTTATTATTGTTATTAATGTAAGTCTCTGATTTAGTCTGAAACTCGTTTTTTTAAATTTTGGTGGAATTAAATTCGTATTAATGTTCAGACTATGTTAGCTGTAGGGCTAGTAAAATAAATTTTAAATAACATTTTGGGGCTCTGATTTTACCCTAAAAATTACCCTAAAACCCCCATTACCCTAAAATTACCCTGACCTTGCAATATTACCCTAAAAAAGGGTAATTACCCTAAAAGTGGAGACACTGCTACTTACTTTACTTTTTTTTTTTATTTTTTTTTATAACTTTATTTAACTTTACAATCTGTTCTTAACTAGTTTGAACAATGAGTAAATAATTTGTGAGATATAATACAGAAAATAACGTTAAAACTTGAGCTAGTTGCTAACCACTGTTAGCGCTAACAAAAATCACTAAACAAATCTGAAAGGCAGGTCCAAGATTGTGGATCGTTTCAATCTGTACACAGTGGTTGAATTGTCGAGCAAGTTCATAGCAAGATGATTCGGGTGGTTTTCTAATTTGCCAATATACTTTGTACTGAACCTAGTGATCTCTTCTTTAACTGTTGGGATGTTTAAGTCATGATGCAGCGTTCTATTGGATACAAACCAAGGTGCTTTGTCAATTTTTCTTAGCATTTTTGATTGGTACCTTTGGATTATCTCCACGTTTGAGTTACTCGCAGAGCCCCAAATTTGCACACCATAAGTCCAAACTGGCTTTAAAATAGTTTTGTATAACAATAATTTGTTTTCCAAAGTTAGTTTTGATTTAATTCCGAGTAGCCAATTTAGTTTGTTTGCTTTTAAATTTAGTTGCTGTCTCTTCATCCAAATGTGAGTTTTCCAAGTTAGTTTAGTATCAATATGCATACCTAAATATTTAACTTCAGTTACTTGAGGTAGTTGATTGTTATTTATTGTTACTGGAGGACAAGAATTTTGGTTTAAAGTAAAAGTTATATGAGCTGATTTATTTTCGTTTATTTTTATTCTCCATGTCTTAAACCAGTTTGTAATTATGTCCAAGCTTTGTTGCAAGTGGACAGAAGCTTGAGCTGGGTCAGTATTAACGGATAAAATTGCAGTGTCATCTGCAAAAGTTGCAATTTCAGTATGCTCACTTCCTGGGAGATCTGCAGTGTAGAGGATGTATAAAAAAGGTCCAAGTACACTTCCTTGAGGAATTCCCGATTCTATAGGATGCAGTTGAGTAATATAATCTTGTTATTTAATTTGAAAAGATCTATCCGTAAGATATGACTTTAATATAGGGAAAAGAGAATGTGGTAGATACTTCTTAATTTTGTACAACAAGCCAGTATGCCATACCTTATCAAACGCTTGGCTGACATCTAAAAAGGCAGCCGAGCAGTAGTTTTTATTTTCTAAACACTGTCGTACTATGTCAACTACCCTGTGGACTTGTTCTACTGTACTGTGTTTCTGCCTGAAACCAAACTGGTGGCCAGGAATCACTACATCTACATCAATCAGAGTTTGTAACCTTTTGAGAAGAAGTTTTTCAAATACCTTTGATATGACTGGTAAAAGACTTATAGGTCGGTACGAATTCAGTTGGTTTAGAGGTTTCCCTGGTTTTGGTATGACAATTAACTGAGCTTTTTTAAATTGAACAGGAATGCAATCTAATCTCAAAATAGCATTAAATAATAAAGTTAAGAATATTATACCTTTTCTTGGAAGTTCTTTCAACAATTTTCCTGTAATTAAATCGTAGCCAGGAGATTTATTAGGATTAAGCTCGTTGGTTATGACTGACCGAATTTCAGATGGTTTAAATTTTCGTAACGGAAAATCAAGTTGAAGTGGAGAATCTAGAAACTCTTGTAATTCCTCTTCGTTGTCAATTAAAGCATCGTTCGGTTTGAAAACGTTTGAAAAGTATTGTGCAAATGCTTCAGATTTTTCAGTATTACTTTTCGCCCAGCTTCCATCAGATTTCAGAATAGGAGAAATGGATATTTTGGGTCGCTTCATCCTTTTCGTGGCCTTCCATAGCGAATAGTCTGTAGCCTCGGTAGCTGTCAGAGATTGGGTGTACTCTTCAAACCACTGGTTTTTCGTAATGAACAATAGTCTTTTTAAATGTTGAGCTGCTCTATTAAAATTTGCCTTGTCCAATGGATTCCTGCTATTTTGCCATATCCTTCTTAGTCTCCTTTTTTCAGCGATCTTTTTCTTGATATAAATAGGGTAGTTAAGTCCTGATTTGGTAAATTTTGAATATTGGGTTGCGGGCGTAGACGAATTTGCAGAATTTTTAAGGCAATCGATAAAGTAATCTACAGCATATTATAAATTTTCAACACTATGCAGTTGGACGTTTAAATATATATTTTCATTTATTAATTGGCGAAATTTGTTCCAATCAGTATTCTTGCTGTACAAAGTTTCTCTCGGCAATTTTTGAAACACTTCCGTTTTAACGATTAGTATAATCGGCGAATGATCAGAGGATAGGTCGAGACAGGATTGGATATCTGTGTAATTTTGGTTAATGCCTTTTGAGACAAAAAAGTCTAATAAATCCGGTATTTTTCGCATATCAGTTGGCCAGTATGTAAGTTCGCCTGAGGAAAAATGATTGAAATGGTTATCATTTATAACCCGTAAAAGTTGACGACCTCTTTTGGTGTGGCCAATCGTGAACCCCACTCTTGATGCTTAGCGTTGTAATCACCACCTGCAATGAATTTATTACCGAGGGTGTTAAAAAATTGTTCAAATTGTTCTTTAGTTATAACATGTCTTGGGGGACAATAAATAGCGGAAAATGTAATAGGACCTAACCAATCTTCTACAACAATGCTCGAAGCTTGAAGATAATCCTCTCTAAAGCTGGGTAGTTCATAATGCTTAATCGTGTCTTTGACTAAGATGGCAGTACCCCCATGGGCCGTGTTGTCTGGATGGTTAGTAAAGTACAGTGAGTAATTTGGAATTTTAAAATAGCTTCTGTCCGTGAAGTGAGTTTCTGAAATAAGTAAGACGTCTAATTTGTGTTGAGTGATAAATAACTGAACCTCTTGGCTATGCTGAGCTAAGCCATTGGCATTCCATAAAGCAATTTTCAGAAAAATATTCATTTTAGGCGAGAAACAACAGTAGTTAACAGATTAAGTAGAGTGCTAATCTGTTCCGCTTGTTTGGATAAAATACTTTCGAAGCGCAAAAACGAGTTTTGGATTATTTCAGATAAGTTTTCCGAGTCTTTGATTTGCTCGTTATGTTTATGTTCTTTTGAGGTAATATCTTCATTTCTGTTTTGCGCAGCTTGTGCAAAAGTTAGCCCTTCAGTTACTAAACTGCTGTTACTGGACTTGTTAAGTTTATCTTGAGTTTGACTTTGAGGATCAACACTTCCTTGGTTGGTTCCTAGAGATTTTTTCCTAAGAGGTGGGAATTGTTTTACCTGTATTTCCCTATACACAGGACAACCTTTATAGTTCGCCGGGTGCTCACCAGAGCACAACACACATGTAGGGGGTGCTGTTGTCGGTTTAGGACAGACTTTTGTGTCATGTTCTTGAGTGCACTTGACACAACGAAACACCGTGTGACAATAGGATTTAGTGTGCCCATATCTTTGGCAACGTTTACATTGGACAACCTCTTTCTTTTTATTAGGTGGTTCAAACAAAACTTTAGCGTTTAGCAAATATTGAATTTGGAAGATATCTTTGTTGTGTACGTCAGGTTCTAGGTCAATGAAAAAAAGTGACATTGGTTTTTTGTGAATCTATTCTGCACATTACTTAGATGTCTTACCTTGTGGCCGCGTTCCTCAATCGCGGTTTTCAAGTCGTTGATGCATGTCGAGTAGTGCATGTTCTTCAAGACGACCCTGTATGCCCGTTCCTGTTTTAGCTGGTATGTATGAAAACTTACGTTCAAGTCCGTGAGACCTCTTACGATTTTCCGGTAAGTGTCTGAGTTTGAAGGAAATAGTTTAATCCTGTCTTGATTGAGACATTTGTAAGAGTATCCAGTGTTGGATACCATTGAGTCTAGAGCTTTAATCATTGGCGTTACATTGGTCACTCCGGGGAGGAAGATAGGAGGTGGTTTTGACTCCTTAGTTGGACTGGTAGCCAAGTTTTCATCGTCCATTGAATTTTCAAGATTCGAGGACAGCGGTTCGTAGTTGTTTTTGAGTGGGATATGGACATTAGATAATCGCCCGTCTACCGCACTGAGACCATTGCGATGGCGCTTTTGATCGTGATCTGGTGACGAAGTTAGATTTCTCTTTGTGTTTCTTGTTACTACAGTTTGCCAATTTTCCATTGAATGTTCATTATCAGGACTACGTCCATTGGAGAGTTCCTGAGTATTTGATAACGTCAAATCGGCACTAGAATTGGTCTTAGACGAGGAAATATAGTTATGGTCATGTAAGTTCACTGCCATAGTTGGTAATAACAAATAACTAACCTAAAAAAAACAACAGAATAATAAAGTTTGTTGAACAAATATTCAAACGAAGAACACACTCTGACTTGTTAGAGTCACTAAGTTCATTAAGAGTCATTAAGAGTTCATTAAGAGTTGTTAGAGTCATTAAGTTCATCACTTTAAAACGAATAAGAACACTAAATATTACAAAATTAAACAAAAATAATTAAAAGATTGATTATTTTTCAGGAGAAAAATAAAAACGTGTATCTTAGTTGACATCCAACAGCTGATATACTTTACTACTTGACTTGAATTCTTGAATTGACTTCTCAAATCTCGACACATTCCAGCTGAAATTGAATTTAAAAAAACATGTTTTTCTGTAATCTACAGGCAATCCCAGGTAAAACAAATATGTGAAAATTGTAAAAATCATACCATTGATTATGTGTAGATAATTTTCACATTTCACATTGATGCATTACCTTATATTTACTAAAAATTATTAAACTATTTAAATCAATACTCTATATCAAGTACCAAAGTTCTGATGAAGTACCAGTACCATCAGTGCTGGATTTAGAAGCTGCGGGCCCCTAGGCTCAACCAGTGGTGCGGGTCAACCGTCAACCGTCCAGGTCCAAGTTGGAGGTCTTTTAGCATAGACTAAACTACAGTAGTTAGTCTATGCTTTAAGCAAATTTCCCTTATAGGGAAGAAGCTATTACCGTAGTCGACATGGTAAGACCTAGGCCCGGGACCATGATAACTTTTCGTTTTGAGGTCCCCAGACCCCAAAAAACCATTCGTTTGAAACTGTATATATATATATATATATATATGTGTGTGTGTGTGTGTGTGTGTCCGTGAGCACGATAACTCTCGTAAAAATTATCCGATTTTGATGAAATTTGGTATAAACGTGTAAAGCAACATTTATGACTTTAAGTTCGAAAACCAGTCAGATCGCTTTATCCAAAGGGGTATTTTTGGGGGGTTTTGTACCCCAAAAATGGGTTTTTTGAATTTTTTACATATGATTTTGGAAATAGTCAAATTTTAGTTTTCACCATTGTATTCAGCTTAAAAAAACAAACAATTTGGTATTTTGATCATTCCTCTACGTCAATTGGTTACCGAGATATTGAAAGTACTAAACACAGTACGTTGTCTAATGTTATTCTTATGGAGGAAAAGAAAAATTGTATATCTTGCTTATTTATGAACGTATAATGACTAAACTTGGTATACGACTTCATCTGGTTGTGGTTTATTAATAATTGCTCTAAAAAACAATTTTTTGCTAATGGCTCCCGTAGCAGCGAACCTGCATACTCAGCCCCCATGTTATTCTTATGGAGAATTATTAAATGCTATGTCTCCCTTAATTGTGAACATAAATGAATAAATACCCCGTAGCAGCAAACCTGCGTACTCAGCGAATTTTCAATGAATATATATGTATCTTAATACCACATAAAGCCACAAACCAAGTTTCATTACTATACATTCATAAATAAACTATCTATGACATTTTAATTATTCTCCATAAGAATAACATGGTGGCTGAGTATGCAGGTTTGCTGAAAGAAGGAACAAAAAAAGGGGTTTTATACAAATATCAATATAACTCATGTAGGTAAAGCCACATACCAAATTTCATTAATTTATTTTCATAATGAAGGGAGATAACACGTTACTTATTCTCCATAAGAATAACATGGGGCTGAGTACACAGGTTTGCTGCTACGGAAGCCTTTGGTAAAAAATGTTTTTTTTGAGCAAATATCAATCAATGGTCCACAACCAGATGAAGCCGTATACCAAGTTTCACCAGTATACGTTCATAAATAAGCGATATATACAATTTTTATTTTCCTCCATAAGAATAACATTAGACAACGTACTGTGTTTAGCACTTTCAATATCTCGGTAACCAATTGACGTAGAGAAATGATCAAAATACCAAATTGTGTGTTTTTTAAGTTGAATCCAATGGGAAAACTAAAATTTGACTATTTCCAAAATTATATGTAAAAAATTCGAAAAGCCCATTTTTGGGGTACAAAACCCCCCCAAAATACCCCTTCGGATAGAGCGATCTGGCTGGTTTTCAAAATTAAAAATGGTACTTTAAACGTTTATACCAAATTTAATCAAAATCGGATAATTTTTACGAGATTTATCGTGCTCGCGGACACACACACACACACACACAAATATATATATATATTATATATTCAGTTTCGAACGAATGGTGTTTTTGGGGTCTGGGGACCTCAAAACGAAAAGTTATCATGGTCCCGGTCCTAGGTCTTACCATGCCGACTACGGTAATAGCTTCTTCCCTATAGGGGAAATTCGCTAAAACTGGTATACAACTTCAACTAGTTGAGTTATATTGATATTAGCATAAAAACCAATTTGTTGTGTACCTTGTTGCAGCAAACCTGCGTACTCAGCCCCAATGTTATTGTTATGGAGAATAATTAAAATTGTATTTATTGCTTATTTGTGAATATATTTTTATTAAATTTGGTACGGTAAGTGGCTTTATGCAGTATTAAGAAATTTATATCTCCATTGGAAATTCGCTTAGTATGCAGGTTTGCTGCTACGGGGGTATTGTTTTGCTTGCATGTGTCCCTTTTGAGTGTGGTTCTGTGTGGCGCGGGCCCCTTAGCCTATGCTTAAATCCGGCCCTGAGTACCATCTTAGCCATAGTTCGTCCGTACACCACCATAGTCTTTAATGATCTGCCAAGAAATCCTAATGGTAGGTCTATAGCCTGATTCTATAACGTCTGGTTGCAAATAGTATTATTAGGAACTATGTGGACACGTTCCCCAATAGGTAGCGCCAGTGCGCTAGTTAAAAAAATATATTGTTTCATTTGTTGTAATGAATGCAGCAAGTGACAAATGAAAGGTGTGTTACAGGCACTGTACACGCCCCGGTTTTCTTAGCTAATTTTCCAGGTCCCATGTTTATTGGTGGTTTGCGGTGGCACTTTGAGAGGCAATTTATACGTATAACGCCGGTTTTTGGCACTGCATTTGATAAATAATCTTGCTAGAGATAGGCAAACACTCAACAATTGTTATGAGGAATTTTTGGTCAGTTTTTCAAATACTTACTCGACTTCAGTTTTAAAAAGAACGATTACAAGCAGAGTGAATTTTACAACTGAACAACCACTGCCGATAAAGAAGATCACCAATCTTCGAGCATGATCTACTAACAACTTTACGATTCCCCGATCTCAATGACCGTGGCGAATAGGACGTGGTAATCGTAAAGTTAAAATATTGTAAAGTATTCGAACTTGCAATGAGCAAGAAGATGTAGTTTATTTATATTTTATATTAGAAATCAATTTTCTTAACACAAAATCCTAGAGTAAGGCTATTTTAATGTGTCATGTTAAATCTAGTGGCAATTTTAGAAACTAATAGTACAGATTACCCTAATTTCTACTAGGTAGCAGGGTAATCACTGGTTATTGGATGAATTCTCTTTGTTTGCAAGTCGTCAGCTGATTGGAAGAACGTCAACAAAGCCATGCGCAAAGAGGAACTTCTGGGGGGAAACGGGCCAATGAGAGAATAGTAGATATAGCAGAAGACCAGTCTCGTTCGGTGTCGCCTGTGGGTTGTGTTGTGTCTTGAGTTCTTGCCTGTGAAGTATGCCATTTATTTCCAAAGATTGGCGTTCTCCAGGAGAGGAATGGGTGAAAACTGAAGAAGGCTGGGAGAAAAAGAAAATTTTGGAGTGTGGAAGACAACTGAGCTTTAGTCAACAAGAAAATCTCGATACGAGGTAGGAGTTTGCTTTGTTTATCCCGGACAGCTGATTGCAATTTTCAATCAATAATATGCGCATAGTTATTTTGTGATAGAATTTTTGCCTTTGTTTATTAATAATCAATGTAATTTTATGTCAGGCGGCATCGTTACTTTATTAGCATACCCATTGCATTGCAGGTTGCACTCCTTAAGAAGAACCTAAGTTATTATTTTAAAGAAAAGTGTTTTAAGGTACCTTTCATTTGTAAATATTTTATTACTTAGCAAATATTCCTGATATGTAATTTTTTGCACAGCTCCAAAGTTTTGTTTGCAGCGGAATTGTCACTTTCTGAAATTTAAAGTTGCTGCAAGCCATATTTTTCTTCCATCAATTTTCATTTTGCAAGACTGAAAATAAATAAAATAAGAACGAAGAGCCAACTGGAAAAGCTCTTCTTTGCTTTTGGATACATCTTTTTTTAGTTTTGGATAGGCCTCGCCACTGGTGACCACAGATGAAGATTAACGCATTCACTGCGTTAATCGTGTATATTCAGGATAATTGCATTTGTTTCCTTTTTAGGCAACCGCGGGAAATCCGGCGCGCCGCACTGAACTTGTTAAAGATTTTTTATCTGCCATAAACAAATACATAACATGGACATCGTCAACATACAATACAGAGATGTAATTAACTAAAGTGTCCTGCGTGAAACGTAATTTTTTCACGTGAAAGAATTCTTATAGCCTAATATAACACACACAATATAAACATGTTTACTGAAAAATAAAACTATCTTTTGTTGAGAAAATGATGAATACTGTAATACCCCTTATTGGCAAGGGTAAGTTTAATTTATGCAAAATTGTATGTGCCAGACAAAAGCAATTTGTACCATTCTGGGCTTACCACCACAAACCAGCTGAAAAGAAGCTTTCTTTTAGCTTGGTCTGCTAATAACTGTCCTCAGTAAATCAAATCAAATCAAATCCTTTATTACAATAAAAGTGATACACTCAACAGCCAATGTTTACAAAATGTGTTTACCTTGATTATTAATAATTCACTGATATAATCACCCTATTTACATACGTACACAATTTAAGATCAACAGAAAGATGATCATGTCTTATCAGCTAAATATTCATTGACACCGTGGTATTATTTTGTGATTAAAAAGACCTTCAGATCTATCTCACTTTAAAAACATGCAATTTTGGTTCAACCCTCAAAACAAACGGCAGATATAAATCAACTAGTTCTGTTTTGAGAGCAGTTTTATTTTTAAATCAACAATAATGTACATAAAAAGTTCAACCAACTTTATTAATCATAATTACAACACTAAAAAAAGAGGAACTCACTCAGGACAACACCCAGTTCTTTATTTCAACACATGTCTAAATATTATAGAATGCAACTCTTTTAGACATATTGCCAGAAAATTTAGAGAACATTTCACAATTTCAACATAGATTCAATAGAACCTACTCGATCCAGTCTTGCTTCTGTAATCTGGATAGGTTCTCCGAAAACGTAAATCGAATAGCCTAATTAATTATTTTTTACAATATTAGGTTAAGACCTTTTTAACCTATCCAACTCAGGGCCTCCATGAACTACAGCCGGAATACTTAACTAACAAGTTCTACTACAAACATCTCTTGCCACGTAAAATCAAGACACAGTATTACCAACCTTACCCCTCTCAATTCCATCATGAATTTAATATGGTCAGCAAGCTGAGGTTGTTAGTTAAGGTTATTATCAAAGTAGGCCTGTATGGCAATTTTACTTGGGAATACTGTACTTATTTAAAGCTTTTATCTTCAACATTTGGAGATAGGAACTGCCCTTGTTAAATGAGGAACCAACAATAGGCTACTTTGCTTTTGCCAAATCAGATAGCCTGTTGTCATGTTTATGGGTTTGTGCAATGGGGAAAAATGAGACGTGCCATTGGTCATTACATGTTAGTAAATCTGTGTTTGGGTGTCTACATTTATGAAAGCAGTTTATATGTTCATTTCTATGCCCACGATTCTGTACTATTTAATGTTATATTCCCAAAATTGTATCTTTACTTTTATGGTTGTTACAACCTTCTGTTTGAAAATGCTCTCACTTTCAGGCTTATTTAGTTGTGACATCTAGGCCTTTAGTAGACTCCTTGTAAACCAGCCTCCGGATTGTCTGGCCAGGCTTAAAGAAATGAGTCATCACTCGCGGGTGGTTTCTCATAGCAGAAATTAACAGGATACATCTAGTTTGTTTATTGTCCGGTCATGAAAACAAATATATCAGTTCAGTTGGCGGGTGATTTTGTTTTCTTGTTTCTGTAAGTGTATAACAAGTATACACTCCTGTAAACACCAATGAGACATATTAGTTTATAGCACTTGTCAAATAGCATGGAGTTCAAATAGCAATGAAGGAGAGTTTTAAGATTTGCCGTTCACTACCCTTCCTCTCCATGACTTGTCCAAGTTTACTACGTTTGCTACTTTGATCATGTAAAAAAAAAGGTTTGTAACTTATACGCCTAAATATTTTAGGAATTATTTCAACACAATTATAATCCCTTTTTACCTTACTATACCTGAACCGCAACCAATATAATAGGTCCTTCAAGTAGGTAGACACTTTTTAAAAGTCCTTCCTCTGACAAAAATTGACTCATTGTCATACCCTTTTTCCAGCATAGCTCGGCCCACTAACCCCTGGTTGTGACAAAGACTATCCCCCCCCCCTTTAAAATGTCCTTCTGGGAAAGTTAGACCGTAATGATAAGCATTTTTTCCAAAAAGGTGAACTATAAGTGCTCTTATTTGACATTTATTTCAAACGAAGGTGTATAATCAACATCTCACAAGGACTTAAGGTTTTTTTACAAATTTGCCCCTGTCAGTTTTGTTTTTATAGGCTCACTTTCTTAGGCTGTCACTTTGTCTGATGTTCCACACACTTTCTTAGGCTGTCACTTTGTCTGATGCTCCACACACTTTCTTAGGATGTCACTTTGTCTGATGCTCCACACACTTTCTTAGGCTGTCACTTTGTCTGATGCTCCACACACTTTCATAGGCTGACACTTTGTCTGATGCTCCACACACTTTCTTTGACTGTCACTTTGTCTGATGCTCCACACACTTTCTCAGGTTGTCACTTTGTCTGATGATCCACACACTTTCTTAGGCTGTCACTTTGTCTGATGATCCACACACTTTCTTAGGCTGTCACTTTGTCTGATGATCCACACACTTTCTTAGGCTGTCACTTTGTCTGATGCTCCACACACTTTCTCAGGCTGTCACTTTGTCTGATGATCCACACACTTTCTTAGGCTGTCACTTTGTCTGATGCTCCACACACTTTCATAGGCTGACACTTTGTCTGATGCTCCACACACTTTCTTTGACTGTCACTTTGTCTGATGCTCCACACACTTTCTCAGGTTGTCACTTTGTCTGATGATCCAAACACTTTCTTAGGCTGTCACTTTGTCTGATGCTCCACACACTTTCTTAGGCTGACACTTTGTCTGATGCTCCACACACTTTCTTAGGCTGTCACTTTGTCTGATGATCCACACACTTTCTCAGGCTGTCACTTTGTCTGATGCTCCACACACTTTCTTAGGCTGTCACTTTGTCTGATGATCCACACACTTTCTCAGGCTGTCACTTTGTCTGATGCTCCACACACTTTCTTAGGCTGTCACTTTGTCTGATGATCCACACACTTTCATAGGCTGACACTTTGTCTGATGCTCCACACACTTTCTTAGGCTGTAACTTTGTCTGATGCTCCCCACACTTTCTTAGGCTGTCACTTTGTCTGATGCTCCACACACTTTCTTAGGCTGTCACTTTGTCTGATGATCCACACACTTTCTTAGGCTGTCACTTTGTCTGATGCTCCACACACTTTCTTAGGCTGTCACTTTGTCTGATGCTCCACACACTTTCATAGGCTGACACTTTGTCTGATGCTCCACACACTTTCTTTGACTGTCACTTTGTCTGATGCTCCACACACTTTCTCAGGTTGTCACTTTGTTTGATGATCCACACACTTTCTTAGGCTGTCACTTTGTCTGATGCTCCACACACTTTCTTAGGCTGACACTTTGTCTGATGCTCCACACACTTTCTTAGGCTGTCACTTTGTCTGATGCTCCACACACTTTCTTAGGCTCACTTTGTCTGATGCTCCACACACTTTCTTAGGCTGACACTTTGTCTGATGCTCCATGCATTCTGTTCTGTTATAAGTATTTACTAGCTCACTCTTATAATTTTATAAAATCCTTTTGCCATTTCAGATATTTTGTATATATTCTGATTTCAACACATCACAGTATACTCGTTCTAATAATTTTGTTTATTTCTTGTCTGTAAACTTACATGGATCCATTCTCTATACTGTATTGTTTTTACTGTTCTTTGGGTTTTTTCATGTGTTTTAGCAAATTTCCCCTATAGGAAAGAAACTATTACCTACCGTAGTCGGCATGGTAAGACCTAGGCCCGGGACCATGATAACTTTTCGTTTTGAGGTCCCCAGACCCCAAAAACACCATTCGCTTGAAACTGTATATAAATATATATGTGTGTCCGTGGGTGCGATAACTCTCGTATAAATGGTCCGATTTTGATAAAATTTGGTACAAATGTGTGAAGCATTATTTAAAACTTTAAGTTCGAAAACCAGACAGATCGACCCATCCAAAGTGGTATTTCAGGGGGATTATGTACCCCAAAAATGGGTTTTTTGAAGTTTTTACATGTAATATTTCAAAAAGTCAAATTTTAGTTTTCACCATTGGATTCAGTTTAAAAAAACAAACAATTTGGTGTTTTGATAATTTCTCTACGTCAATTGGTAACATAGATATTGAAAGTGCTAAACACAGTACGTTGTCCAATGCTATTCTTATGGAGAATAAGAAAAAAAATATAACTCACTTATTTATGAACGTATACTAACGAAACTTGGTATATGGCTCCATCTGGTTGTGTCTATTGTTATTTGCACAAAAACACAATTTTTACCGATAATTCCCGCAGCAGCAAACCTGCGTCCTCAGCCCCCATCTTATTCTTATGGAGGATAAGTAAAATGTAATGTATCCCTTAGTTATGAACATAAATTAATAAAACTTGGTATGTTGGTTCACGTAGTTGAGTTCTACTGATATTTGCATAAAAACCAATTTTTGTGTTCCTTGTTGCAACAAACCTTTGTCCTCATCCCCCATGTTATTCTTATGAAGAATAATCAAAATGGTATATATCGCTTATTTATAAATTTATGTTGATGAAACTTGGTAAGTGGCTTCACCTAGTTGAGTAATATTGATATTTACATGAAACCATATTTGTTGTTCATTGTTGCAGTAAACCTGCGTACTCATCCCCGATGTTATTCTTATAGAGAATGATTCAAATTTGATGTAACGCTTATTTGTGAATATATATTTTTATGAAACTTGGTACTTATGCGGTTTTATTTGGTATTAAGACATATTTTGCATTGGAAATTCGCTGAGTAGGCAGGTTTGCTGCGACGGGGGTATTTATTATTTTGTTGTGGTTTGAAACTGTGTTCGTAAGTTTAATGTTGATGCGGGATTGTACTGGAGTTGTAATTTTTTTATAACAGCAATTTTAATGGTGAAAAACCAAATGTCGTTAACAAATTATGTCATTCTAAAGGATGTATATGAATTTTGTTGACAACATTTGTAGACAACTCTTATGTAAACATGTCATTTTATTTTATTTATAAGTAAGGACTTATTTTACCAGGTGAGGTTAGGACTATAATGGAGCTTCCTCTAGCCTACCACCTAACCAGGAATGACCAGGGTTAGCCCTTTGGTGATCTAATTCACCATTTCTCCCAGTGAATATGAGAAATGTAAAATGAACCATTAAGCAATGACCAGTTCAGAATTTTAACATAGGTCCTCCAGTACTTGAGATGCAAGGTTGACATGTGCTGCATACTTTTCTTATACCGTAGTTTAAATCCATGCCAATTTATATTATACCAAAAAGAAAACTAAATAAAGTAGATCATGAAAAAAATCATCTCTGATAAATAAAATAGATATAACATTTTATGAGACTTGCATGACACTCCGAACTTCCTCTTAGTGTGACCTTGATTTCCCAAAATCTATTGATTAAAAATTAAGATATCACTTGTTCTCACTTCTTTAAATTATATACTAACAAAATTGTAGAGGGTTGTTTTATTACACAGTTATCTCTGATTTGCTACATGAGGTTTACAGTCAGTCTGTATTTATAAGTGAGAAAAAGTGATTTTTTTGTACTCAAGAAAAATAAATCCTTAAAAAGGTAAAGTTGTAAAACCTCCTGTAGTTAAAAGGTGCATTTTACAAGATAAAAAGTGGCAGCCGTATCTCATTTGGTTTTTGTAAAAAGTAACATTTAGTTGCTGTAACGTTGTGTTAAGGCGGTCCCACAATTCTCGCGAACAGGCCTGAACATTCGGCCGAACATTCTCCCGAATTTTCACTGAACACCCAGTCCCGTACGTTCCTGTATGTATTCATAAGTTCGTGCAGCTCCCACACTTCTCGCGAATACTCCGAACATTCGGAGTTCGGCCGAATGTTCGGGCGTGTTCGCGAGAAGTGTGTGGGACCGCCTTTAGGTGTGACAGTCCCTTTAAGATATGTGTTTAAAGAGTTAAGTAATACAATTGGGTTTTAGTTTTAACCAGCTGAGTATATATTGTTGAACAGCTGCTTCTGTGTTTGAAATTAGTTTTCTGTTTATCCAGTCATACATATTTAAAAAATCCTGCTTTTACCCTAAACAAATTTTCTTATGATCATTCCAATTCTAATGTAAATTTATATCCTCTAAATTAGGAAATTCCAACTTGTTATGCAAATCTACAGTACGATTCAAAATACAAATACAAACCAAATTATTGTCACCTTAAATTATTGAAAATTAAAATACACGATGGACAGGATAAGACATTATAATATTGTATTCGTAGCTTGAGACTTGGCGCAAAGGAAAATAAACATAGCAAACAGCTGTTTGAGATTCAAGGTCGTCAGAGGAAGCTTTGTTGTGTGTAGTTGACAGTATGGCCACCAGGCGCAGCACGGCCGCGACTACAAAGGATAGCGGGTTATATCATTCGTTGCCGTTTTAATTTTTCCTGACTTTTAAACCAGCTGATCTAGTTTAAAATACGGAACTACAAATTACAGATTGTTAGAAGCGTCGATTGCATGGTTTGCTCCTCTTATCTGTAGGTACAGTAATTTGCTTCTCGTTAGCGGCCAGTTGTGTAATCACGTGCGGACATTGAACTCGCGACCAATATAGTTAGTCAGTTTGAAATTACACCTTCGAACAATATCCTATTTTAGAAATATATTTCAAAAGACCAGCATTTTGTATATTTAGATTATTTGGAATAATTGTTTTTGTTGAACTGACTACGTCGGAGATGTTAGTTGGATTTACGTCATCATAAAACATGCTCGGAATTTTCGATTTTATAGTCAGTGGTTTAATGCAATTTTATAATCTTGTTAAAAAACTTAATTATACCCCCGTTGCAGCAAACCTGCATACTCAGCGAATTTCCAATGGAGATATAAATGTCTTAATACTACATAAAGCCACTTACCAAGTTTCATAAAAATATATTCAGAAATAAGCGATATATACAATTTTAATTATTCTCCATAAGAATAACATTAGGGCTGAGTACGCAGGTTTGCTGCAACAAGGAACACAAAAAATAGGTTTTTATGCTAATATCAATAGAACTCAATTAGGTGAAGTCGTATACCAGTTTTTATTCATTTATGTTCATAATTAAGGGAGACAGAGCATTTCATTATTCTCCATAAGAATAACATGGGGACTGAGTACGCAGGTTTGCTGCAACAAGGAAAACAAAAAATGGGTTTTAATGCTAATATCAATAGAACTCAACTAGGTGAAGTCGTATACCAGTTTTTATTCATTTTTGTTCATAATTAAGGGAGACAGAGCATTTCATTATTCTCCATAAGAATAACATGGGGCTGAGTACGCAGGTTTGCTGCTACGGGAGACTTTGGCAAACAAATTTTTTTTGAGCAAATATCAATAGACCACCACGAGATGAAGCTGTATACCAATTTTCGTCAGTATACGTTCATAAATAAGCGAGATATAAAAATTTTCTTTTCCTCCATAAGAATAACATTAGACAACGTACTGTGTTTAGCACTTTCAATAACTCGGTAACCAATTGACGTAGAGAAATGATCAAAATACCAAATTGTGTGTTTTTTAAAGCTGAATCCACTAGTGTAAATTAAAATTTGACTATTTCAAAATGTAAAAAGTTCAAAAAACCTATTTTTGGGGTACAAAACCCCCCCAAAGTACCCCTTTGGTTAGGTCGATCCGTCTGGTTTTCGAACTTAAAGTCATAAATGCTGCTTTACACGTTTATACCAAATTTCATCAAAATCGGATAATTTTTACGAGAGTTATCGTGCTCACGGACACACACATTATATATATATATATATATATATATATATATATATATATATATATAAATATATATAGATATATATATATATATATACAGTATCGAACGAATGGTGTTTTTGGGGTCTGGGGACCTCAAAACGAAAAGTTATCTTGGTCCCGGGCCTAGGTCTTACCATGCCGACCAGGGTAATAGCTTCTTCCCTATAGGGGAAATTCGCTAAAAATTACTACAGCGAAATTCCACCAGAAACTTAAAACATATTCAAAAATCTACACATGTTAATTTTGAAGCTTTGAATTACATCATATATAAGAGTGCATGTACAATTAAATGTTGGTATATTTACACATTTTCTCCGACCTACATGCCAACTCCTAGATTCTATAGGATATCGAACAAATTTCAACTAGATTCATATTGTCTATCGTTGACTATACATACTTCAGTATTTATGTAGTCAATTATATTATTTACTATGTAAAATCAGACTAAGGATGGATGGAAATGCAAATTATTAATAATGACATTTATTACTTAATTTATTTGTCAGTTATCTGCTCACGAAAATAAGTATTCGTTTAAAACATTGCATATACTTCAAAAGCATTTTTTAAATTATTTTTGCATTCATTAAGTACATTTTACTTAACTTTTAAAAAGCCTTGGTTAAGAGGGGTCAAAAGCTCCAGTCCTATACTTCTACCTGTTTCTCTCATGAGACCAAAGTTAACTCTCAAAGCCCGTCCCACCTCAACGGATTAAACGAAATCGTTGATTTATGGTTAATTTTAAAGATGAAAAACTCTATCGATTTATCCTGAGCAGGATTTCGATATCACGTTTCGATTTTGGTATCCCATAAAGATCGTAAATATTTAATATTTTCGCATTATTTTTACGATTATTATTTGTGACTTTGAAATTTTGCTCCCTGAAATCGCTGGGTTTTTGATCTTTACAATAAGCCATAAATCAACGATATTGGATAATACGTTGCGTTGAGGAGGGACGGGCTTTGGGGGGGAGCAGCTAGAAACGCGAAATTTGTTTATGACTGGAGCCTCTTCTTAATAAGAAGACTGGTGACTGGTGCGACCCACAAAAAAACGATATATATAAAATTAAATAATATATAATTATTGTCATTGGCCATTTCGAATGCACATTTCGAATGCAGAATGACCATTCGAAAACAATTCGAATGGATAAAACAATCGAAACGTTTCGAATGGAACATCTCGCAATCGCGCATCACTACTTCTTATGTCTCACGAATGATCTTCCGCTTACGGACTTCTCCTTTTCTCGCTATTGAATATCTCTATCTATCGATGTCACGTGTTCGGAGGTGCAGCGCCACATTTTTACAGTCCCCGCTCTGTTTTGCCGGGAAAGCGTCGCATTGTGATTGTGGCATTACTCTGCCTCTGTGACCGTGACGGCCCGATTTTTTTACGATTCTTGTTTTGCAAACTTTCTCCTAAAGAACAGTTAATAAACAGTTCCTGTGCACGTGAACTACGTCGTATTTATTTGTAATGATTTGCATATTTGATATTTGATTAACTGCCCAAAACCTGAGAGTATTTTGAAATTTGTTTTGTGTAATGGTTGAGCTGGTTATGGGTTTTAAGAATAATGGTGGGCATTTTTTTTTTAATAATGTCCTAAATGGCTTAAACAGTTAAATTAGTCATACTGTCGATGACTTATTTTAAAATATATTTTGTGTTTGATAATTTTAACTAAATCCATACATTCAGAAGCGGGTGAATGAATTAAAGCTGTGACTCCATGCAAAGATTTATTCGTTGAGTACCTCAAATGCATGTTTAGTTTTTTTCATAGGTATACTAGCTGGTGACACTTTCTCCGCACGGGATTCTTGCAGTTGTAAAGCCAAGATGTATGAACAATTTACGTTTTTCCTACGGTTACCATGATAAACTTAAGCAATTCTCATGAGAATCTCACTGGATCTATGGCTGACTTTAGGCAGAGCCCTAAATGACGAGCCATAATTTTAAATAGCCTAAATATCTCTCTCAGAATAACGTGCAAAATATTTCATCATATTCGGTAAAGCCATTTTCCGTGATACGAAAGAAATTGTCGTCACATTACGTTTGTAAACACAAATTTTTGCTTCTTCGACGTATACAAACGCCAAAATAACTTCTGATTTAATGATTCTTAACTACTTATATACAGCAGTTAAAACTCGAACTTTATTGCAACAAACATGTGAACAAAAATGTGTAGCCTACAATACTTACCGGTAGAGTTCCTTAAAATCATCATAGGATATAGTAAATTCAATGGATTTTCTGTCAGTTTTTTTTTATTTTTCCGATATCCTTTTGGGAATTAATGTGTACGATAATTAGAATTGTTTGTGAGTTATAATTTATACAGATAAATTGAGTGTTTGTACGATTAGCGCAAGGCGACTACGAGAACCGATGTTTTAGGTTCTGTACAGAAAGTTTTTAGCGAATTTCCCCTATAGGGAAGAAGCTATTACCGTAGGTTTCATGGTAAGACTTAAGCCCGAGATCATGATAACTTTTCATTTTGAGGTCCCCAGATGCCAAAAACACCATTCGTTCAAATTTTTATATATGCAATTTTAATTTAAATCAAATTTTAATTTATACCATTAAATTCAGCTTAAAAAACAAACAATTTGGTATTTTGATCATTGCTCTACGTCAACTGGTTACCGAGATATTGAAAGTGCTAAACACAGTACGTTGTCTAATGTTATTCTTATGGAGAAAAAGAAAAATTGTATATCTCGCTTATTTATGAACGTAAACTGGCAAAATTTGGTATATGGCTTTATTTGGTTGTGGTCTATTGATATTTGCACAAAAATCCATTTTTTGCTCGATAGTTCCCGTAGCAGCAAACCTGCATACTCAGCCCCATGTTATTCTTATGGAGAATAATTAACGTGTTATCTCCTTTAATTATGAACATAAATTAATAGAACTTGGTATGTGGCTTTACCTAGTTGAGTTATAATGATATTTGTATAAAAGCCCATTTTTAGTGTTCCTTATTTCAGCAAACCTGCATACTCAGCCGCCATGTTATTCTTATGGAGAATAATTAAAATGTCATAAATCGTTTATTTATGAATGTATATTGATGAAACTTGGTATGTGGCTTTATGTGGTATTAAGATAAATTAATATGCATTGGAAATTCGCTGAGTATGCAGGTTTGCTGCTACGGGGGTATTGTAGGAAGTCATCTGATAGAACAAAATCGATATACTGTGTATCGCAAAGTGCAGGGCGCTGCAGTGCAAGTTGAAAGTCGCGGACAGGACACATGTGCCTCTCACTGTGCAAGTTGAATAAGTTGAAGGACGGGCGCGGCGACAGTGACATTGACGCTCGGGCTCAAAACCGGTACAGTCACGGGACAATTACAGCAATAGACCGACAATAGCGTACAGCCACTGTCTGAATGTCGTTAACCTGCGTATTGGAACCTTTCTAGTGTTCTAAAGTGGCATAATTTATTTTTAAATAACGAAAACTGAAGTACATTCCAACAATTTTACTGTAATATGTTAGATATATTAGCACCCCTTTAGTTCATTGCTACTTTTAAGTGAACTCAGACGGCCCCGGGAACAAAATATACGGATCCTCACATACTTGTGATATAGGTAAAATACCTAAGAGTAACTAACTAAGATTATCTATTACATCCACAAGTCTTATTCTTCTTATTAGTTTGACAAAACAACGGTTTCGTTGATTTTAATTAATTGACGTTTTTCGTTGGTATACACGGTCCTCATATCCAGTTATCCATCATGTAAAGCTTAGCAATATAAGGTAATCCATTGAATGCATAGAATACCTAATGTTTTACTCAATAGTTACTGCTCAATTGTACATTTGTGACATGCATATGTCCAGTAGTCCACATGCCTGAACCTGTCAGGAAATGACAAATCAGATTTCCCCACCGGATGTAATCATGTAATGTCACTATTTTTCATCACGCTAATGACACCACGAAGCGTTTCCACGCAGACGTGTATTCTGTATTCAGCAGTGTAATGCTAATCTGATAAGACAGCTCTGCTGGGATGATACTTTCTCCCGGCGCGCTGGCTGCCCGGCGCTAACCCTGTTACACCACTCTCGTTCGTTTCCGTTTCCTGTCTTTCACCTATTCACCACCTCCAGCTGTTAAATGTCGCCGGGTTACCTTTGGTAAAAGTAGTACTCACTTTGTCACTTAGTCACTTTGAATAAAGTGTTAGTCAACGAGCTTAATACATCTAGAAGAGCTCTCGTCGAGGGGTGAAAAAGTGAAGCCTCACTGGAGGATATTTTTGTAAACAAACCACAGAGAACAGTGGTTTTTAGCAAACATTTAATCGAAAATATGTTTGACATAACAATTTTATTTAAAAAGAAAATACTTATTTTATTCTTGTGTTACATAGGTATTTTATTAGAGACATAAATTGCAGATTTTATCACTTTATAAAGTTAAGTGTTTAGTTGTGTTGCCATAGCAACGGTGGGGGCAGAGGGGGAAATGACGACCATCATGTAGGCTTCACTTTTTCTTGGAGATTAACAAGTGTATGAGATATCTAGATGTATTACGCTCGCTGGTGTTAATGATTACAATATGTTTATAATGGAAATGAGCATTAATTTTTTCGGTACAAATGTATATTTTGGAAATAATTATACCTATCTGTTACGTCGCCCCTTGGAATAGTCCTACAACTTCCATCCCTAGATTTAGTGCTTTGCAGGTACTTTAGTAAAATGTGTCTGGCAATACGATTGCTGTAACATACACCTATGTCGGATTTGCAAGGAACACATCCGCGCAACTTTAATATTGGAACTAGTTTTCGTAAAAGTAATTTGAGTATTTAGATTATCGGTGGAAGGGGGGGGGTCAAAATTGTGGCGATCGGTATTCATCGTGACTTATTGGACATCATAATCTGTTCTACAAATTGTTGGGCCTCTCCTGACCACCTCCGATTACGTCTATGCTAGTTCTATACTATGTTCTTCCTAGATGGGGCCGGGTTGCAATAGTCGTATACTAATGTCGCCTGTCGCCAATCAAAAGCAGAAGACAGTAGCAGGTAGCAAGACGGCCTCTGATAATTGGAGCATCCTGCGAGTGGGCGATTTCCTGTCTTAGATGGGCCAGATTACTGCCCTGATAGCCGTCCGAAAATATCCCTGAGCTCACCTCAGAATGTCAAACACCCTCCTTGAAACAAAAATAAAAAATCACTATGATACCATTTCTATTTTATTTTATTTTAAATTTTACATTATAGGCAGTTATTATATCACCCGCTGTGATATTAATATTAGAAAAAAAAACGATTGTCACCATTGTTAATTTAAAAATACTGTACATTATTTGTTCTTTTGTTCCAAATATAATAAGACATTTGCATGTAATATAGTCTGCTTAGGGCATACCTTTATAACGAAAGTCATAAACTGTACAAAGAAGAATTATTTTGTTACGTCAGCATTGTGAACTTTGGGTGGCAGTTTACAATTATTTCTGGGTTACCCATAGACTTTTGAACTGCTATTTAGGATTTCAGGATGAAGATTTTCGAAAATATGACACGCAGTCTAGCAGGATAATACTTACTAACATCATTAACATTACTGTCTCGAAGTCTTCTTGTTTGACAAAACGTTTGAAGCAACTTTCTGTTTGAACTTGTACAAATTTCTGGTATTATTGTTTTATGGAAGGTGTTAATCCCAAATGGCCGCTATAATGTTTTTCAAGTTAAGAACCTTCCGGAGCGTTGGTTATATTCCACAGTTTCCTCTTACAGAAGAGTAAAAGTAGTAATAACAAGGATATTCGCCACGGTCACAGATGGACGCCGTTCTTCGCTTTCTGGCTGCGACGACGCTGTCTCCCTGCATACGGTCGCTCCGCTCTCCAACCAATCGATTCGCGCGGGAAAGTATTGATGATAATTTTACATAGTGTCGTACCATTTTCCATACGAACTAAAGGACGATGTCTATTGGTACTCTTGCAACACCGCGCCTTTATGTGCTTGTAACGGAGTGATTATAATTTTCACGGTTACGTTGCAAAATTTGGTGCGGTTTGCAAATTGATTTAGACTTATTTTACGTTTATGCCTCATATTTTATTGAAATAATTTCGATTGTGCTCTGTGTGGGTTTTAATATAGCCTACATGTAATTAAATCCCAAACATTTGTTTTATAAGCGTAGCGTACGGTGGGGGATTAGAAAGCCTGCCAGTTGCCTAGTTTGACGAGGTTATACTGTACTACAACCGAGATTACATTTCTATAGAAACATAGGATGGCTATTGTGTCGGTGGCAAACTCAACCCAGTTATTTGGTGCATCTGTGTTATATTTGTAATTATGTTACGCTTTTAAACTCGTCAATCAGTCTAAATGCTAGTGACTATAATTGGTCGTTTGTCCGATCATTACTGAAATATGAGTATCAATTAGCGAACTGAACAATTGTAACCGTCAAGCTTTGTTGAATCCATTGTCAAATTACCGATCTACAATGAAACACAAATTTGTTGTCCAACTATAAGGCTACGGCGGGAAATTGTAGCAGATTCCATTGTACCGCGGCCAGTAAGTAAAAATAAAAATGTAATTTCGGTCAGAAATGTCCAAATTATCTTTAGACGGAGATTTTGGCTGTTGGCCAAACGTAGGATAGTGGTCGTGAAAGACCAGCAGGAACTCGGAACAACATGAGCCAAGGCCGCGGCGGGCGGTGCGAGGCGGTGTAGGTGACTCACCTGGAGTAACGGGGTACAGTACTAGGTACAACTCAGCTACAGCAACCGACCAGCCAGTGAACTCTGCCCCGATCAAAACTGCACATTCGTGTTCGTAGTACTGACCCGATTTTATTTTTTATTTTTGAAGATAACTTTTGACTATGGCGGTTTGTTATAATTTTTATAGTGTCGTTGTTTGCTTAACGGACTTGACGACAGATTTTGCTCCTAAATGCGACTCACCATTTGAGACTTTTGAGCTGTAATGAGCGTAATTTGAGTCCAAGTTCCTCGGACGAACAGTGGCGTGAATTCTTAAATTTTGGCTTTGTTTCTACACGTTGAATTGTCAACCATATTGTGAAAAAAACAATTAAATGAATGTTATCTTTGTTGTTTGAAGTTGAGAGTTTCTCTTCTTCCGCTGTCTTAAACTCTTAAGAGCCAATGATTCCTGTGGCAGTCGAACGTGTTTGTTTCGTATTCAGATTGCCTTCGCATTGATTACCGATCCGCCGCGGCCGGCGCTAGGAACCAGTTTGCTCCGTGTGGGCAGTCGAGATTGGGAACTGGGTAGTTGTAATTCGATGCTTAACGAAATCTCTTTTAGTTTTTACACATTGACGGACAGACTTCCAGAATGTTTAGTTCAAGGCTGTGTCATGATGCATCTAAGGCATAGTTAGTTTTAAATTATTATTACTTAATGATATTGAAAAGTCCCTATCGTGATTCCCTATTTTATTTGTGAAAATGTTAGATTTTTTTTCATATTTCAAAATTTGATCGTGGATTTAATTTAGACATATGTAGACTAGTGCTTTTATTTAGCCAAGTGCGTTGAAAACGAGTTTTTGTCTACAAATTAGTTGCATGTAGATTATGTGTTTCTCAAAATAGGTTTGACTGCATTAATTAAATTAACATAAAAACATTAAAAAACATACAGACAATAAAACATATAATTAGTCGGGGTAGGGTAAATCTAACAATTTTATGGCGTAAACACAATAAGTTCATAAAGCTATTTTTATTTCCAAAGTCTCAGGTTTCACTAGTTCAAATTTGCAGTGCAGTTTGTGATTCGTCCGATCACACTGGGATGATTTGCCGTGATTTTTTTCATGCAACCAATGTTGAAGTAAAATTCCCGAAATCAGTAAAAAACATCCATAAAGAAGTAAACACCGTCTACAAAGTTGCACCAAGCGAAATGTAATTTTTGGGAATTTAAAAATTGCTGCCTTCTACTTTTTTCACTAAGATTTACCAAATATAAAGTAAGTAGTGCGGAAGGCCCAGTACATCTCAGGTGAAATCTGCATTTGAAGTTGCTGACTTTTCTTAGTGCAAAACACAAGTTACATGATCATCTCTATCTCTACGGCAAAGTTTCCCAGTGCAATCACACCTTTATTACAGGAAGATCAAAATCCAACTAAACAAGTTTAAAGTTCTGTATCTTAATAACGAGTTTGCACGCATCACGCTGACGTGAGGGAAGTGAATTTCCACATAAAAACTTGTAAAACTCAAAATAAGTGTAAAAACATACATTTGTCCAATTTTTATTGAAATCTGAAAACATTGATTTTTTGGCTGTTCTGATACTCCTGGTTTCATTTACTTGCAAAGCTGGGAATACAATTTTGCGCATTATAAGGTTAGGAGAAGGTCCAGACAGGCTTGAAAGTAGGCGTGAGGTTGCTGGAGATGATTAAAGTACTCTAACAAAGGAATAACAGGCTTTTCTAGTGTAAAACCCCCATAAGACTGTGTTTAGTCGATACACATTTTCTTTAATAACTCGGTAAATATGTATGCTAGAATGACGAGAAAGAGCTTAAAACTTTCGCCTCTATAATTCCCATCTTTTTACATGCATTGATCTTACATCTGGGGCTTTTATGACCCTTTTTGGGCCCAAAAACTTGAAATTCGAAAGATTAATCCCTAAAAAAGGGATTTAGAGTTTTCCGATTGTTTTTCCCAACAAAATTGTCCAACTGATTATAGAAAGGAACGTCCCTACCAAATTTGAAGTAAATCTGACAAAAAATGCGACCGCTAGAGTGCATATTTATAAATATATATATATATATATATATATATATATATCTATCTATATATATAATTTTGAACGACCCCTCAAAACGTGTTCAGGGGGTCACGTTAGGAACTTCTATGGTGGTCCCGGGCTTAAGTTTCACCGTGCGGGTCATGCTAATAGTTCACTTTCCACAGGAAATTCACTAATAAAAACTATTCTTTACTGAGTAAAAACTGTATCCTGAATCAGGGATGCAGGGTGAATAGCAAGTGGCCTGTGACAAGGTTAAACAGATGGTAACTGACAACAATGGTCGAATCAGCTGGCATGTGTTTGACCTGGACTGGTTGCCATGGTAACTAAAGTAGGTCACACGGGGGAGGATGCCCCTTCCCCTCCCCCGCTACTCCAGCGGCTCATGCAGAAACTGCAACTTGAATGTCAGTGTGACTTGACCTTAGCAAAACTGTTTTCAATAAAGGAGGCTTCGTTCTGTTCTTTGTTTCACGTTTCCGTGTTCAGTGTAAAATTTTAGTAAAAAAAATATGAATAAAATTTGTAATGTAATATATATTTCTAAAGAAAATAATGAAAATGAATTTTCATGTTCTAATGAAAATGTCCACAAATAATGTAACTCAATGATGGGGAGGGTTTGTTAAGGGGTATTGACGCTTGGAAATTCACTGTGAAAATTCTCATGCAACCAATGTCAATACATATACAAATATCTCCCAGAATGAATGAGCAAGTTTTCATAGAGCAAGCCGCTACTCAAAAGTTGCATATGTAATTGGAAATAACACTTTCTCACATGTTTTTATTATTGCAAATCAATTTTCTTCCATTCAGTCAACTCCCTTTAAAAAATATTCAGTAAATTGTAGGGAGGACTTAATATAACATATAAAGTTTATATTAACACGTTGGGTGCAGAGGACGTTAATTAACATCCTCTAATTAGTATTGAAACATGTGATTTTCATGTTTAAACATGTTTCAGCCTTGAACGAGTTAATGAATAAATAATACTGTTACAGTACAAATCAAATAACATTTTACAACTTATTTAGTTTTAAAACAAAGAAGTTTTCTTCACTAACAACTATGTTTATAATGTTAACTGGACTCAGACGAATATTTGTGCAATAGGTGTTTTTAAGTTACCCCTTCAGCTTTTCACTATCCGAACGTCACTTTTCATGCTGGAACTAGAATTTTTATTGTGAACGAATCCTATATCTTAAAAAAGTTTGGGGATCGAAAGTGTCAAATAAAAGCCTCTTTTTATAATATATTTTGCTAGTGACTGCTTAATTTACATTGAAGCATGTTTTAACATTGTGAAAAAGAGACCAATGGCAAAAGGCTATGCAAGGCGCTAGTTTTTACACCTACATAAATAAATAACTTTATTGTTTTGAAGTTATTAAATGTATAGCAATTTAATGGTGATGGTTTTTAAGTATTGTGATTTTGAGAATTAGTTTATTTAACATTATTTAATATTTGAAAAATGTTATGTTATATTTTTAATGTTAATTGTATGTTTTGCAGTTTATTTAAAGAAATGTTTCCTATAATTTTGTAATAACTACTTTCTATTTGAGTTATTGAATAGCTACTTGCTTCTGTTCATTGTTATTGAGTTCTGTTACGTTCCTGGTACCATGACTTTGGATTTGAGTTATTGAATAGCTACTTGCTTCTGTTCATTGTTATTGAGTTCTGTTACGTTCCTGGTACCATGACTTTGGAAGATATTGCGTCAAATGTTTAATAATTATTCTTATCCTTTGTTAAAATCTAACAACAGTGTTTTATTTACAGGTGTAATGATAACTATGGATCCAGCGAAGTCAGCTCTTACGACATCAATAACAGATGGTGAGTTATCTATTAACAGAAATTAATAACTATTAGTTACTCTTGCAGTTTTCTCCATTTTAATCTCATTCAAGGTTATCTTCTCTTAACCCTTTTCCTACCTACTACCTGTATAGTGATTCCAGCTAATAGTAAGTTATACATTGTAATAGGTGTTGTAATAATAATGTATTGAAACACTCTTTTAAATAACTGTTGTTCATAACCGAGCAATGTTGGATGTATTTGAATATCTCCGCGATACATGGGCCAAAAATGTATACAGTAGTAGATTACCTTCCCCTATCAGAGAAACATTATTTTTTTTAATTAAATAAAAACTTTTAAAGAAATTGTTTTTAGAGAAGGTTTTTTATTCACTAGGATATTTAGCCTAAGTTAGAAGGAACATATTTCATGTATCTTAAGTTTAAGCTTATACTGTAGGGCGAATATGCTGGACAAATAACCTGTCAATTATATTGATGTACCTAATGTAATGATTAGAAAAAAATTAAAAAATAAAATGTTCTCATTGGGGTATTAATTAATGATGTTTTCTAAGAACAGGTCGACCTTAGATAGTTACAAGACCAGGGTTTGGACCGTTCCCTATCAAAACGGTAAAAAAATCCACTGGCGTCGATAGACAAAAAATATATAAACAAAAACATAAGATTTAAAGCACTAGGCCCCCTTAACTGATTTTGTTTCCATTCTAGCAGATCTATATCCAACTCATATTTTGTTGCTTTAAAGCTGTGTTTTATTGAATAATCAGCTGCTTTAGAATGAAATTTTATATCCGTGTTATCCTATTAGCAAATACCCCCGTCGCAGCAAACCTGCGTACTCAGCGAATTTCCAATGAATGTATATGTTTCTCACTACCACATAAAGGCACTTACCAAGTTTTATAAAAATAAATTAATAAATAAGTGATCTATAGGATTTTATTTATTCTCCATAAGAATAACATAGGACTGAGTATGCAGGTTTGCTGCAACAAGGAACACAAAATATGTGTTTTTATGCAATTATCAATTTAACTCAACCAGGTGAAGCTACATACTAAGTTTTATTAATTTATGTTAATAATTAAGGGAGATATAAAACTTTACTTATTCTACATAAGAATAACATTAGGGCTGAGTATGCAGGTTAGCTGCTATGGGGACAGCCAACAAAACATTTGTTTTTTTTTCAAATATCAATATACCAGTACAACATGAAGCCACATACCAAGTTTCATCAATATACATTCATAAATAATCGAGATATCAAATTTTATTTATTCTCCATAAGGCTAACATTGGACAACGTACTGTGTTTAGTACTTTGAATATCTCTGCAACGGTTGGACGTAGAATCACAATTTAAACACCAAAATGATTGTTTTGTGGAGCTGAAGTGATTGGTAAAAGCAAATGTGAAGTTTACATTAAAATTAACTGAGGAAAAGCCAAAAACCTTTTTCCCATAAGATTAACATGGGAGATTTTATGAGCATGTTTTTTTGGATTTTTTCCGCAACCACTTAACCTAGGTTAATAATTCAAAATACCATATTATTTGTTTTTTTAAGCTCTATAACATGGTCAAAACCAAAATTAAGTGTTTCAAAAATTTTAGGGTGATAAATGCAAAAAACTGATTTTTTGGAAAATTTAAAACCCCCATAAACCCCCCTTCCCATAGTCCGATTTTTCTGGTTTTCGAACTAAAGTCATAAATGTCACTTTACACATTTGAGCCAAATTTCATCAAAATCGGACGTTTTAGCGAATTTCCCCTATAGGGATTAGCGAATTTCCCC
This sequence comes from Allygus modestus, assembly GCA_963675035.1. Lineage (NCBI taxonomy): Eukaryota > Metazoa > Arthropoda > Insecta > Hemiptera > Cicadellidae > Allygus > Allygus modestus. The sequence continues at coordinate 22,834,224 of OY776115.1, forward strand.
TATAGGGAAGAAGCTATTACCGTAGGTCTCATGGTAAGACTTAAGCCCGAGACCATGATAACTTTTTGTTTTGATGTCCCCAGATGTCCAAAACACTATTCGTTCAAATTTATATATATGTATATATATATATATATATATATATATATATATATATATATATATATATATATATATATATATATATATGTGTCCGTGAATGCGATAACTTGAGTAAAAAACATCTGATTTCGATGAAATTTGGCTCAAATGTGTAAACTGACATTTATGACTTTAAGTTCGAAAACCAGAAAAATCGGACCATGGGAAGGGGGGTTTATGGGGGTTTTAAATTTTCCAAAAATCAGTTTTTTGCATTTTTTACCCTAAAATTTTTAAAACACTTAATTTTGGTTTAGACCATGTTATAGAGCTTAAAAAAACAAATAATATGGTATTTTGAATTATTAACCTAGGTTAAGTGGTTGCGGAAAAAATCCAAAAAACATACTCATAAAATCTCCCATGTTAATCTTATGGGAAAAAGGTTTTTGGCTTTTCCTCAGTTAATTTTACTTTAAACTTCACATTTTCTTTTACCAATCATATCAGCTCCACAAAACAATCATTTTGGTGTTTAAATTGTGATTCTACGTCAAACCGTTGCAGAGATATTCAAAGTGCTAAACACAGTACGTTGTCCAATGTTATCCTTATGGAGAATAAATAAAATTTGATATCTTGATTATTTATGAATGTATATTGATGAAATTTGGTATGTGGCTTCATGTTGTACTGGTATATTGATAATTGCACAAAAAATAAATGTTTTGTTGATTGTCCCCGTAGCAGCTAACCTGCATACTCAGCCCTAATGTTATTCTTATGGAGAATAAGTAAAGTTTTATATCTCCCTTAATTATGAACATAAATTAATAAAACATGGTAAGTAGCTTCACCTGGTTCAGTCATATTGATAATTGCATAAAAACTCATTTCTTATCTTCCTCGTTGCAGCAAACCTGCGTACTCAGTCCTAATGTTATTCTTATGGGGAATAAATAAAATGTAATAAATCACTTATTTATGAATGTATTTTTGTCAAAATTGGTGAGTGGCTTTATGTACTAGTGAGAAACATATCAATGCATTGGAAATTCGCTGAGTACGCAGGTTTGCTGCGACGGGGGGTATTTACTTGTTGCCCCTATACACATTATACATGATAAGGATTGTTTTTATGTTGTTGTTTTTATATAATTTGAATTATGGATGGAAATGTTTGTTTTGTTGCTCCCTGAACTGAAAAAAGTGGTTTTTGTAGTGCTGGCTGTCTTTCTATATGGATTTGTACAGACCTACGTACCACACAATAAAAGGCATGATTTTGATGTAATTTGGCATTTATGTTCAATTCCATAGAACCTTCAGGTTTATATTTTTTTATTTATGTGGCAATTTATTTATTTTGAAGGGTAGTTATATATACGCTGAAAAACATTAAAAATGAAAATTTCTCAAAAACAGCTCTAATAATGCTTTTTATTAAAATTAGTGGTTTAGAGTTCTGTAGGTCTCTAACAAAATGACTCCTCCTGAAAATAATTTTGGTACAAAATGTATAGGGTTTAAATTTGTCAAATTCAGTGTTTTTGGCGTTTTTATAAAACTCCAACCCAATTTACAAAACCCCATAAACTTTAAGTAAATTGTACTTATTACCATTAAATTAAAAAAAGCTCGCAAAACTAATTAAATTTATATTTTAATTTATTATACTATGTCCAATGGTTGCAAGGAAAATTTTAGTTTTCATTCAGCTGTAAACATAGTATGTTGCCACATGTTATTTTACTCAAGTTATCGCATTCACGGACACATATATATATATATAAAATCACATAAAACCAAAATTATCTAACTGTTTTGTAGATAATTTTGGTTTTATGTGATTTTGTATTAACCTTCAGGTATGTTTTTCTGTGTTATATATATATATATATATATATATATACATATATATAAATTTGAACGAATAGTGTTTTAGTCATCTGGGGACCTTAAAAAAAAAATTTGTCACGGTCTCGGGCTTAAGTCTTACCATGAGACCTACGGTAATAGCTTCTTCCCTATAGGGGAAATTCGCTAAAATCAAACTTTGAGTGTGACCCTTCAAAATGGAAGAATCAAAAATAAAACAAACTACTTTGAGCAACTACAGATTGGTATCATATTTTTGATACCTTCAATCGTTGAAATAAGCGTAGAGTTCAGTTTACAAAAATTGACCGAGTTTGTAACTACCTAACATAGAATACATTAATTTGATTAGATTATGTGTAGAACTGAATTGAAGAATAGGCCTGGATGGGATGTTAAAATTCACTTCATCTGAACTGAATTGAAGAATAGGCCTGGATGGGATGTTAAAATTCACTTCATCTGAACTGAATTGAAGAATAGGCCTGGATGGGATGTTAAAATTCACTTCATCTGAACTGAATTGAAGAATAGGCCTGGATGGGATGTTAAAATTCACTTCATCTGAACTTCATAAAATAGTATTTTTTAGGAACTTTTCATTTCAAGCAGATTTGATCTTTCTCGATTTTCTCATAGGACTAATTAAGTTCAGAGCTCCAGTCAATGTAGCTATTTATTATGCTAATAACACAGAATGTTGGCGTTACCTGGGGTCCTGTTGTCTCATTACTCAACGGTGGCTTGAGATGCATTTGTCTTGTTTTACTTATTTGTACTACGTACAATTATGGCTGTGATTATTTATTTTCAATCAGAATTTCAGCTAAACAACCTAGTTTTGTTTTACATTGTTGCTATATTCAAACTATTTAATAAATCAATGTAAATTAAAATTATTTTACCATTTAGCAAGTGCATAATCATAGGTAGTCTTAATTTGCCTGCCTCGATAATTCTATATTTTTCTGAATTTAATCAAACATTTGGAGGTTGTGAGATAACATGTTACTCTGTGCGTAGTATAATTGTAAAGCTAATTTGAGCTCACATCAGCTTTGCATAGTAACGTTTTTTAGATGAGCAGTGTACATCTATAATGCTTTTATAATCGACTGCATGCGATTTGAGGGCAAGCAAAGCATATTGAAAGTTGAACCGAACAGTTTGTTTACTAATCTCTCAGCCCGGCAGAGTTCATAGAAGCGTAGCTTTGTGACTGCTTGTGGCTGTATGTACAGTTGTGTAGCTTTGTGACTGCTTGTGGCTGTATGTACAATTGTGTAGCTTTGTGACTGCTTGTGGCTGTATGTACAGTTGTGTAGCTTTGTGACTGCTTGTGGCTGTATGTACAGTTGTGTAGCTTTGTGACTGCTTGTGGCTGTATGTACAGTTGTGTAGCTTTGTGACTGCTTGTGGCTGTATGTACAGTTGTGTAGCTTTGTGACTGCTTGTGGCTGTATGTACAGTTGTGTAGCTTTGTGACTGCTTGTGGCTGTATGTACAGTTGTGTAGCTTTGTGACTGCTTGTGGCTGTATGTACAGTTGTGTAGCTTTGTGACTGCTTGTGGCTGTATGTGCAGTTGTGTAGCTTTGTGACTGCTTGTGGCTGTATGTACAGTTGTGTAGCTTTGTGACTGCTTGTGGCTGTATGTACAATTGTGTAGCTTTGTGACTGCTTGTGGCTGTATGTACAGTTGTGTAGCTTTGTGACTGCTTGTGGCTGTATATACAGTTGTGTAGCTTTGTGACTGCTTGTGGCTGTATGTACAGTTGTGTAGCTTTGTGACTGCTTGTGGCTGTATGTACAATTGTGTAGCTTTGTGACTGCTTGTGGCTGTATGTACAGTTGTGTAGCTTTGTGACTGCTTGTGGCTGTATATACAGTTGTGTAGCTTTGTGACTGCTTGTGGCTGTATGTACAGTTGTGTAGCTTTGTGACTGCTTGTGGCTGTATGTACAGTTGTGTAGCTTTGTGACTGCTTGTGGCTGTATGTACAGTTGTGTAGCTTTGTGACTGCTTGTGGCTGTATGTACAGTTATATGCTTCGATACACTTTCATGCAGCCCTAGTAAGTAATTTTCTTGGATGTTTTCAACTTAATTTATTACTTCTATGCAATTGGTATTTGAATATATAAACTCGATAGATATGTACAATGACACCATTTTTGCAAAGATTTGTGTTGGTACTGTAGTTAACGACACCAATATAACCAAATTTAAATATAACATTATTATTAAGTTTAGGAGGGGGCTCCAGTCCCAGAGTATTTCGGGTTTCTATCAGCTTCTCCCGTAAGGCTATGTTAATTTTCAAATCCACTCCCTCCTCAATGGAAATCTGAAATCATTGATTTATAGCACATTTTAAAGAGCTGTTTTTTAGCGAATTTCCCATATAGGGAAGAAGCTATTACTGTAGTCGGCATGGTAAGACCTAGGCCCGGGACCATGATAACTTTTTGTTTTGAGGTCCCCAGACCCCAAAAACACCATTTGTTCGAAACTGTAGATATATATATATATATCTGTCCGTGAGCACGATAACTCTCGTAAAAATTATCCGATTTTGATGAAATTTGGTATAAACATGTAAAGCAACATTTATGACTTTAAGTTCGAAAACCAGCCAGATCGCTTTATCCGAAGGGGTATTTTTGGGGGGTTTTGTACCCCAAAAATGGGTTTTTTGAATTTTTTATATCAAATTTTTGAAATAGTCAAATTTTAGTTTTCCCCATTGTATTCAGCTTAAAAAAACACACAATTTGGTATTTTGATCATTCCTCTACGTCAATTGGTTACCGAGATATTGAAAGTGCTAAACACAGTACATTGTCTAATGTTATTCTTATGGAGGAAAAGAAAAATGTTATATCTCGCTTATTTATGAACGTACACTGATGAAACTTGATATACGGCTTCATCTAGTTGTGGTGCATTGGTATTTCCTCAAAAAAACAAGATTTTTTGTCAAAGGCTCTTGTAGCAGCAAACCTGCGTACTCAGACCCATGTTATTCTTATGGATAATAATTAAATGCTTTGTCTCCCTTAATAATGAACATAAATGAATAAAAACTGATATATGACGTACCTAGTTGAGTTATATTGATATTAGCATAAAAATCCATTTTTTTGTTCCTTGATGCAGCAAACCTGCGTACTCAGCCCCAATGTTATTCTTATGGGGAATAATTAAAATTGTATATATTGCTTATTTGTGAATATATTTTTATGAAACTTGGTAAGTGACTTTATGTATTATTAAGACATTTATATCTCCATTGGAAATTCGCTGAGTATGCAGGTTTGCTGCTACGGGGGTATTTTTATATATATTTATGGCTCAGTAAAATTAAAAAATATTCAATATTTACAATTTTTTCATTGATAAACTAATTGTTATGTCAAAATTCAGCACATTGGAATCGCTAGATCTTTTATTTGTCATAAATCAACGATTTCGGAAAATTTTATAAGAAGGAACGGGCTTTGAAAGTTAATATTGGTTTGGGAGAAGCTGGTATAGAAACTGAGAATATTGTAACTGGAGCCCCCTTCTAAGTAAGTTATCATTCAAACTAAAAATAGCATTACAATGTAGAAACATTTACAAAATTTTATGGCTGCAAAACTGAATAATGTAATATACAGAGCACATTTATTTTGAATTCTGTACAGTAATTTTTTATTAAATACAAAAAATAAATCTCATTTTAAGTATTTCTGACGATATATAATTCCACAAGGGTAATTTGAGAAGGCTTATTTAGATTTTGGGGGAGTGCAAATTATTGTGTCGTTTTGCCATCGCTGAATCTCCCTATGATTATTTCTAAAATACCCCGTCGCAGCAAACCTGCGTACTCAGCAAATTTCCAATGCATATATATGGGTATCATTACTACCTAGAGCCACTCACCAAGTTTCACAAAAATACATTCATTAATAAGTGATATATAGCATTTTATTTATTCTCCATAAGAATATCATTATACTTGAGTACGCAGGTTTGCTGCAACAAGGAAGATAAGAAATGTATTTTTTTGCAATTATCAATATAACTTAACCAGGTGAAGCTACATACCAAGTTTTATTAATTTGGGTTCATAACTAAGAGAGATATAAAACTTTACTTATTATCCATATTAATAACATGCGAGTATGCAGGTTTGCTGCTACTGGGAAAAAAAAACTTTTTTTGTGCTAATATCAATATACCACAACCAGTTGAAGCCACATACCAAGTTTCATCAATATACATGCTTAAATAATTGAAATATAACATTTTATTTATTCTCCATAAGGACAACATTGGACAACGTACTGTGTTTAGCACTTTGAATATCACTGCAACGGTTGGACGTAAAACAACAATTAAAAGTCCAAAATGATTGTTTTGTAGAGCTAAACTGATTGGTAAAAGCAAATGTGAAGTTTACATAGAAATGAACTGAGGAAAAGCCAAAAACCTTTTTCCCATAAGATTAACATGGGAGATTTTATGAGCAGGTTTTTTTGGATTTTCTCCGCAATCACTTAACCTAGGTTAATAATTCAAAATACTAAATTGTTTGCTTTTTTAAGCTCTATAAAATGGCTGTAACCAAAATCTAGTGTTTTTAAAATTTTAGGGTGAAAAGTTCAAAAAACTTGATTTTGGAAAATTTGAAAAACCCATAAAACCCCCTTCCCATAGACCGATCGATCTGGTTTTCGAACTTAAAGTCATAAATGTTACTCTCCACATTTGTGCCAAATTCCATCAAAATCGGGCGCTTCTTTCAAAAGTTATCGCGGTAACGGACACACACACATACACACATATATATATATATATAAATTTGAACGAATAGTGTTTTTGGCATCTGAGGACCCCAAAACAAAAAGTTGACATGGTCTCGGGCTTAAGTCTTACCATGCCACCTACGGTAATAGCTTCTTTCCTATAGGGGAAATTCGCTAAAACTTAAACCTATTTCGTAAGCATTGTCTTTGTTTCTCTTACTGTAATACTGTGCATCTAGAGTTGTGAATCTATCCTACTTATTGCTCATAAACTACCGGTAGCTAAAGTTAGGGTGTAAGAATAATTCTGTTGAAGTGTAATTTCTATTGAAATTTACTAATTATTGCAGTTATCTTATATAGAATGGTAAAATGGGGTATTTCTTAATTAATTTTTCCAATAATAATAATATAAACACCAATTAGTATTAGCGAATTTCCCCTATAGGGAAGAAGCTATTACTGTAGGTGGCATGGTAAGACTTAAGCCCGGGACCATGATAACTTTTCGTTTTGAGGTCCCCAGATGCCAAAAACACTATTCGTTCAAATTTATATATATATATATCCGTTACCGCGATAACTTTTGAAAGAAACACCCGATTTTGATGAAATTTGGCACAAATTTGGAGAGTAGCATTTATGACTTTAAGTTCGAAAACCAGATCGACCGCACTATGGGAAGGGGGTTTTATGGGGGTTTACAATTTTCCAAAAATCGGGTTTTTGCAAATTTAACCCCAAAATGTTAAAAACACTCAATTTTGGTTATAGCCATTTTATAGAGCTTAAAAAAACAAATAATTTAGTATTTTGAATCATTACCCAAGGTTAAGTGGTTGCGGAGAAAATAAAAAAAACGTGTCCCATGTTAATCTTATGGGAAAAAGGTTTTTAGATTTTTCTCAGATAGTTTTACTAAAAACTTCACATTTCTGTTTATTCATGTGTTTAGCTCAACAAAACAAACATTTTGGTGTTTTAATCGTTGTTCTACGTCCAACCGTTGCAGAGATATTCAAAGTGCTAAACACAGTACGTTGTCCAATGTTATCCTTATGGAGGATAAATTAATTTCTATATCTCGATTATTTATGAATGTATATTGATAAAACTTGGTATGTGGCTTCAACTAGTTGTGGTATATTGATATTAGCACAAAAAACAAGTTTTTTGTTGATAGTCCCCATAGCATCAAACCTGCATACTCGGCCCCCATGTTCATATGGAGAATAAGTAAAGTTGTATATCACCCTTAATTATGAACCTACATTAAGAGAACTTGGTATGTAACTTCACCTGGTTCAGTTGTATTGATAATTGCAAAAAAAAACATTACTTATCTTCCTCGTTGCAGCAAACCTGCGTCCTCAACCCTAATTTTATTCTTATGGAGAATAAGTAAAATGCTGTATATCACTTATTTATGGATGTATTTTTGTGAAACTTGGTAAATAGCTCTATGTAGTAGTGAGTCACATGTATATGCATTGGAAATTCGCTGAGTACGCAGGTTTGCTGCGACAGGGGTATTTAGTAGATGCCTTCTCTTTTAGCGAATTTCCCCTATAGGGAAGAAGTTATTACCGTAGGTGGCATGGTAAGACTTATGCCCGAGACCATGATAACTTTTCGTTTTGAGGTCCCCAGATGCCAAAAACACTATTCTTTCAAATTTATATATATGTGTATATATATATATATATATATATATATATATATATATATGTGTGTGTGTGTGTGTGTCCGTTACCGCAATAACTTTTGAAAGAAACACCCGATTTTGATGAAATTAGGCACAAATGTGGAGAGTAGCATTTATGACTTAAGTTCGAAAACCAGATCGATCGCACTATGGGAAGGGGGTTTTATGGGGGTTTACAATTTTCCAAAAATCTGTTTTTTGCAAATTTTACCCTAAAATGTTAAAAACACTCAATTTTGGTTATAACCATTTTATAGAGCTTAAAAAACAAATAATTTAGTATTTTGAATCATTAACCTAGGTTAAGTGGTTGCGGAGAAAATCCAAAAAAACGTGTCCCATGTTAATCTTATGGGAAAAAGGTTTTTAGAATTTTATCAGATAGTTTTACTAAAAACTTTGTATGGAGAATAAGTAAAGTTGTATATCTCCCTTAATTATGAACCTACATTAAGAGAACTTGGTATGTAGCTTCACCTGGTTTAGTTGTATTGATAATTGCAAAAAAAACATTACTTTTCTTCCTCGTTAAAGCAAACCTGTGTCCTCAACCCTAATGTTATTCTTATGGAGAATAAATAAAATGCTATATATCACTTATTTATGGATGTATTTTTGTGAAACTTGGTAAATAGCTCTATGTAGTAGTGAGTCACACATATATATATGCATTGGAAATTCGCTGAGTACGCAGGTTTGCTGCGACGGGGGTATTTCACATTTGTTTTAACAATTTTAAAACCCATTTGAAATGTGGTCACTGGTATATAGTATTTTCTTCATTTAAATAAGATGTGAAGGTTTTAAAATAAATTACACGAAACCGATAACTTTATAAAGTTACCGATGTAACCCATTCTACAGTCTCCCTTTTAGTATACTGTAAGGTTTATTATATTGTATGTCACAATATCTTTCCAAAAGTTAATTAGGGTAAAAAGTGAGATATCGCCATGGATTAGTTGATTAGTCATAATAAATTTTCATACTTATAGCTCTGATATGATAAAAGCGTCATCAGGTTATCTGTCTTTGTGCATTCTGCAAACACTTGTTTTATTTTTGTTATGGAGATTATAGTCTTAATGTGTGTTTGAGTGTTTTACAGCTAAGTTGTATTTTTTTTTACTTTTTGACTACAAAAGTATTCAACATCATATTTGTGTTCATGTGAAAGGAGTAAAACAGGTTTTATTAGTGAATTTCCTATGGAAAAAATAACTATTAGCATGACCCACATGGTGAGACTTGGGACCACCATGGAAGTTCCTAACGTGACCCCCTGAACATGTTTTGAGGGGTCTCTAAGATCTTTATAGATATACAGGGCGAGTCAGACCACCTGTCCAGCATGAACAACGGGAGAACGGTTTGGTCTAAAGTCATCAAACAAAATTCTTCTCCACTAAAACGCATATGGGCTATCTATTCAAAATATTTTCATCAAAATCTATGTACAGAGTGTTCCAAAACTGAAGGTCACGGGTTCGAATCTCAATATTTCTTATGAAAACGTAGGGAATATTATACATAATTTTAAAGGCCTCGTTAAAATAAACATTTTGGTGATAACAGAATTCACTCATCTTTATCCGTTTCAAAATGGCGGCCATTTTTGTGTAAAATATTGACATTTACGGAATACCCTGTATTTTATAAACCACTACTTGTATCTTTTATCCAACTTAAATTTCTTACTCGTGATAAACTCAGCTTTACTCTGATATGCTACAAGGCAGGCCTTTTTGAGAAAATCTATATTTCAAAAAAATATTTATTTTCAAAATGCCTACATGCCCAAATTTCAAAAAAGTCAAATGGCAGCGTATCTCAAAACGTGTACTATTGAAAAGGTCTTGTATATTCTAGCAACTTTATAATTTAGACCAACCATGTATCTCTTTTTTCGTTTTTCTGCAATCAGCAAAAAACATTATTTTCCCATATGAAATGCATGTTAATTTGTATAACCCTTGCATTTATTCTGTGGTCACTTTCGTTTTATGTCTTATGTACAGTTAACATGCATTTCATATGGGAAAACATATGAAATACAAATGAAATACAGGGTGGTACCCTGTATATATATATGTGTGTGTGTGTGTTCACACTCTTGTGGTCGCAATTTTTGTCTGATTTACTTCAAATGTGGTAAAGACGTCCCTTTTTATAATCAGTTGGACAAGTTAATTAGGCAAAACAATCGGAAAACTAACCCCCTTTTTTGGGGATTTTAAGTTTTAAAATTTTGAGTTTTTGGGCCCAAAAAGGGCCAGAAAAGCCCCAAACGTACACTTATTGCACAATAACTTATTGTACGTTAAAAGCCAAAGATTTTAAGCCCTCCCTCATCATTCTAGCACAAGTACTTACCGAGTTATTAAAGAAAATGTTGATTGTCAAAATATAGTACATTGTCTTGTGGGGATTTTACACTGGAAAAGGCTGTTTTTCATATCTTAATATCGTTTTATCACCCCCAATACCCCTATACCAACTTGTTATCCTGACAATACCTCCTTCTAATTTTATAATGTACAACATTGGCATCCTAATAGTGAATTTAAATATAACCAGGAGCATCAAAACAGCCAACAAACTTTTTTTTCAATTACAAAAAAAATGTAACCAGTGTTGGTTTAAACCCTTTATTTGATCTTTTTAAGGTTTTAATGCGGAAATTCACTTCCCTCACGTCAGCGTGCTGCGTGTGATCTCGTTTATTTTGTAAAGGAATTACAATCTTAGTTGAACAGTTTACTGCAGTTTATAAAATTTCCTAATCCAGTATAACTGCATCTAATCAATTATTGTTGTTTACCTTTTTATTCTGTAATATAAAAATTAGGATTATAAGCTTAAATGGTCAAGTTTGCATATCACAATTATTTAATGGAGCCAATTTTGACCTCAGTTTGACCATACATTATTCATGGAAAGTGATAATGAATATTTTGCAGCCTGGATAAACACAGGCAGACATACATGAGTCACTCCCCCCTCGCCCTCCCCCCTCCACCCACTCCTGACAGGTGGTCATTGACCTTAGATCAGCTGTTATTGGCTTCACGTGCATTTCTTGTTTATGAACTCTGGGTTTTATGTTGGCAAATAACTTTTTAAAATCTCTTTATGATTGTACATGATGCATTTTAAAAGGCTGTAAATAAAAACACCCTTTCGCAGGTGCAACCTCGGATGAAGTGCGTACTCAGCGAATTCCAAATGCTTGTACCTCACTACTACATGAAGCCACTTAACCAAGTTTCATCCAAGATATCGGATTTATTCTCATAAGAAAAACATCAGGAATGAGTATACAGGTTTGCTGCAAATTGGTGATTTTATACAAATATCAAAAGACCACAACCAGGTGAAGCAACATAACAAGTTACAACAATACCAATACACCATAACAATTTTATTTCGCTTTTTTTTTAACATAAGTTTTGTCAAAACTTACGTTCAAACAAAAAGCGAAATAAAATTTTTTAATGCTCCATTAGAATAACATTAGAAATGAGTAAGCAGGTTTGCTGCCTTGGGGCACACAAAAATGTGATTTTTATGAAAATATCAACATGCCACATACCAAATTACATCAATATATATGTTCATAAGTAAGCGAGATATCAAATCGTAATTATTCCCTGTGTTCTCAGAATTCTTCTCATTAGAAAAATGTGGTATTATTAGATTTGAATAACTTTTAAACATTAAAACACTCTAACATCACATCACATTAAGTGTTTTTAAAATTGTCCTGTAGACAGCATAATACACAAATGGTTCCTGTATCAAGCAAAATTTTCTAATAGTAAATCAAGGAAATCAAAGTCTTTGAAATTTTGACTGTTGTTAGAAAATATAAATCGAATAAACAGGTTGAGATGTGAACATAACAACTGTTTTGATGAGGCTTCCCTCAGGATATTGACCTGTGTCATCGCACAATCTTGTCATTTCCATTACTTCCTCACAACCACCATTGTCATTCTGCAGCAGTTCCCAAGCCGACTGTGGGGTGACAAATGTGAACAAACAACTGAGGGACTAATGAGGGACTGGATACCTGAAACAGTTATTATTAATTTATCCCAGTTCCGGTTTTGATTTTTTTCAAGCAGTATAAAGCAGATTGCGTGAGACCTTCAGGGGGGCTTTCAGCAGTTTTACATGGTTTTCAGCAAATTATAATTTTTTATATGTTTCAGGATACAAGAAGATGAAGACAAAGAAAACATGGACGTCATGGAAAACGTGACAGAGAGAAAAAATTCTGGTAAGTTCACTGTTTGATTTGTATTTGGTTGTATTTGTATTTCTGTATATTTTGTTGTTTTCTCTGCATTAAATGCATAAATAAATGCATGTTTATACTGACAAATTTACCGGCGGATACAGAGGGAGGTCATGTGGGTCATGACCCCTCTCCCCCAAAACCTCAAACCTTAATGTATTTTACACATTTTTCACCATAAATAATATTGTGTTTCAACAGTTTATATTTTTTTTCACTCACCCCCCCCCCCTCTCTCAAATGATAGTCTGCATCTGCAAGCTGTAAAGTTAAAGCTAAAAGCATGAGACTTAAAATAAAATCAAAATGCAACCAAAACCTGCAAATATAGGAACAATTATCTTTCATTTAATACAAACCACATTAAGTTCGGCCCAGTACAAGTCTCAGACTTACTGTCTAAAGAATTCATTTTTGTGTTTTAAATATAAGGATCAACCAATTTGTACAAGAACTATGATTATTTGTTATTGTTAAGAATTGTAACATGAATTGTAACATAGCATAAAAACGGAACAGTTGTAAAGTTAGTCTAAGAGCACAAGAGTTCTTTGTCATAATAAAAGATAACAACTAGAATTCATAAAATAGTTTTTACAAATGCCTTATGTTATAATAAATGTGTCCTTTAAAAGATATATTCAATCTGGGTACAAATTACTATTTAAAACAATAGTTTGTTATTTTCAGTATAGTAAATTAACGCAAATTTCAAGGGATAGGCCTATTAGAAAAATAATGTTAAGTTTAAATTCTGGCGTATTCATTGCTAAAACTAAAATCATTTAAGGATAAAATCTATTCTTGAAAACAATTTTTTTCAACAAACTACATTTATTAAAAATTAAAAAATTAAAAAAATCATATTGATACAAATTTTCTATTTATGTTCAAATGTTTCAAACAGTTCATAATACACATGCAAAACCGTTTCAATAGGCACTTATACAATGTCCTGGATCACACATTTGTATGCAGCCAAGCAGTTTGTTTTGTCATATGAGCGTTGCCTACCAGGGTGTGGGAAATGCACATGCAATATTCAGTTGAAAGATGTGATTTGCATCTGCCAACGGAAATGTCTCAAGTCATTTCTTTCTTCTGAACCACAAGAATCCGTCATGTCTTTGTTTTTCTTCTTATACATCACAGTTTGTTGTTTCATATTGTGATTGTTCTGTTTGAAAAATATAATAATACTTAAATTGCATTTATGTGTTAATTTGGTGTTACTATTTTCTTACATATCAGGATTTTTTGTTTCACGTTCTGATTGTTCTGTTTGGAAATATAATAATACTTAAATTGCAATTATGTGTTAATTTGGTGTTTACATTTGTTTATCAAATAATCACATACATTTAAATAGAGTGAAATTTAAGGAACTATTAAACTGATTTGTATTTTTTGCGTGTTTAATTAAAATAAGGATAAATTGTACATTAAATGCAATTTTTTAAATGTGATAAACTCCTTTAATACTTTTTCAAATTTTCTTATCAGATAATTTACAACATTATCTACATAACTTTAAAATCAACTTTCAATTGAAAAGTATATTTTAAAAATTAATAGGGTATTTTAGAATCCTGTCATACCTTTATAATAAGCTGCCGCTTCAAATCCGGGGAATTTTTTGCAGCATGTATTTTAAACAAAAACTGCTTGAACACCTATCTGAAAATATGCGTTAGCGTAAAGTAAGTAACCTTCGGGGAATAAAATAGTAAAATAAGCAACTTCAATATTGTAAATATTCCGCTGATGTATTAATTTACTTTATGTTTATTGTTTTTATATAGTTTACATTTAGTTTACTGACAATAAAGTCCAACCTTTTTATGTTATATAATTTGTGACAAAATAAATAAATAATATTATAAATTAAATGAAATACTTTCCATGGGACAAATTTGTAGCCATTTTATCACGTAATGGCTCAGTTGATTGTTTGTGTTTTACCCACCAACATTTTTCCATTACATGAACATGAGGTAGTGACAGTGGCAGTGAAGGGATTAGGAGGAAGGCAGTCTTACACAATCTCCTGTTATGAAGCGCCTTTCCCCACATTGCTGCGGAGTTGTAAAATGTTCTAGGGAGTTTTTTATTCTTCTAATGTAGCTAAGTAAGTTAACTGACATTGTAAAAGTAGTTGGCTGCTGTATCATGATTCGGTGTTTAATTGATGACCAGAACCCTGTTTAACTTAATCCCACTAAACCAAATGAATAATAAAAAACTGACATCAATTAAAATAGATTTTTATCATGGCTTGGATTCCAAAATAAAACGAGTTCGCACACAGCACGCTGACATGAGGGAAGTGAATTTCCACATAAAAACTTGTAAAAATCAAAATAAGTGTAAAAACATACATTTTTCCAATTTTTAATGAAATCTGAAAACATTGATTTTTTTGGCTGTTCTGATACCCCTGGTTATTTACTTTCAAAGCTGGGAATACAATTTTTCGTATTATAAGGTTAGGAGAAGGTCCAGACAGGCTTGAAAGTAGGCGTGAGGTTGCTGGGGATGATAAAAGTACTCTAACAAAGGAATAACAGGCTTTTTTAGTGTAAAACCCCCTTAAGACAACGTACTGTGTTTAGTCGATACACATTTTCTTTAATAACTCGGTAAATATTTATGCTAGAATGACGAGAGAGGGCTTACAACTTTCGCCTCACTAATTCCCATCTTTTTACATGCATTGATTTTACATGTGGGGCTTTTATGACCCTTTTTGGGCCCAAAAACTCGAAATTTGAAAGATTAATCCCCAAAAAAGGGGGTTTAGAGTTTTCCGATTGTTTTGCCCAACGAACTTGTCCAACTGATTACAGAAAGGAACGTCCCTACCAAATTTGAAGTAAATCGGACAAAAAATGCGACCGCTAGAGTGCAAACACATATATATATATATATATGTATATATATATATATATATATATACATATATATATATAGCATTTTGAACGATCCCCCAAAACGTGTTCAGGGGGTCACGTTAGGAACTTCTATGGTGGTCCCGGGCTTAAGTTTCACCGTGCGGGTCATGCTAATAGTTCACTTTCCATAGGAAATTCACTAAAAAGGATAAGGAAGTAGAATTTTTGGATTAAGTAGTGGACTTTACAATGAAATTTAGATAGTTAAACTAACATTAAATTGTTAAAAATGGTTTCTTTACTAAAATTAGCTTTTAAATATTGACCATCCGAAATATCGGTCCCGCATCCCCTATTAGATGAAGAAAGTTTTACTGTATATAATTTTTTGTTGCAACTTTTATCGAATTTCCCCTATAGGGAAGAAGCTATTACCGTAGGTCTCATGGTAAGACTTAAGCCGGAGACCATGATAACTTTTCATTTTGAGGTCCCCAGATGCCAAAAACACCATTCGTTCAAATTTTTATATATGTATATATATATGTGTGTGTGTCCGTAAGCACGATAACTGTCGTAAAAAAGGTCCGATCTTAATGAAAATTGGTACAAATGTGTAAAGTACCATTTATTTGAACGAGTTCGAAAATCAGATGAATCGCACCATCCGAAGGGGGGTTTTTAGGGGGTTTTGTACCCCAAAAATGTGTTTTTGGGGTTTTTACATGTAATTTTAATTTAAATCAAATTTTAATTTATACCATTGAATTCAGCTTAAAAAAACAAACAATTTGATATTTTGATCATTGCTCTACGTCAATTGGTTATCGAGATATTGAAAGTGCTAACTAAACACAGTACGTTGTCTAATGTTATTCTTATGGAGAAAAAGAAAAATTGTATATCTCGCTTATTTATGAATATAAACTGGCGAAATTTGGTATATGGCTTGATCTGGTTGTGGTTTATTGTTGTTTGCATAAAAAAACAACCACCTCACAACATAGGTGTTTTTCACCTATGGTTCCTGTAGCAGCAAACCTAAGTACTCGGTCCCCATGTTATTCTTATGGAAAATACTTAAAATGTTATATATCGCTTATTTATGAATGTATATGGATGAAACTTGGTATGTGACTTCACTAAGTTGAGTTCTATTGATATTTGCATAAAAACCCATTATTTTGTGTGCCTTGTTGCAGCAAACCTGCGTACTCATCCCCAATGTTATTCCTATGGAGAATAATTAATATTTTAAATATCGCTTGTTTGTGAATACATTTCTTATGAATCCTGTTAAGTGTTTTAATGTGTTGTGTTATATATTCATTGGAAATTCGCTGAGTATGCAGGTTTGCTGCGACGGGGGTATTTAAATGTGTTTAACTCCGTAAGACTGTCTTTTGGTCTCATAATTGCTAAAGTTGAATTTGATTTTATACATGTAACACATTACCATTACAACTTATGAAAGCTTTTTTGGAGATACAGTAATAAATTGTGACGAGTTCGCACGTAGCACGCTGACGTGAGGAAAGTGAATTCCACATAAAAAAACAAAAACAGCGTTAAAATGTAGACTTAAAAAAGGGGGTTAGAGTTTTCCATTTGTTTTGCCCAAAAAACTTGTCCAACTGATTATAGAAATGAATGCCCTACCAAATTTGAATTAAATCTACAAACAAATTAAACTGGTATAGTGCAAACACACATATATATTTATAATTTTTAATGACCCCCAAAACATGTTCAGAGGGATATGTTAGGAACTTCTATGATGGTCCCGGGCTTAAGTTTCACTGTGCGGGTCATACTAATAGTTCACTAATCCATAGGAAATTCACTAATAATTATTCAGAGCATCGGTAATTCTACAATAATTATTCCAATTTTCAAATGTTAACTATTTTATCACCATATTATTAAAAATGCTTGAACAATCCATAATTCCAAATAAGGTTAATATTGGTAAGAGATTTTCTTTCTTTAGGATGTAGCGGGCCCACCCACCCAAAGCTGTAGATATTGGATATTTAAGTTAATAACCCCCCTCCACCCCAACATTTTGGAATTTTATATGGATCATACAGTAACAATCGCACCTCTCCTATTCTCCCCTCCCTTTTATCAGACCTGCCCTTCCTTTGATTTTTTTCCGCCACACCATTCGACCTACCCCTTAGTCTTGAGTTAAAGTATAGATGAAAAATGAACGGGTTAAAAAATCTTGTATGTGCTATAAATAACACCCTCAAATATTTTACACAGCGCTTTATTTAATTTCACTCTTAATTTATGTGTACATTTATTGTGTAAGATTCTCCTCAAGAGAAGCGTACGGAGAATTTAAATTGGCAACATATAATTGACCTAGTGAGACTGCAATGCCAGGACCCAGGATGCAATTAACGAGTGGTATTGTGAGTACGGTAAGGAACTGGCAGCCGTTAGGTCGGTTGGGCAACGGAGAGAGTGATGAGATGTGATCACGGATAGTGCGGTAATACGGAGATAACCTTCCGACTAATTATCATAATTGCTTCATTCTTTACTCAAATTTGCTATTGTTAACAGGTCCTGTTGTTTTCCCTGCTATTAAATTAATGAAGTTTGATAGGAAATTGGGTCAGGAAAGACTTAGAAGTTTTCTGCTGGATTTGTTGTTTGATTTTACTATATTCTTTTTGTATGATTAAATAAATTGCTGTTATTAATATGAAAATTCACTGGCCCTGGGTCTGAATATGCATTAGGGAAATTGAAAATGTCTGTAGGTATCAAAATATAATAGTTTCAAAGTTCTACTATCTTGATTCTTTGAAAACAATTCTAGGAATTAATTTATTTAATTTAGGGTTTTTACTGCACCTTTTACTATTTTATTTCCAATAGGAACCATTTTCTTGTTGCTACCAATTTTTTACCTCATGAAGCTATCCAAGCAAGCTATAGACTTTTTTTATTTCCTATAAAAGTAAAAAGATTATTTGAATTAAGTCAATTATACTAGTGGCTTGAAGGGGTGATAGCCCCTAACATTGCTCCAATACTCTACCTTATCTGATATTTTTAATCTTTACATGCTGAGGAAAATAAAACAATATAAGTAGGAACACATGCCAGTTAGTAAACAAAGTAGACACTTAATCACATGTTTTAATGTAAATAAAGCAGATGTTTGTTTTCAAATCCCCATGCTTGTCTTATGGGGGATGTTATACGTTATTTCTCGTTTGCTTTTTAGAAATATTGCTATTTTTCCCGAGTCCCTGGGATCAAAACCTTTAATTCGAGCTCTTTCCCATTATCCTGCAATTTTCCAAACTCCCACAATTTGGACTTAAACATTTTGCTTACAGAATTATATATAAAAGTACAAATTGTAATAAAACGTCAAATATACTGATTCCACGGTGTCACAATAGAAGATTAATCAATCTGCATCATCGTTTGTTATTTATGGAAAGTAAAAGGTTTATTTCCGCCATAAAAGATATGTATTTATAACAAAATATTTTACTGAAAATTAAACTTAAACTGAGCCTCTGTCAGCTTGTTAAAAGTAGAGTTTGTCTCAACACAGATTGGTGTAAGGAGGAGTAGCTAGACGAATGGGAGGTTTGCTGATGAACCAAGTCGGTTCACTCCATGAATAAAACACGAGGTGCCCATCGTGAAAGGATCCCAGGACTTGAGTGTAATGACTTCTCTCTCCTTCTTCCTGATTGCTTCTTTGACCGATCCTGTATTCTCTTCTTTCCTACCTGATGTGCTCTTGATTCTTGACAAATGTTTGTCTTCAAGTTTGGGAAAGCACCTATTAATAGAGATCAATAAGAAGAAGAATCAAATTAGTCCTGTTAATCTGTTAGTAAAAACCTTTTTACTTACTTCCGAAACAATTTTATTTCAAATTTTTTGCGGATACTTATTTCGGCAATTTTGCCATCCTCAGTGCTTTGTTATTTTGATTACTCCAGTCTATAAACTATGTTCTTGGCCATGAAGCTGCCTCAGTTTATTCATTCAAAACATTTATATAATTCACAAACAAAACGATCATCACAACAAATGAGAAGATTGGATTTTATTTCCAGTGTCTCCATTTGTATTAACAATTTACAATAACATTCACTATTCATCTGTTTCTCAGATGTAATAAAATAAGTTTAAAAATAGTTTGTACCCTAGAAGTTAAGATGAAATATTTTAAAATTATTGTTATAACTTCTTGATATTGTAGATGATATACTCAAAAAAATATACAGTAGTATTTTTGTTTTGCTTTAAACGTACTGTACACAAACTTGTGCTTGTATGACAAAAATATAGACTCATAAGTTTTAATAGCTTAAACTTATTTTTAATAAATATTATTGTTGTATTTTTTTATTTACCTTTTTTTTTTGTAAACACAGATTTATAAATTCTTAAAAAAGTTGTGTTAATAATTATAACAACATTTTATTTCTTAATTATAAAGGTGTATTGTGTTTGATTTTAGTAGTGCAAGGTGTTTTTTACAAGTTTTTACCTAATAAATAATTCACATTATACCATCAAAAGTAGCTCCTTAACACAAAACAATTTTAAAACATCTATTCTTTAATTGATATACATTCTGTATTTGGCGTACGTTTGGTTATGATTTGTAAAATAGTAAGGGATGCTCATAATCTAGCTAACGAGTGAAATACAAAATAGTAAGGGATGCTCTAAATCTAGCTAACGAGTGAAATACAAAATAGTAAGGGATGCTCATAATCTAGCTAACGAGTGAAATACAAAATAGTAAGGGATGCTCATAATCTAGCTAACGAGTGAAATACAAAATAGTAAGGGATGCTCATAATCTAGCTAACGAGTGAAATACAAAATAGTAAGGGATGCTCATAATCTAGCTAACGAGTGAAAGACAAAAATACATTTTAGCTGGTGGTATTAAAAAAAACAATGCTAGTAGTAAAAATTGTAAACAGTCTATATTTACAGATGAAACTAAAAATATGAAGCAAGAAAACTGCATCTTTTTTTGGACATGTTAATTGAATTATTTTTAACCAAAAACAAAGTTGATTTATGCAGGACCATTTAGGAACCGTTGCCATTGTTTTGGCCAAATGCCCAAAACACCACAAAGTCATATTGCCCAGTGGGCATGACTCCCATCACATGCCCGGTGCGTAGATGTGCTCTGATTCTCCGGTTCACACTAATTAGCTGCTTAACGAACAACTGTTCCATCTAGAACGATTGTTCCCCAATCTCTCATGACTTGCGTAACGCCGTGCAATGTCGTTCTGTATCGTGCTTGCCTCACGGTTACCCTCCATTTGGTAATAGCTCCTGAGAGCATTAACGTAATTGCTCCTCTTTCTTTATGCTCTTGGCCTTATTATGTGAGGCCAGGTGAACTATTATGTCAGTTAAGTGTTTTACGCTGGAAGTCACTGTGGCATGTCATGCACACATAGTGTGGTGAAAAATTGGGTAATAAACTGAGTTCTAGTGCCGCACTTATTGTTTGCATTCATAGTCAGTACAGAGTTAAAGTGGGGAAAAAAACTCTGATTTGACAAAGAGGTTTTGTTTGTAACGCTTTGTACTTAAGGATTTTGTATTAGAAAGGCTGGTTGAGGGTCGGCCAAACGGGTTAGCCACCCTAGGCAATAGACCCCACCTGGAAGAAAAATAAAGTATTATTACTGTTTTAAATTTACTAAAGCCTGGCAAAAACGGTTTACATATTCACATATATGATCAACAAATCTTTGAAAGAAGTCATAATAAACAAGTATGTGAAGAAGCCCATATTTTTTAAAAGATCTTTGGTTGCACTACAAAACTTGTTGTGCTCTAGTTTCTAATTTGTTTTGTTTTGTGTTCAGATGGAGCAGTGCAGCCACACTGTCACATAACAATTAAGTGTACAAAAGAGGTAAGTTTAATTAGATACTGTTCTTGTTTTTGTTCTCGCAAGTTACTTTTTCAAACACCCAAATTACATTTTTCCCAGAAGATCAATAAAGATGGTGTAATGGTACCCTGGACCATGTAAATGAACCCATCATTCAAATACATATTCTGTACACCAGTAAGACATGTGCTTTCCTAAGAGTAGTGACTAAAACCAATAAATGAAGACTACATGTTGAGTAGTCATATCCAAAACAAACCAAATGCGCATATAATCAAAATACTACCTGAAGGGCATAATAACAACTGGGGTGACATTAAATATGCAGAAAAGAGGCTAATAAGTTAAGAAAATCTGCTCATCAGTAGGGGGATATGCTTACAAATTACGTCAAGTAATCTGAAGAACCAAGCTGACCTTCTCTGAGCAAATCTCGGTCCCCCAGGTACTTTTTCTTATGCTTTTTTCTGCTTAAAGGATGTGAGGTTTTTTCTGTTTAAAGGTCTGAGGTTGAATTCCACTAACTATTTTGTAGTAAAGAAAATAAACTATAAATCAAAGTATAACAGCACCGTCGATGTCCAGATCGCGGGCTTCAACGGGCTGAGTGATGCGTTCAAGCGGCTGGACTTCCGGTCGGCCGTGCACGACGTACGGAGGTTCAACTACATCTGCAAGCTGCTGGACCTGCTCATCTCACAGAAGCTGGCCGCGCTCTCGGGCTGTGCACAGAAGGTGCTGTTCAACATGCTGGAGGAGGTGGCCTACCAGGGTGAGTAGAGTAGCGGGAAGTAAAGATAAGGTCTCTGGAAGCGAAGAGATTTAAAGATCATAATCAGAACATATTTTATCAGTTTGGTTCATTTCATACATGAATATTGTCACCAAATCCTCCAAGCGCTGATTGTATTTCTCTTTTTTAATGCTGAGGTATTTTTCACTGCCTTGCATGAGTTTTTTTTTAACCCTTTGAGGTCGATTAAATTAAATCACCCTGAGACGGAATAAATTTTGGCTATTTTGTATAGATTTTACTATTGTTACATTTAATTACCCAAATTAATTTTAAAATGCATTTATGAGGGTTTATTTTTAAGGCACTTTGATTACATACTGTATATTGATGAAATAAAAATAAAAATGTATACCTGTTTTATTTTTTCTTTCATATATTTTTAGTACATATGTACTATATGTGACAGATTACGAGAGTAAAAACCCATTTATATTTATTTGTAAGTCAAATGAACACACAAAAAACATTCAAAAATATCGTCATCACTAATTTTATTAGGCATAATTATAACTAAACAAAAGAGTAAACATAACCAAAACACCACAGACAACAATCGGAGCTGGAACTATCAGGTGACACAAGACACCGCGAATTGTGAAGTATAGTTCATGGAGTAATAACATTTATTTCAGAACAAAATAATCCATGGAGTAGATAAAATAAACGTTAAAAGTAATAAGGAATGTATAAGAAGCAAATAGACATAAAATCATTACATTATATTTAGTTTTAGCGCACTTCATACGGGCTAAACGTCACGGCGAGTATAGGTCGCCATTCGAGCGTTCGGGAAAATGGCGCACGGCGACCTATACTCGCCATTCGACCGCAAAGGGTTAATCCATAAAAAAAATACCAATGAATCCTCTTACATACCTTATATTCATTTTGATCAGCAAGAAAAGGAAAATCCAAGAAAAACTATAACTTGTGAATACATAAGACACGGTTACACAAGAGAGGCAAACTCAAAAAACTCAAATTTCAAAAACGATTTTTACTTAAGGCGCCATATTTGCTACAAATAAAAACACATAATTGACAATTTCAAGATAGCCAAAATGAGTTAAATGTTTCGTAAATTGCAAAAATGTATATTTTGTTTGGGTTAAAATACCCAAAACCGCGACACTCAAAATGGCATCAACAATGAAAAGAAGCAAAATGTCGTTATAGGTTACAAAATCACTAAAGACCAAAAGACTATTTCCGATACAACATTTTATTATAAATTCCATGTAGAATCATATGGCGGTGAGTCAGGTATTGATGTATCGCACAATAACGATGTATAGTACCAAGAAAAAAAGGGTTGCGATCGCGACTTTAGCACCATAGCGTGGTGTAATTGGATCGCGATCGCAACCTTTGGCAGTTGGAGGGTAAAGGTGCATTTCTAACACATTTTTTTTGTTTCAAGCGTGTTTTAAAGCCAGTCCCATGCGTTAGTGTTAGTGGTGTTAGTGTTGGAAGCTTATTGACAGTAAACGGTCCAATACTGTCTAAGGTTTACTTGTTTCTAGAAATCATCCTTAGATATCGCTATTTGGCAGTTATATCTAATTTCAAAAAATTTCATAAAGTGTTTTTGCTTTGAATATTTTGAAATTGGATGTAACTGCACACACAATCATGTCATAATGTGACATTCTGATAGTGTTGGTGAAACACAAAGCAATATAATTAATAACAACTGCACTACCCAGCCAGTTTGGGGGTTTTGTCAGTTGTGTGAATCATGAGAAGCAAAATACAAGCAACTACAGATCAAACTGGAGTGCTTGGACTTTCAGATGCAATCAACAGTCTCTCAACTCACATTATAGTTGGGCAGGTGACTAAATTACTAGAAATTGTGTGTACTCTATTAGAAATTGTGCAAGGTACTTGCATAAACTGTGTGAGACAGATATTTACTGGCCCCGCCAACACTATAATAGCGGACAATTACGTTGCCAGTTGAGGGCGTGGTATGCCAGGCTATCAACCAAGACCAGCCATGTGCTGCATTGCCAAACTCCACACCAGCTGATAAGAATAATATTTGAGGTATATTTTTCTTTGGCAAAATAGCAACAGTGACAGCCTATAAGCATGGTATTGGCTATAGCCCAACTGTCAACTTAATTGTCCGCTATTATAGGGGTTCGCTGCTCAAATCAAAACTTTTGAACCAGCTATTGGGAAAATAGGCAACACTTTCACCGTTTGTTGCCTACGTCAAGTACAAGTTTTGTGAGAAAGTCGCTTATTCAATGGCCCAACTATATATAATTGTATTCTCTTTACAATCACAACCCTCTTCCACACTCACTTTTTTTCGCTTTTATTTACAAATTTACTTTTGCATTGTTACATTTTTGTCCATGAGATGTTTTGCACAGTGGATTCAAGTCTATTTTATACTTCACTCTGGACCACCTCCTGTTGTGTTACAGTATCTGCTAGCCAACAGAACATCCACTTGTTGAACAGACTGTTGCGGCAGTTGCGAGGTATGATAGACTGTGCGTGCTGGGGCCGGCCCCTGGGCTCTACACAGCTGTGGGAGAACCATCTGGTCACCATCAACAGGATACTGACCATAGCCAACACCATACAGATACGAGAGGTATATCAATGATGGGTAGAGATCATCATAGAAATTTCAACTAAGCATTCTGCAGTTTTAGAAATGTGTGTGTTCTTGTTCTTAGTCCGTTGGCTATGTATTACGTCAAGCTTCCGTATTGCTGTGATCCCTAGGTGATGAACATGAATATCTTGTAAATTAACCTAGCTAGGACGACAGAGCAGATTGTCTGTTTGAGGGCTGATGAGCAGCTGTCGCAGGAGTTTGTCCTCCGGAAGGTTAATTAGCTGGTCTATGCCGTACCACCTTTTCATCCCTGCTTATTACCCTTTCCTTCCGGTAACTCAAAAGCGTCATTAATTATATGCCCAATGACAAATGACAACTGTCTTCAGTATCGACCTTCAAAATATTTTCATATTTTGCCGAGAAGCGAGAACCATAATGCTAAAAAACCAGAAACAGAATTGTAGTTTTATTAAAATGATGACAGTGTCAAAAATTACGGGCATCGATAAAATATAATTACAATCATTCGTTAAACCATAAGACAATAATTGTTGGGTTAGACCTCCTTTTGAGAAAAACACAATTTAGTCATTAAATGATCGATTATATGATCTGTTTGAACCCTCATTTACCAGCACAAAAAATTATTCAAGAATTACACTTCCATTGAACATGTTAAAGTGTTTGTTTTGAAAAAATCAATTAAAAAGGCTGTCTTGTAAAAGTCTGTTCCTTGTTCTGCACTCGCATATTGTTTTATATGTTTAATTTACATTAGAAATATACAACTAAAGAAAAGTTCATAAAATAGTAGAGCCCAAGTTGACAACTGACTTATTTTGAATAATAGTTTATTTACTATTACATAAATTTCTGTTATCAGTGCCAAGATAAGCAACTGTGCTGGTATTGTTTATGTTTATTGTCTTAACTGATAACCTTTAAGAGTATTTATATTTTTAACAGTTGGTGCGCAAAAGGCAAGGCTTGAAAATAACGCAGCTTTAAAGATAACATTTGACATATAAAGTGTTTAATTTGCACTCTATAAACAATTAATTATTTACAACTGAATTGTAAATTGATACTGAATCAAATTAAATTAAACTCAGGAACGATTATTGCTGATTGTAAATTTCACCATTCATTTCCAAGATGTCCCAGAGATTGGGCAATTAAAAATCCAGTTTAATGTTTTTCTTACTCTGTGTGGCCTACTTTAGTAATATTTTTAAATTTATAAGTGAAGAATTTTAAATAAATTGTTTATGCATTCATATATTTTACAAAAACTCCCATTTTAAAGAACTTGTAAAATTGAGAGGAATTAGAATAATACATGTGTAACTTTTAGAGACTTTAAGGGGCCTCCTGCCCCTACAACAACTTCCACTGCCTCGTAAATCATGAACGAAATCACTTTTACTGAAACACAGAGCGCCCAACAATGCAAACTACATGGCGATTGTGTAATCGCGTGAAAACTGAAGGCGCTAAAACGGAAAGTTTTGTTTTTAGTTTTTCTCTCAACTAAGTTTTTAAAAAAGTTGAAGATTATCGGTCTGGTCTACCTGAGTCTGGACTAGGCCGATCTGGATTTTGAGAGTGCACTGTAGCTTTAGATCACCTGACTTGTAACACAGCATGTTACTGACCATGTGGTATAATTGTTCCAGCCCGGGGACGAAGTGTTTCCCAAGTTACAGAACCTGCCTGAAGAGTGCGTGAGGGAGGTGATGCTGCGACTGACTGATCACAAAGACTTGGAGGCCAGCGGCAAGGCCTACAGGTAGCGTAGATTGTTTGGTTAAGAACCATATATACATTTGGATCAGAATTGCATCAAGTCTAGTAGGAGACAGTAGCGATATTATCTTATTATTTAGGAAGTTATTGCTCTGGTAATTAATTATTTCCTATAAAGCTATCAATATTTTAGTAATTTTGTTTACTGAAGATGGCTTATTTTGAATTTCACTGTGTTAAAGGTAAAAGGAGGCACAACTGTTTTTGGCAGAGAGCTTAAGATGACTGGTTTAAGGGGCCGTGCATATATTACGTCACGCCTCCCCGGTGGGGGAGGGGGTGCAGCACATCGTGATAGACCATGACACGGGGAGGGGGGGTTAAGGGCTGTACGCGTCACGATTAATGGCGTTAAAGCCTGCAAAATCGTCAGTTACAGTGACAAAATACTGTACGCCACAATCCAATAATTAATAATTAATAAGTGAGACGTGACAGGGGGGAGGGGGGAGTAATGAGCAGCATGTAAGAGTGTAACACAGAGGGGGGAGGGGGTAAAAAGGGCTGAATATAGCGTGACGTAATCTATGCGTGGCACCTAAGATAAGCATGCCTTTTAAGAAACAAAAAACGCTTAAAGTCCAATATTTCGAGTCATTGGAACCTTTCTCAGGGGTAAAGAGAAGAGAAACTAGATACCAAAAGGGGGGTCATTCTATTATCTTACTCTTGTAAAAAAGTTCTAACAAACTAAAATATTTTATTTGGGTTTTTTAGTGTTTCCTTTATCAATGACGGCCCACTCATCTTGCAAGCCAAAGCCTGTTGTATCCCCATTTACCTTTAAAATCTCAACGCCTTGTCAAGGTTCTCAAAAATACTCAAAAATTTAGTTAGTACTTTTTCCCAACAAAAAAAGTTAGATAAAAATTACCAGTTTAGAACTTGAATCCAAACAGTTTTTTTACGATAGGTCATGGATTTTCTTACAATTTTATAACTTCAATTCAGTACAGATATAGTCAACTGAGATGAAGTTTGAAGGGGGCGTTTAAGATTTGACCTATACACTTCCCTTTACCCGGATGTTGCCAAGTACAGTCTGGGCAGTTCCTAGAAGTCTCTAATGACTGCCTTGACTGTACTTGAACTGTGGAGGTTAAGCTTAGGTATATATATCTCTGACTTGCCCTTCCTCCTCCCCACTTCATCCTCGTCTGCACCGCCTGTACACGATGTGTTTCCACAGTGTGATGGCGCGGCTGTGCGACGAACAGCGTATCTGGCGGGAACTGTGTCAGTTCCACTTCACGCCTCAACAGATCGCCTTCATCACCGACCAGCAGAGGCAGCACCCCCTTGACTGGCAGCAGGTCTACCACAAGTTGCGCAAGTGAGTTGCACATCTCTGGTAGAACTGATAATGGATTCTTTATATTAGTTCTTGTATAGTAAGGAATATTAGAAACAAAAATTCAAGGGAAGAAATAAATGGGTACGGTAAGCTGGAAGCCAATCCCAAATCCTCCCTGAAGCTTAAACAAGAACTTGAAATCTTAAAGTTGATCCAAAATGAAGGATTTTCACTAACCAATCAAGAAGTGTAGTTGACAAAGCTGTAAATTTGATTTATTTCCCATAAGAGTAACATGGGACAACACAATGTCCATAGGATTACTTAGCTCTGAGCATGCAGGTTTACTGATCCAGATGAAGCTATATATACACCAAGTTTTATCAATATTTGAACACAATTAAGCAATACAGTAAAAGCCCGCTAATTCGGCATCCGGTATCCGGTCTGGCACTTTCAATAATCCAGCATCAGTCTAAGGGTTCCGTTCTAAAAAACTTTTGGTGTATACTGTACAAGCCTTTCGGGCACGTTCGGCAGACTTCGCGGGCAATCGGGCTTCGCGGGTAAAGTAATTTTACTTTTTATTTTGTTGTTACTGTATGTATAAAATACAATACCGTATTATAAATATTTTCTGGTTAAAATTTTGTTTTGTTTTCAACATTTTCCATCACTACTGGAATCAGAGAAAGCAGAATAAAATCAGGTATAATGGCCCGCTAACCAATGATTTCCTTTTGAATCTCCATTTTTAGCGCTATTTCTGCTGTTCTCACAATAACGGCTATTTTTAGACGACGCTCAGTAATCCAGCAGTTTTGGTAATCTGGCACTGCCAAAGTCAGGAACGTGCCGGATTAGCGAGCGTTTACAGGATATAAAATTTTACTTTTTTTCCTTAAGAATAACATTGGACAAAGTGCTGTGTTTTGCACATCTCGGTAACCAATTGACGTAGAGCAAAACTGTACTTCCTACAAAAAATAATGCCTTCTCTACCACTAAACGTAATATACATAAATGTTTATTTTCGTTGTATTCACATAATTATACTTATTTTTTACTGAGATGAATAAAACTTAAACTAAGAATTACAATTACAAGAGTAACTTCAAGCTTCAAAATGTCAGGTAAAGGGTACAAAAAAAGAAAAAATGGATATTTCAACCACATATTGTTTTTTTTGTTCAACCACTTATTGCTTGTTTTGTTCAACCACATATTGCTTGTTTTGTTCAACCACATATTGCTTGTTTTGATATAAACGTTGTTTGCACTCACTCGCAGGTCGTTCGGGCTGCGGGAGGAGTATGCAGAGATGATCCAGCTGTGCCGCAACTGCCGCTGTCTGTTTTGGAAGTCCATCGGACATCCGTGCATCGCGGACTCGGACCCCACGTTCCAGGAGAAGCTGGAGGACGTGGACAAGAGCTCACTGCATGTGCCCATCCCGCCTCACGCCTTCCTCAAGTTCTTCTCTCTGTAGACGCAGAGGTCAGTGACGTGTGAGAGCACAATAGAATAGAACGGTAGAAATAATTTATTTTGTAAATAACAAATTGCTACGTACATGGAAGATGTTAATTGTAAAACTAATACTAAATTTACAATCTTTAAATCTTCTCAAGCAAAAAACCTCCACATATACTTCATATTCAGGAATTCATCCACCGAGTACGAACACCTTTCAAGCAAATTGGTTTTCACCCTTTAACACGTTGGCTGCTGCGGACCCCGATCGGGGGTTTTCTCCACATAGAAACTTATGCAAATTTCATGTTAAAATGTGTTTGCAGTAGTGAAAGTGTTAAACAAAAATTATTGAACTAGCTATGTTTCTTAGGTGCTGGGGCAGAGCGTTATAAAGTCGTAGAGCAGGTTAGTGGATGCCTTTTCAAGTAGTGCACATCTATGGATTGGATAGATGATGTTACACTGATGACTTGTGTTGTACGGATGTCTAGCAATATTCTCTTCAAAGAGATGGAATAGATAACATGTTTACTTACATAATAGGACAATTGGCTCCTAACGGGAAGATTTTATGTAATTAAATATTTATAAATTTGACATTAAGGATCTGTTCATCACATAACACATTGGCCTACTTTGACGGATTAGTTTCGTCAAGCCTCAAGAATAAGTTTCACATCATTGACAGTGCCATTCTCTTATGTGTTTTGGTTCGTAGTTTTGAATCTTCCACTAGATTGGTGCACTCTCCAGGACATAATGTTATTCTTTTTAACAAAATGCATTATCTTAACCACAGTTTTGTTTGGTAGATTGCCTTAGCTGTGTGATATGGCAGTTATATGAAAAGAGGTTGAGTTTAGCGTAAATATGTCTTATTGGTATTTAGGATCATGTGAAATCAATCGTTTGACTGATATACAAGGCATGTTTTTAAAGTAAGTACTGTTTTTTAATTCCGCCATTGTAGCGCTGCAGTTGGCATTCCTGCATGCTGCGCTTTGTACCTGCATCTATTGGCAAGCCTGGGACGCACCTCAGCAAAAACCGACCGGATTTTCATTTGTTTGTGAGCATTCAAAATGACGCCAACAATTAAGGTCCCCGCCAACTTTGAAGTCGCGCTACGATTCAGTTTCTAAGTGTTAACGGTGTGAATGCGACTTAAATTCATAAGGAGATTATCGAAGTGTTTGACACCTCTATCGTCAAGAAGTGTGACAAACCTGTGTGATTAAATTCAAAACCTGTGACAAATTGGCTTAAAAATCATCACCTTCCTCTTCGTACCGCTCAAGAGAAGTCAACGTACTTCCCAAACACTTTGATTTGTGCACTGATGTCAACATTTTTGAAGCGCAAAACTATCAATAATTTAATCGTTCGGTAACAATCACATAAAAAACACTCCTTGACACTAAAGGCGCATAAGATAGCGAAGAAATCGTAAACCGTCGGGTCTCACTCACGTTTTGATCAACTGTATGCACCAAACCTTCAGTAATGACAGAGGGTCGCCCACTTTCGTTACTCGTCATAAAATTCATGTGGCTATCTTAAAATTTTCTAGCTCATTTGTATGCCATTCTATTTCTTATTTTGTTTTTTCCACATAATTCACTGCCGTTGAAATTCAGCTGCTTTCACACCGTTAACACTTAGAATCGTACCGTGACTTCAACATTGCCGGGGACCTCAAGTGTCGGCGTCCCAGGCTTGCCAATAGATGCAGGTACACAGCGCAGCATGAAGGAATGCCAACCACAGCGCTGCAATGGCGGACACACGTACTTACTTTAAAAACATGCCTCGTATTATGAACAATCTGCCAAAAACGTAAAATCTATATCAAATGAATTGAGTGAATTGAGGGATGTTTGAACTGCTTTGTAATGTTAAAGTATCTGATACTGATACAATCAGAATCAGATGAGGAAAAATAACAGGAAGTCAAATAAAAATAACTTTGTTTATGAGCGCTTCCTCAGCACAAGTCCTGAGGAACAGGAAGACTGGTAGGCCTGTCCAGACAGGTTGAATGGAAACATCTCTTATTGTAGAGTTCAATGTGAATTTCTTGACGATGGGCCAGCTTATTGCATTCTCTATTGTTCATTTGCTTGTAAGTGTGTCAACCTACTTATATGCTTACCCCAAGAGAGTTAATCAATTATATGTCTAACAGCAGTGTATAAATACTAGCAGTGTATTTTGCTTTTAAATATATTTCGAACGAACACTCTTAGGTTAATTCAACAATAAGAGTCAGACTTTTTAAATTAAGCTATATGTAGTAACAGGTGGTACTATAGAAATTATAATAAATTCATAATTTTTTTCAGATGAAGACGAAAACCGAAGACATTGTAATATGATCCGCCCGGCATCATTGTAAATTAAATGTAAAATACTGAATCATTTATAAATTGATTGGTATGAATTTATTCTTTATTACTGAGTAATACCAAGTTCTTGTGATGTGCACAGCTATTAACTTTTCTGATTATTTTGGAAATGGAGTAGACGTGTTTTTATTTTTGAGTTGTGGTTTAAGTTATCAGTTGTTCGTAATAAGCGTTAAAATGTATCAGTTATAAGTTTTGTTGTTTGATCTACAAGAGATGTACTTATCGAGTTTAAAGCACAGAAATCACATTTCCTCATTTGATTTAGTATTAAGGTTGTTGTGCATAAAATGTGTTTGTCCTTATTAGTGTTTATTATGATTAAAAGCATTTGAAAATTTGAGCATTTCTTTTAAAGAAATATTATTAGTTAAGGTGCTTGATGTGTAAGAGTATTGAGTGATTTCTTTTACACGTTTTTAGTGATTGTGAATCAGCTTTAAATGATTAATTTTAAATGTAAAATATATTTTTTGTTTATTCTTAAGTAGCATAGAAAAAATCATGATAACACTTTTCATTTCACCTCAATCCCACGAGTTTGTCTTTATAATCCCTTTGTTTAGCCAGGGGCTATCCGTAAATTACGTAACTTTTTTAACTCCCTACAATTTGGCAACCCCCCTCCTAATAAAATAACTATGTAATATTTGGAAAACTATTTTGTTGTGAATAAAGTCAAAGTGCTGTTGATGAAATTGGTTTTCTTCATTATACTGATTTGAACACAAAAACTGTAAATTTTACATGTTTCTAATATTATTTCTTGCCGTCTATTCAGGTATTCAGGTAGGAAAAAACGTCCACCTTAGTTACAGTTAACGTTTTAGATTATTCCAGCTTAAATAATTATTTGAATATTTATATACACATATGTAAATATATATAATTATATATTTATATGGGATAATTATTTCCTATATTTGCTATGGCAATTTTTAAAATACCTTCATAGTATTTTTCACCTTCATTTTCAATCTGGGCCTCTCCCACTTGTTGTTATATTATGTAGTTTGTGGGCAGTCCCTTAAATCTCTTTTGCAAGTCCAAACAGAATAAGACATAATAAGAAAGGGCTCTAGGTCAGTTTGGTAATTTAGGTTTGGTAGAGAGAGAGAGCAGGCTTCCCTTAAAACAGGTCAGTCCACTCCATAAACACAAACAAAACCCGGTACACCGTAACTTGAACAAATTCATGGTCTCAAACCACCTTTTTTAATCCAAGACCACTAACAAACCTAAATTACCAAAATACAACTTATTAATTTTGTTTTAATAATAAATAGGTTATTTTCATTGATCAATATGCTCCTAACAGGTATTCATAATCTAAATTATATTTAGCTTTCAAGGATCAATGTTTTACCCTATCTATATTTTCATTGATATAAATTAATAAATCAGGCTTCATGTTGATGATACTCATATTTTAATCTTCTTTCTTCATAATGTCTGTTCTTTGAATGACTGAATTTCGTGGTCCGCTCACTCCATTTCCCGTTACTATTTAAGTTAGGTAGTTTAAGTCGCACTGTAGCATAAGTCAGTGACTAACCAAGCGTGATATTACCGTTGCTTTCTTCGTATTCACTAGTCAGGCAGCTGTTATTTGCATTAGTCTGCAAGTTTTCGAGGGATCAAGTAGACTAAGCTTTTAGAGTTATTTTCTTTTAAGGACGATTTTGTGATTGTGTACTGTTCCGTGCACCTTTTTATTTCTCGAGCGATTTTTTTCAATAAATATTTAAAGACAAAGTGTGTTTTATTTGTTTTAACCCAGGAGTAGAGTGAAGCTGTTATATGTTATTGTTGTACTGTTATATTAAACTGTAAGGAGAACTATTTTGACCTTTAGTATTAAATATAGTTAGACTACAAAGAACAGTAGCCTTTGTTTTAGATATGGTAATCCTCACTGGTTCAACGGGATTTCAAAGCCATTAAAGTTTTATCTTCATGCCTCAAGATTGGAATCACTCATCTGAGGT
Organism: Allygus modestus; assembly: GCA_963675035.1. Taxonomy (NCBI): domain Eukaryota; kingdom Metazoa; phylum Arthropoda; class Insecta; order Hemiptera; family Cicadellidae; genus Allygus; species Allygus modestus. The sequence continues at coordinate 22,868,135 of OY776115.1, forward strand.
CGTCATAATTTCACAAGTGTACATGAAACACCAAAAACATGCAAAAAAATTCATGTGGCCAAAAAAACTTTTTTTTAAATAAAAAGTGATGCAGCGAGATGCTAATCTAGTACATTCTTGTAGCCTGGAGATGAAGCTGTAATGGCATCAAAATCATCTGGTAGCCAGCAAGGCTAACCATATCTGGTTCACTTTGGCAGGACAAAAGTTAGTTTAACCTTTATTTGCAGTTTCATTTTACAGTGAGTCTCAACAACAAAAATAAATATATAGATGTGTTCAGTAACCGATGCCATAGATGTGTTCAGTAACCGATGCCATAGATGAGTTCAGTAACCGATGCCATAGATGTGTTCAGTAACCTATGCCATAGATGTGCAGTAACCGATGCCATAGATGAGTTCAGTAACCGATGCCATAGATATGTTCAGTAACCTATGCCATAGATGTTTTCAGTAACCGATGCCATAGATGAGTTCAGTAACCGATGCCATAGATGTGTTCAGTAACCTATGCCATAGATGTGCAGTAACCGATGCCATAGATGAGTTCAGTAACCGATGCCATAGATATGTTCAGTAACCTATGCCATAGATGTTTTCAGTAACCGATGCCATAGATGTGTTCAGTAACCGATGCCATAGATGAGTTCAGTAACCGATGCCATAGATGTGTTCAAACAGTAACCTATGCCATAGATGTGTTCAAACAGTAACCTATGCCATAGATGTGTTCAAACAGTAACCTATGCCATAGATGTGTTCAGTAACCTATGCCATAGATGTGTTCAGTAACCTATGCCATAGATGTGTTCAGTAACCTATGCCATAGATGTGTTCAGTAACCTATGCCATAGATGTGTTCAGTAACCTATGCCATAGATGTGTTCAGTAACCTATGCCATAGATGTGTTCAGTAACCTATGCCATAGATGTGTTCAGTAACCTATGCCATAGATGTGTTCAGTAACCTATGCCATAGATGTGTTCAGTAACCTATGCCATAGATGTGTTCAGTAACCTATGCCATAGATGTGTTCAGTAACCTATGCCATAGATGTGTTCAGTAACCTATGCCATAGATGTGTTCAGTAACCTATGCCATAGATGTGTTCAGTAACCGATGCCATAGATGTGTTGAGTATGGCCAGGGTATTTTTAGTATCAGGGAAAATAGACTCTGCTTCCATACACAAAACACATGTTCCTGAATTCTGCAACTTCTTTAATCTGTTGTTTATCAAATTCAGAACAAACTTTTCCCAGTGTGCAGTGCAGGCCTTTACAAAAACTGCATAGTTTGTCTGCTTGAGGGTCAGCCTTTCGATCCCGGGCTGGAAAAGTGTGTGCACGAAGCTGAACTCTTCCAGTTTGTTATGTGTCCATTCCTGATGCATTTGAAAAACAACATGAGATTTGATACATAAAGTTCAACTGCAAACCTAATATAGATTTAGAAATTCAGGCAAATGTTTATCCAAAAGTGAGTGGTAATGGCCTACTAATGCGCTTGCCTTCCTTATCCATTTAATTCCTTGACCGTCTCCTCACCTAAATAACTGATGTCATTTGAAATACGTACATTTTTTAGAATTTCGTTGCCTGCAAGTATAACAACAACACAGTTAATAAAACCTACTCTTTCCAGTAGGTATGTGGGAATGTGTGTTTTAAAATAAACGGTATCAGGAAACTGACACACACTTTCTCCATTTTAGACCAACTTTAATGAATAAATTACCTTTTATTTACTAAATATAGAATACAAAGTATGGTCGAATATACAGAACATCTTCTAAACAAGATTTTTTTCAACAACACCCAAATCCCTTTTTTGGAGGCGCAACAGAATCCTTTGCTACACACAGTGGTTTTAAGAGGGGGCAATGCCCCCTCCCCCAAGGTTAAGTGGCAACATATTTCAAATTTCCTCTGTTGGTCAATGCTAACTTGACAAGCGTATCAAGTTTGAAGGAAATTGATTGGTAAATAAGAGAGAAATTGTAATTTTTGTATCCCCCAAAAGAATAACATTGGACAAAGTACCGCATTTACCCGAAAATGAAAATTTTAATTTTCTCCACAACCAGCAACCGTAGAATAATAATTCAAAATACTAAATTATTTAGTTTTTTTGAGCTCTTTTAAATGGTGATAAGTAATCTTTTTCACTTTTTTTTTTATTAAAAAAATGAATTTTTGATGTTTTAAGTCCTGTAATCTCTGAAGCCGAATTTTTCCAGAAATGCGGGTGGTGTCATTTTGTTGGAAACCTAAAGCTCTACAAACTACTAAAGTTTAATTAAAATCGTTAGAGACTTTTTGAGAAATTTGGATTTTTTATGGTTTTTGGGGTGTACCTACCCTTAACCCATTGGCGTAGACATACGAGCAGGCCTCGTTCCTTACTTGTAATTTTATTAACGTGTGAATTGGAGTATAAAATTGGTGTTTTTAAATGGATTAATGGCATATTTTAATTAAAATATTGTTTTCTTTCAGTTTAGAGAGTCGCATTGGCACACACACAGTAGACATAAGTAAAAATTAGCAAAATCAGTGTTGACCATGTGCAAGTCTCAAAGAATTAACCGATCCCGTCAACTTCCAAGCAAGCCTGCCACCGTTTATTTTACTTGGGCCCTCCCACCAACGTTGCCACAGACTGGTTAACTCATTGAGAGTTGCACAACTGGTCAGTTTTGGTCGTGTGCGGGAATCGAACCCACGAACATCGTATCGCCACCTGGCCAAGGTGTTTCCACGACGTAGCCAACTCAGCTAACACGACCAAAGGCCTGGCGGCGATATTAAGTGTTTTCAGTCAGTCCGCGCCCCTAGCGGATAGAACCGTAGACGCCCGCGGTCATTAGTTACATATTTTGCTACTAGAGTGCAGCACCAATCAATTCCCGTTATAGGCTACTACAAATAGAATAAAATTACTACCTCAATGGGTTAAAAATCAAAAATTTAAAAAATGCCTGGAGATATCATAGATTATTACCTAAATACAAAATTTCATCAAAATCAGTCCACTGGTGTCGTCTCTAGCTCTGTACACATCCAGACAGACATCACTCAAAATTAACTTTTTTGGATTGAGGGCAGTGGCGTAGGTAGACCTTTGTCAAGGGGGGGGATATCTTATTAGGACAAAACAAAAACTGTGATCATGACTAGCGCGGATACCGCTATAAAAAATTGAAGACATCATAGACGTATCCCTTACATTCTTAATTATTGGTATAGGCCTAGGCCTACACATCCAAGACATAAACCATTAATACAAAGTAATCAGTATTTGTAACAGGACTAAAAAGTACTTGTATAAGTTACAATCAGTACTGGAAAGCTGGAAAGTAATCGTAGCTAGAGTTGCCAAGTCACCAGATTTCCCAAGAAATTACCAGAGTTTTAAGATAAAAATATAGCTCCGGAGAATTTCCTTGAAAAATTAAAAATCTCCCGTTTTTTAAATTGTTCCCAAAAATGCGTTGAATAATGCAAATTTTGTGTTGAAATCCTATCTGTGAACGAAAATGTATTTACGTTTGCAACTTCATCGTCATGCAACGATTGCCAAATAAGCTAAACCCTTATTTCCCTGTTCACTCTAACCTCTATTATTTGTTACACTTTGGCTTTATTTGGTCGGGAAATATTGTTGACTTTTACATGTATTTGCGGTTATGGAACGTTGAAAACAGAATAAAGATTTATGGCTCCATGCAGTTCTATAATATTATAAAGAAGAGGTGCAGTTCTATAATACTATAAAGAAGAGGTGGTTTCTGTCTATCTGATGTTCCGGGTAAACACAAAAACTACTGAACCGACTGGGCTGAAACTTTACACAAAGGTATCTTTAACCCATGCAACACATAGGCCTATTCACTTCCTTAAAATCCCCTCGGGCTACGCCCCGTTTCAGAAACTTTAATGCGAACAGCTGTGGATACTTCCATTTGACAGCTTAAAGAGCAGAAGCATTATCAGCTGTTTCAAGCTAACTAAAATTCAAATTGCATTGACTATAAAACGGGTAAAGAAAACACATGTGCGAAGAACGGGTACATCAGCTAGTTAAGTTATAAATCTAATATGACAACCGTAAGATAAGCACATCATTTAAGACCGTCTAGACGTCAAGGTCAAGGTCAGGTGCGCTAAAAGGGAGAAAGTTTGTTTCAGTTTCCTGATACCGGTTTTTATAGGCTGTTATAATTAAAATGCAATAATTGAGAAGAACATAAAAAAGTAGTGAGCAATTTTTTTTAATTTCACGGTCGGGCAAAGTTGTACAAAAAAAGATAAACTTAATTTTTGCAATTTGAAGTTTTTACTGAGGCAGATTAGTTTAGGCGGTAGGAGCCACAGAAGCCATGAGTTGGTATTTTATTTGGAAGTGGTGCGGTGCCACCGCAGTGTTTCTGCTTTCCTTGAGGTACATAAATTAAAAGTTAATATGTGTATTTTTTAGGGGGGTGCGAGTACTCGAAACTTCGAGTTTTCGGCCGAGTATTTTAATACTCAAACTCGACTCGAAGTTTTGAAAACTACTCGAAAGTTCGAGCGAGTATTTCCTGCCGATTTCCGGACGATCGCTAACGATTGCGACCGGCCAAAACGCGTAGTAACGGCCGCAAAAGCAATCGCATCACGTAAAATCGGCCGAAAATGGCCGCGAACGATCCTGACCAGCCAATACGTGTAGTAATGGCTGCAAAAGGCAATCGCATCACGTAAAATCGGCCGTAAATGACGACCGCGAACGATTGCGACCGGCCAAAAACGCGTAGTAACTGCCGCAAAAGGCGATCGCATCACGTAAAATCGGCTGAAAATGACGATCGGACCGCATAATTTCGGCCGTAACTAATGATTTCGTCATTTAATATTGATTATAAGTGATGTCTGACCAGGTGAAATTGGTCAAATGACAACCGGACCCTGTTTCATTGGCCGGAAATAAAAGTCAAACCATGTTTTGTTTGTTAATACGTAATCCAGTTTGATTGTACTGGCCAAAACTTTGTATTGCTACTCATGTATTAGTTAGAACCTATGTTTAGGTTATCAAATCTAGGGTGGTATCCAAATCCCATTACACTATTTTAAACTACCAACTGATGGCAAATACTCGCTCGAAAATACTCAAAACTGAAAAATAATTGGCACTACTCGACTCGACTTGATTAAAAAAATCACTACTCGCACACCCCTAATTTTTTTTTAAATGTTAAAAATGCAAAAAACTGTTTTTTGGAAAATTTTAAAACCCCCTTCCCATGGTCCGATCTTTCAGGTTTTCCATCTCAAAGTTATGAATGGCTCTCTACACATTTGTGCCAAATTTAATTGGAATCAAACTTTTTTCCAAAAGTTATCGAGTTCACGGACACACAGCTATACATGGGGTATAACACCCCATTAAAACCCCCTTTGGCCCATCTGGTTTAGAACTCATTCAAATAAATGCTACGTTACATATCCGTGCCAAATTGAATTTAAATCGGATCTTTTTTACGGCCGCCATTGTATCAAGGGCCACGTGTATCGTGTTAGCTAAAAAGCTAAAAATTAAATTTACCACATAAATACATGTAAAATATGGAACAAATGGTGTTTGCATTTAAATATGAGTTTCCGACAAAAAATTGTTTTATATCTGAAATCTACAGATAAAAATATATCAGTTAGGCAATCAATAAAATAAATGTTTTCCAACGGTACGCTATACTCTACTTTTACCCTTCCATGATGCAACCCACAGTAATAGCTTCTTTCCTATAAAGGAAATTTGCTCAAATAAAATAGGACCAAGCGTACTCCCCTGCACCACCACATAGTTAATTGAATGTTCTGCGTTTTCCACCCCACAAACCGTGACAACTTGCTTCCTGTTGGATAAATGCCTAGCTAGAAAATAGGGATGAGTTGATACCAAAAATTATTGATTCTCGATACCGATACCAGAAAAATCGAGTCTAGATTCTCGATACCGATACCATCGATACCTACGATTTTTCAGTACCTATAGTTGTTAAGTCAGTTACCGGTACAAATTTATGTTAAGTACAATTACAATTATTTAGTAGTATTTTGTAGTTAATTATCAAACAAATTTTTGAATTCAATTTTGTACATAATTTAATGTTAATTTCACTTACATGCAATAGCAATATAGAAAGCAAAAACTATTTATTATAAATTCGTAATGGGAAAAACTTGGTTATAAGATAATGAAATTTTATTTGGTTGTAAAACTCAAAGAAATAATGTTGGTCAGCCGACTGATTTATTGCTTTCAACTGGACCCCACCAGCGAGCAAGTAATACCATAGAGTGGCAATCCCTATCCTTTACACATCAGAGGTGCTGAAGCCACCTTTCTGTGTTAGCAGAGGTGCAACAGGCAGCTCCACTGTCCGCCGCGACCACAATTTTTAATTTTCCGTGATTCATTAACACCGTTGAATGGACCACTTAGAGTTGAGATAAAATTCTGAAATTTTGAGATATTAAATAATACTATACCACCCTAGTAATGGTGTTTTAGAAATATGTTAATTGAAATTGGAACAATTAAAAAAATATAAATATGTAGTAAAACAAGTTTTCATAAAATTTGGGACATGAAAAAGTTGGTCGGCTAGTAAGTTTTTTAATGTGAATTTTCTAAAGATAACAACAATAATAGAGTGAATTCAATAGTAATGAATTTACTTAAGTAATAATAATAAACTAAATAATATACAAATATAAAAATAATTGTAAAGCAAATTAGAATAAATCTACTGGCCTAAAAATGTAATGGTTTTGGTTAAGTGGCTTCTTACTTTTTCTTTGTGAATTTGTTCACTATACAAGTTATTATAGTTATAATACTATATAATATATAATATATAATAATATATAATACTATTACTATATAATATTATTTTAGTGGTGAAGCCGCACAGTGAAATACTTTTTGCTTATAGCCTTTATTAACAAAACAAAATGATTTTGATCAGGGTCTTGTTTTGAGAAGTGATCATTATCTTTAAAAATGTCCTTACCAATACAGCGTTTCATTACTTTAGACAACAAAACGTTCAATAGATCATTATTTCTACACAATACGGAATCGTAAGTATGTAAACATTTCAATGCAGGTTATTGCGTGTGGGGAATAGTCGCGACAGTGACATATATGGCGTACGTGACAGCCAGCAAGCCTAGAATGACAGTCCAGACGCTCGCTACTAGTGACTAGTCGCCGTATCCCCTCCACCAGAGGTCCCGGTGTTTCAAAGTCGGCGGCAGTCCGCGCGCCATATTGCCACTCTATGGTATTCCTTGCTCGCTGGACCCAACCCTTGCCCATTCCTCTTCCTTCCTTATCTCCAAGGTCAGATTTTTTACCACCGACCCAAACACTCCCGGGCCTTTTGTAGCGCGGGTAAACGCCGGGAGTATCTCTTCTCGTGCACTTCGTAGCACGGGTAAACGGCGGGGGTATCGATGGTATCGGTGTTGACATTGAACGAATGAATCTCGATACTGATACCAATATCCAAGAATCGGTGGTATCGAGAATCGGTATCGAGAATTGGTATCGAGAATCGACTCATCCGTACTAGAAAACCATGATAAAGTGCTACCTCTGCAGCCAATAAGTTCCAACTCGCACACTAGTTTTAATCCGTCTAAGGAATCAAAAGATTTAGCCAAGTCTAAAAAGGTTTATAGTGCCAATAAATAAAGTCAATATCCAAAAAATTGGAGATCCAGGGACCATGAATGAAAATAATATTATAATTATAACAAAAGAAGTTTATTCAAACACTCAAATTGTTTTGAATAAGTACAACACATAAAATAAATAACTATTAATAGGACTTAATGGGAGCAAATACAACTTTCCAACTTTTTACAGAGCAAAAAGAACAAAATTATCACTGCTTTAAGAAATTGATACAACTTTAACATAGTATTATTATGATATAGAATCCTGTTTATAATAAAAATGGCTATTGGGAAACATAATTTGTAAATATTTAGTAATAAATCACAAAGTGTTGTCAATCACAAAGCATTACATGGAGTATGTGGATATCTTTGTTCCTTGCGTCGGTGTCAGATCGTCGTCTTGGGCTCCCAAACATTTCTTGACGTACTGCGGATTGACCATCAGTTCTTCCTCCATTAACTGAATATGACGGTTGAACTCCATACAGATGCTCATCTGTAACATGTTCGTAAGACAATAAGCAATCATCCAAGACCTCTAATTTACTTTTAAGTGTATTTTGCCAGTGCTTATCTTTCCTGTTGATTTACACTTCTCAAATAAGTAAGCTCTCTGGCATCCCTTTTAGCGAATTTCCTCTATAGGGAAGAAGATATTACTATAGGTCTCATGGTAAGACTTAAGCCCGAGGCCATGATAACTTTTTGTTTTGTGGTCCCCAGAAGATGCCAAAAACATCCTTTGTTAACATTTTTATATTTGCATATATATGTGTCTGTAAGCAAGATAACTGTCGTAAAAAAGGTCCGATCTTAATGAAATTTGGTACAAATGTGTAAAGTACCATTTATTTGAATGGGTTTGAAAACCAGACGAATCACACCATCCGAAGGGGGGTTTGGGGGAGTTTTGTACCCCAAAAATGGGTTTTTTAGGGTTCTCACATATAATTTGTATTAAAATCAAATTTTAAATTATACCATTAAATTCAGCTTAAAAATTTGGTATTTTGATCATTGCTCTACGTCAATTGGTTACTGAGATATTGAAAGTGCTAAACACAGTATGTGTCTAATGCTATTCTTATGGAAAAAATGAAAATTTCATATCTTGCTTATTTATGAATATAAACTGATGAAACTTGGTATATGGCTTCATCTGGTTGTGGTTTGTTGTTGTTTGCACAAAAAACAAATGTTCACGTATGGTTCCCGTAGCAGCAAGCCTAGGTACTCGGTCCCCATGATATTCTTATGGAGAATAATTAAAATGTTATATATCGCTTATTTATAAATGTATATGAATGAAACTTGGTATGTGACGTCACAAGATGTCACTTAGAAGAGTTCTATTCATATATGCATCCAAACCCATTATTTTGTGTTCCTTGTTGCAGCAAACCTTCAAACTCATCCCCAATATTAATCTTATGGAGAATAATTAAATTGTATTTATCGCTTACTTGTGAATATATTTTTATGAAACTTGGTATGCGGCTTTATGTGGTATTACGACATAGGAAATTCGCTGAGTATGCAGGTTTGCTGCGACGGGGGTATTTTTCATTGTTTTTTCTGAATCATGGCCTAGAGCCACCCTAACCTAAAACTTTGCCTAATATATTATTCAGCTTATGTATAAAAACTAATCGGTTTAAAAATCTATTTGATTTCTAATCTCTAGTTTTAAAGTCAATATTAAGAAACTATTCAAAGACCGCAGTACCGCGTTTGAAAACACGACTGATAGTTCTTGTGTTCTTGTGTTCTTATAATAGGGGACAAATAAATTGTCAGTTGAGGGCGTGGTTTGCTGGGCTGAAACCAAGATCAGATAATAGACCAAGCCAACGGTATCGCCAAAACTCCACACCAGCTGATCGGAATAACATTCGGATGATATTTTGTTATGGAAAAATGGCAACAGTGAGTATAAGCATGCTATAGGCTACAGCCCAACTATCAACTTAATTGTCCGCTAGTATAAGTGTCTTAAATGTAGGCTTTCACTTTCATTGCCTTTGACATGTTTAAACATGAATATCTCATATGTTTCAATGTTGAGCAATGTTCTGATGCCGGGACTCCCACAGCGAAATTGTCAAAGCACATGGCAACACACTAACTTTGATTTTCATTTCCAAAAAAGATGGCCTAATTTTTGTTGTTGAAGTCTAGCATAATTCTGACATCAACAATAGAATATTAGCTATTTAATTCTGCAGACTAAAGATATTATGACTGAAGAATTCTTAGAGTTTAGAAAAAACAGGCATAAACAAAAGAAGTAACACGCATGTTTTTTTTATGTCACATGTGTTTGGATTTATTTTGAGTGAAACATATTTACACAATTAAAAAAAATCAAAAGGAAAATAGTACTTTTTACATTTTATTATCTTTGAAACCTGCTTTTGTACAGTTTTCCATTGTAAATAATAACCTAAAACTAAATTTCTGGATGATTAACATAAGAAATTAATACAATAAGACTGACAGTATCTTTACTTCTAGGTCTTATCAACATCTCAACTAAAACATTCAAACTTGCCTCATCTTCCAGCCTCTTCAACATGGCAGGGGTGTGGTACTTCTCAGGGTCGTCATGAAAACTGACCATTCCGTCTTTTTGATTGATAGCCGCAAAGATTTCTCCATCCTCAATCTGTCAGCAAATGGAAATTGTTTATAAATATAAAAAGTGATGCATTTTACACAACTACAAAATAAATAATAAAACTGCAACTTAAATCTTTTAACCACATCTATGTAGTGAAAACTACCTGATCATACAAACATTCTAACTTTTAGTTTGTAGGCTAATGCAAATAAGTGCTAGCATGAAAAACTATAAAATACTGCATAAGGCTGACAACATGTAAACGGCCATTGATTCAAAACAGTAAGTTTGGTAAGTTTGGCCACTTTGAACGCTTTACACCCACTGTCATCCCTGTGGGCCAAAAACACCAAATCAAGACTTATGCCCCACTACACCTGCAGCCCCCCTCTCGGCAACAAAACTAGTGGGCCCTTACTGAGTAATTGTACTCAGTATTTGGGGGACCAAGTTTTGCTCAGAATAGGCCAGTTATTTTGAATAAACAGACCAAGAGTACCCAATCTTGCATATCAAAATATTATTACAGTTCCTACATGTTTCCAAATTCAGAAAATAATTTCCTCCAGGATCTGCCCCGTTGGCCTTAAAAGTTAAAATGCTTAATTATGTCAGACTATAATTTTATTTGATCAGGTGATTATCCTATGTAAAGATACACATGTATATATTAGTTGTAAAAGTTTGCATTTATGTTTCCCCACAAAATGCAGCACAATGTTTTTCGCTCTCCATGAATCTTCCCGGACAACTAGGATCGTCAGGGCTTGTATTAGAGTAAAGGATTCAACTCCTGCAGCTATCACAAGCAAAAAGTTAAATACATACATGCAGTAATAGCAAAAACAATCAAAATAAACGGTACTGACCATGTTGAGGATGTGTTTCTCTGCATCGGCAGGGCTGGGCAGGTGCACTCTACTGGCCACATCGGTCAGGGACAGCGTCAGGAACGTTTTGGTCAGCCTCTGGATGTTCTTGCGGTAGAGAGAGGCGACCACTTGCTTGGTCAGCCCGATGTTGTTGTCCCTGCGGCAGAGTTGTGCGACATACAGTACTGCATAACACTGGGAATATATTGAACTAAAACCATGATTGGAGAAGAGTTCATACTAAACTTCAAACTGCTAAAATAAAATAATTAAAACGCTGATTCTACATTAAGACAATAACATGTAAAAGGTAAGGATAAATATAAAGTTCGCAAAAGTCTTAATGTGCCGTTTGTATAAATATTTTAATCTTGAGATAAAATTAAAATACTGATTTACAATTTTAAAGGTATAATATATTAAAAATATGGCTATTATGGCTTTATGGCTATTGAAAATGAGCCTTTGTCTCAACCATCGGTTGATATTTGTCCTTTTTAGCGAATTTCCTCTATAGGGAAGAAGCTATTACCGTAGGTCTCATGGTAAGACTTAAGCCCGAGACCATGATAACTTTTTGTTTTGAGGTCCCCAGATGCCAAAAACACTATTCGTTCAAATTTATATATATGTATATATATATCTATATATATATATATATATATCTATCTATATATGTGTCCGTTAACACGATAACTTGAGTAAAAAACGTCCGATTTTGATGATATTTGGCTCAAACGTGTAAAATGACATTCATGACTTTAAGTTCGAAAACCAGAAAAATCGGACCATGGGAAGGGGGGTTTATGGGTGTTTTAAATTTTCCAAAAACCAGTTTTTTGTATTTTTCACCCAAAAATTTTTAAAAAACTTAATTTTGGTTTCGACCATGTTATAGAGCTTAAAAAAAACAAATAATATAGTATTTTGAATTATTAACCTAGGTTAAATGGTTGCGGGGAAAATCCAAAAAACAAACTCATAAAATCTCCCATGTTAATCTTATGGGAAAAATGTTTTTGGCTTTTCCTCGGTTTATTTTAATGTAAACTTCTAATTTGATTTTACCAATCTGTTCATTTCCACAAAACAATCATTTTGGTGTTTAAATTGTGATTCTACGCCCAACCGTTGCAGAGATATTCAAAGTGCTAAACACAGTACGTTGTCCAATGTTATCCTTATGGAGAATAAATAAAATTTGATATCTCGATTATTTATGATTAGTTGATGAAATTTGGTACGTGGCTTCACTTAGTACTGGTATATTGATATTTGCACAAAAAATTTATTTTTTATTGATTATTCCCGTAGCAGCAAACCTGCTTACTCAGCCCCCATGTTATTCTTATGGAGAATAAGTAAACTGTAATGACTCCCTTAATTATGAACATAAATGAATAAAACTTGGTATGTAGCTTCACTTGGTTGAGTTATATTGATAATTATATTAAAACCCATTTTTTTGTTCCTTGTTGCAGCAAACCTGCTTTCTCAGCCCCTATGTTATTCTTATGGAGAATAACTAGAATGTTATAAAGCGCTTATTTATGATTGAATATTGATGGAACTTGGTATGTGGCTTCTCCTAGTTAAATTCTATTTATATTTGCATAAAAACCAATTGTTTGTGTTCCTTGTTTCAGCAAACCAACGTACTCATTACCAATGTTATTCTTATGGAGAATAATTAACATCGCTTATGTGTGAATATATTTTTATGAAACTTGGTATGCGGCTTTATGTGGTATTAAGACATATTTTATGCATTGGAAATTCGCTGAGTATGCAGGTTTGCTGCGACGGGGGTATTACTTGAATATTGTAAGGCAAGAAATAGAGCAGCTAAAAGATAAGGCCCGACAGATAGATGGCTTCTGCTTCTCTGGTCTAAACAGGACCCCCACTTGCGCTAACCCTCCAGGAACAGCTGGTTCGTCAGTCGTGGTTAGGCGTTCAGCCCGCGTGCAGGAAAAACTAAAGTCAACGAATCACTGGGAAGTGGGACGTTATTTCGGTCCCGCGAAACATTGAATTGTCTTCTGGAACGACTGTTTTTGTTTTTTATTTGTGCTCGTAATGTGTCCGTGTTTTGTAGTGTTTGACGAGTTCCAGAACAAAAAAAATTAGGTTAGTGAAGCCCAATAGTATATCCAACAGTTAATAACGTGATATAAAATAGTTTCCAAAAGAAGGACAGTGCAAAAAAATTTCCAGATAGTCATAAATAGTAATTAATAATTTGGCTATACAATTTTTCAAGGAGTATATTTTTATATCGTTACTGTTATAGAAAAATAAATTCAAATACTTATATATATATTATATAAAGCCAAAAAGAACCAGGAACTTATGAAAAATCTGCCATATACTTCAATAAAAGGTCACGGTGACCTTAAATCGGAAAATTAGAGGAAACATATTAGTTAGTATACGGCCTATCCTAAATTAAATTAAAAGTTAAAACACGCTTTTAAATATTGGAATTCATCCAGCTGGGTGATCTGATTTCAATATAAAACTGAAATCGGTAGAAAAGCAGAGCTGTTGGGAAAAAAGTAGTTTTAATACTTACAGCTAGAAACTTAGCATTTAATGTTGAAATCTATATAAATAAATCACAATCCCTTTTTTTGACGTGACTCCATAACTCGAGAACGAGTGCACCAAATTGGACGATTCTTTTTTTGTTGTGTTCCTTAATGCCAGGGGAAGGTTTGTATGAAAGAAAATTTTTAATCCACCCAACCATTATTTAGTAATTTGACTTTAAAAATTGTAAAAAATGCCTTTAAATTAACATTGGTGGAAAATGCTTTTATTAAACTGTGAGATACAAAAGAGATAATTTTCAATTACAAAGAAACTATCATGATTAAATATCAATCAAATACATTTCATGAAACAAAACGTACTTGGTATATAGTGAAAGGTTTTCCCCAAATGAGAAAAAGGGTTTATATTTATAATTCGTGAACAAATAAATCATTAATATAAGAATTTGAGGTTCTCCTGTAGACTTATCCCAAACCATTAACAATTTATCCCCTAGATGGCAGCACCTGATATTTGAAAATTTCCAATGCCATTTGGTTTGATCATATGTAATCAATACTAAGATTTGAATGAGTTAAAAAACATGTGTTTATTTGTTTACATTTTGGTTTTTATTTTGTCAAGGATTTAGAAATTGTACTTAGTTCAAAGCTTTTTTAATAACCAAGGTAAAAAGTGTTATAATTTGAGCTGGAATCTCTTCATTTAAGTGTGCTATAATGTGAACCAGAAGACTAATAATGTTGTATACCAAAAAGTATTACAATACACGAGTTTGTTTTTTTATATATTTATTGTTATTTATTCCATTTCACATTTAATATTCACATTTAAGACAGGACAACGTCTGTCGGGTCATCTAGTAATAAATAATAAGCGTACTAACCATTTTAACTCTATTTACTATTTGAATGATGGCTATCCCATGACTCTTGAAAACCATGCACCAACAGGAACCAAAAGCAAGGGTTTTTCACACCTATAATTGTGAAAACTCTTCTTTCTTATTTAATATAAAATAACACTCTCTGGTATGTAGTTTGCTAGGGTATATCCCATCGTTATATGCATTTAATGCAATGAATCTTCAAAAACGACTAACCTGGCGAAAGTGTCGTGATATTTAGTGAGGATAGTCTGGGCCTCGGCCGAGTTGTTGGCCATACAGGCGTTGGCCAGGTCATGGTAGGCCTGGCTGAGGGGTTTGATGAATCGGGTCACCGTCACCGTCATGTACTTGGGCACATTCTGGATCTGGATATCATAAATAATTAAAACTCAGATGACATACATTCACATAGATATTGTTGAAACAGCTTTATGAGGTGTAACGGAAAAACTACTTACAACACTTCAAAATATATTTACACTTATACTGCGTTTATGTACGATATGCAGGGCTGGACTCAGGGGGGGATAACTGCCTTGGGGGCCCGGGTGGCCGGGCCGGTGTCTTATTTAAGGGACACTGTTGTCTAAATAAAAGGTCCGGACGGCAAAAAGGACCCACACCACCAGGCCTGCCCAGGGGCTCGAGAAAGCTGAGTACGGTCCTGACGATATGGTAAATAAACAGAAAAGGTGGGGAAGGTAATCAATTATGATTGGTTACCCATCAACATCAGGTCCATTACAAGAATGACCCAATTTAATCAACAAGTTACTTAACAGCTTCATAAAAACCAATTTATGAGTTTGAATTCCATCACATAAAGTTTGCACATTCTTGCGATACACATTATCTGATTAAAATTACAATACCCCCGTCGCAGCAAACCTGCGTACTCAGCGAATTTCCAATGCATATATATATATGTGACTCACTGATAGATAGAGCTATTTACCAAGTTTCACAAGAATACATCCATAAATAAGTGGTATATAGCATTTTATTTATTCTCCATAAGAATAACATTAGGGTTGAGGACGCAGGTTTGTTGCAACGAGGAAGATAAGTAATGTGTTTTTTTTTTAAATTATCAATACAACTGAACCAGGTGAAGCTACATACCAAGTTCTCTTAATGTAGGTTCATAATTAAGGGAGATATACAACTTTACTTATTCTCCATATGAATAACATGGGGGCCGAGTATGCAGGTTTGCTGCTACGGGGACTATCAACAAAAAACTTGTTTTTTGTGCTAATATACACACAACTAGTTGAAGCCACATACCAAGTTTCATTAATATACATTCAAAAATAATCGAATTATAGAATTTTATTTATTCTCCATAAGGATAACATTGGACAACGTACTGTGTTTAGCACTTTGAATATCTCTGCAACGGTTGTACGTAGAACAACGATTAAAACACCAAAATGTTTGTTTCGTTGAGCTAAACACATTAATGAATAGAAATGTTAAGTTTTTAGTAAAACTATCTGAGAAAAATCTAAAAACCTTTTTCCCATAAGATTAACATGGGACTCTTTTTTTGGATTTTCTCCGCAACCACTTAATCTAGGTTAATGATTCAAGATACTAAATTATTTGTTTTTTTAAGCTCTATAAAATGGATACAACCAAAATTGAGTGTTTTTAATATTTTGGGGTAACATTTGCAAAAAACCGATTTTTGGAAAATTGTGAACCCCCATAAAACCCCCTTCCCATAGTGCGATTGATCTGGTTTTCGAACTTAAAGTCATAAATGGTACTCTCCACATTTGTGCCAAATTCCATCAAAATCGGGTGTTTCTTTCAAAAGTTATCGCGGTAACGGACACACACACACACATATATATATATATATATATATATATATATATATATAGATATATATATACATATATATAAATTTGAACGAATAGTGATTTTGGCATCTGGGGACCTCAAAACGAAAAGTTATCATGGTCTCGGGCTTAAGTCTTACCATGTCACCTACGGTAATAGCTTCTTCCCTATAGGGGAAATTCGCTAAAAGAAAGCCATACGTATAATTCTTAACCTTAAGCCGAAAACTTCAGTAAAAGAACATTTTAGATCTCTAATATAATGACAGTTTACGGGATATATGTTTTTGAAACAATTTTGTCAGTAAAATCTAGATCAGAACATTTAAAATTAATGGGAGATAACCATAATTATAATACAAGAAATATGAACAAATTTTGTCTAAATTCTCATAGATTAGAACTTTGTAAAAAGAAGCCAACATTCATAGGTTCAAAATTTTATAATAAAATCCCAAAAGATATTAGATCTGCAGCTACTTTATCTGAATTCAAGAAAAAGCTCAAATGTTTTCTTGTCAATAAGGCTTTGTATTCTTTTGATGAAATTTGATTTGATTACTAGAATAAGTAGCCTTATAATTGTATTATTTTTAATGTTTAATTATGAATAATAATAAGATTCGTTTTGTTATGACACCATTCATGTATATTTGTGTATATAATGAATAAAGAAAGTTTGAATTGAATTAAACTCTCGAGACAAATAGGATGAAGGCCTGTGGTCTTCACTAGATTAGGCGATGACTAAAATAAATAAATTGCATTAGTTTGATAAGATAATTCAAGTTTTATACATCTAAACTACCGGTACTTGATTTAATATTCTTTTTAATATTTCCCAATAAAAAATAGCCGAAGGCGTTAAAACCACCCGTTACGTGTCTCCTGCACCCGAGAACACACGTTTATTACCGAGCACACATAAGATTTGCTGCTCTACACCTAAGATGTAAGATTTACGCTCTATGTAAGATTTATTATAAGAGTTAACACCGTTTGTTAGTAATCACCTTGCCATACAATATTAGAGAGACGAGGATGTATTTCTTGTACGCCTCCAACATGACGTGACTGACGGCGTACGCGGGCGTCGTGATCACTACCTCCAGGCAGTATAAAGCTTGTTCGTATTTCTTCAGTGCTGTGTAAATCATGCCTCCGTAGTAGTAGTAAAGAAGGAAGTGTTTACTGTTGAACTGGCTTCCCTGTGAAAAGAGTGGTTTATAATTATGTAATTTGGTTTGAGGTTAGTCTACATACAGCTCGAATGATTAAGCTCTACCAGTTAATTCAGCTAAGTATAGTATCATAAGAAGCACATGGATTAAACGTAATTTTATCATGAAGGCTCAGAAAAATCTACCATACAAAAAAAAAACATAAAAGTCGTGCTGTGAGCAGCAATAAAATCTTGTAGATTTAAAAATTTGGAATATATTACCAGTAAGGTTCAATGCATTTTTGTCCACAGAGTCAAAATTATCTATTCAATAATAAAAAATATCAAAACTCTATTAAACAAATTGATAGTAAAATGATAATCGTATTAACAGTTTCGCTGTGTTTAACATGTTTAAACATAAAAATCTCATATGTTTCAATGTTGAGCCATGACCCCAGATTATGGGTCACCCACGCAAAATTCAGTATGTTAAATTATAATCACAGTCCAACTCCCAAGGAATCCAACTTCCTTGAATCTTTTTCAACCTACTATGTAACATACTTGGCAGTTAACACTTGCTGTGTAACGGAATACATAAAAAATGCCAGCTTTTATAATAATTTATAATCAACTTTTATTTAATCTCATATATAAAAGCATAATTTATTAGTTTAACATTGCAGATATAGTATCGTAATAAAATAGTTTAAAGCTTTCCCTGTCTCAAAATATGTTATCTGAAAAATAACAAGAAGACAAACTAACACAGCATTAAAGAAAATTTGCTAAAATTCCAAATAAAATAAAACATACAAATGATTGACATAGGGATGAGTCGATTCCAATTTTTTTCGATTCCGGTGCCGGTTCCGATTCTTACAAATCGATCCCGGTTACGATGCTTCCAAATCGATTCCCGATTCGCGATTCCAATTCCATTGATTCCTAATAACAGGTGAAATAGAAAAGTAATGGTTTAAAAATTATTAAAGACAATAAGTTAGTCAGTAATTGATTTTTATTTAATAAATTCAGACAATCAGTTGGATGGTGATTATTTTTTATAAATAAACTTACAAAAATAAATGATGATAAAAAAACTACCTAAGTTGAATTGCATGTTTATTTTTCATATAATTGTTATGATTTAAGTTAGGTACATAAATCTCCTAAGATATTTTTTGAGATTGGTTTTCCTGTGTTATAAAATAATCACTTTTGATGTTAACTATTCTTGACCGATAAAAATATATTTGTAATGTTAATTTTAAATTTAGGGTTTTAATTTTTGCATACAAGTTATAAAGTAATTTTTTTAAATAATTAATTTTGAATGATTGCAGATCAACGTTTTTAAATATACTGTAACGTTATTTAGCAGCTTTTTGTAGTTAATTATCAAACTAATTTTTAATGCAATTTTTACATAATTACATATTATACTGATGGTAATAGTATAGGGGGGTATATTGCACACCCCTATAGAAAATTGCCATAAAAAAAGCTCGGCTCGAGAAAGCTTGAAGCTCGAGAACTTAGAAAAAAAACTTGGCTCGGTTCGGCTCGAGTCAGAAATCACTATTCGCACACCCCTAAGTGAAACTAACATTAAATTATGTAAAAATTCCATCAAAAATTAGTTTGATAATTAAATACAAAAAGCTTCTAAATAACATTACAGTAGATTTAAAAACGTAATGATCTGCAATCATTCAAAATTAATTATTTAAAGAAATTACTTTATAACTTGTATACAAAAATTAAAACCCTAAATTTAAAATAAACATTACAAATATATTTTTATCGGTCAAGAATAGTTAACATCCAAAGTGATTATTTTATATCGTTATACTTATATCCTTTTAATATAAGTTAAATCAGGACACTCAGCAGCTAACCATATTGTAAATATAATCACTGTAACCTATCATTATATCTTATTGTATTCACAGAAATAAATTATCCAATAATCGTAGGCCTGGCTTACGTTGTATCTAACCTCTATCACCTAATAGACTTAACCTATTATATCTGTTTCTGAAACAGAAGGTTTCAGAAGCAGAAGTCTTGGTGGAAGAGGATCGTCAATGCAGTATTCTTCCATCACTGACATAACAACTTGATAGCCTACAATTGAAAAATGAAATGATTTCAACTGACGTTTATTCACAGATTCAAATAATCCCGCGGCGTTAACAATATATGATTTTAATCACACAGCTGTAGCGAAACAAAACACTGCGCCAATTTGATTGTGTCTTGCTCTTGGTTAGGCGAACATAGAGTATAATAAAGTATAACCTTGTAAATAATATAACCACCGGTCTTATAACGTGTGTGACGTGACCATTTAGAATTTTGATAAAATCCTTTGATCTTGTGAATCTCGCAATTAGTGATTTTGATTTGTAAAGTATTAAAACAGCGATGTGACAATATTTGTTAACTTTAATAACTACAGTATAAATTACAGTTATATTTCTATTCGCTTTATTTCTTAAGAACAAAGAACTTTATATTCTACATCAATTGACGATTTTTTAACAATACAATTTTTGGAAAGTACTATTTCGGCTGCACACCAAAACGCCGTCATGATTTGTAGTTCATCACCTACAACCTTGTCCCTGGTCATTGGTCACGCTAAATCATTATTACATTATAACTATCTTCCCTTAACGTCTTAAGACAGTTTTTCAATCAACAGTGTTGTCAGACGTGGTTTCAGACATCAGGAAACTATTATTGTGTAGTGTACGAAATTGTAAGTTGCAGTAGAGACTGTACCGCTGCAACAGTTAGAAAATGTGTTTTCATGGATTTTAGTTTTTTGCTGGGGCACTTTTTCTGGAGAAGTAAGTTTGTTGTATTAATTATTATTAACCGTGAAATATTGCACAACTCAACTGGGCAATGGCAACATTGTACTGCAAACAGAATTGTGTAGATGTCCTCTTAATATGATTTTTGAACGTAGAGAAAGTAGATCCATTGTATTGGTTTAAAACAATTTTACTTTTATATTTCGTTATTTTTTTTAAACGAAGGACCGAAAGCACAGCATTGCTGGATTATATCTGTTATGGAGCTCTACTGATGCAAATTACGAGAATTCTAACATTGATTATTGGAAGTTTTTGCTTCAAATTTACTTTTGTAAATTACTCTTTTCACTAGTCGGCGATTTAAATATTTGGCTTGAACTTCGAGCTTTTTTCCAAATCTCGAAAAAGCTCGAAGCTCGAATACTCGCACACCCCTAGTTTCACTAGTATACTGTAGTAATATAGAAAAAGAAAATCTGTTAGAAAGTCTGTTTTAACATTCAATAAAAATTCATAATTTATAGGAAAGTAAGTAGTATTTATAGTATTATTTATAGTAGTATAGTAGTATTTATAGTTGTTGTAAGTAAGATAATGACGCAAAGAAATAATGTTGGTTAGTCGACTGATTTATTGCTTTCAACCGGACCCCACTCCTCCCCTTCCGTCTTGTCTTCCTTCATTATCTCCAAGGTAAGATTTTCTGCCCCCAACCCAAATACTCCCCGTGCCCTTCTCTTACTTATCTTTCTTTACCTTACCTTTAATATGAGCTAAAAATAGATTTTAGGCGTATTTTTCTGTATTTCAGTCATATATTTTGTTAAACATTAGTTTACGGCATAAATCTGAGTAAACGGCGGGAGTAGGTATGCAATTTACAACTACTCAAATTTTTGTTGGTTAGCGGCATAAATCTGGGTAAACGGCGGGAGTATCAACGGCCTGGAATCGATAGAATCAGAATCAACTTCGGGCCATCAATTCTCGATTCCAATTCTAAGCCTGAGAATCGGTGGAATCGAGAATCGACAATTGGAATCGACTCATCCCTAGATTGACATCAATCTTGAACGTCAACTCACTTCCTCACTAATTGTGGTTATGTCCGTGTCCAAAAACTCCAATGCAGGTTTGAAGCACTTGGCGTAAAGACAGAGCTGACAGAGATCTGCGTGGATGGATGTCAGCTGGGCCTCTGAGGTCTGGATCTTGCGGATAGCCAGCTTCAGCAGGGAGATGCCGCGGATAGCCGCGTTCATTTCTATCAGGATTCTCGTCAGCTGGTGACACAAACTGGCATCTGGAATATTATCAGAAGAAAACAAATATATGTTTAATCTCATTTTAGTGGGCCCGAATAATCTTCAAATATAAAAAACAAGGGTTTTAGGAAATTTACTAAAACAACATAGGGTATTTTTCCTGCAATTCAAAAAATATATTTCATATGCTTTAGTACAAGGCTTTGTTAACATTTTTTTTTTATTTCATAACACTGTCCTTAGTATCGGTTTAAACAGTAAACTTAAGAGTCGTTTTCGACATTTAAAACACTCTTCAAAAATGAATCCAACCGTTAATTGGATGGGAAATCTACCGTACCAAATTTGAGCGAGTCATGGTAGTAAAATCTTATCACAGACATGTTTGTTATACTTTCTACACAAATGAAAATTATGAAAATATTAACAAACCCCTATGGGCTGTACTTTATTGGATTACAGTTTCATGGTCACTGTCTGTTGAGGATTTTATATCTGTTCATGTTCAGAAAACTAACTATAGGGCCTACACATTTTTAGTGGTATTACAAATTCAATCACCTCGGGAAGCAGCCAAAACAACAATTTAGTACCTAATTTAGATTTTCATAAAAATCTAAACTTAGAAGAATTTTCTCGTAACTAGGATAGAAAACTAACAGAGTATCCTATTTAGAAAACGATGAATCTTTACTCAAAACATATATAATTAATTTCTAAATCACTTAATCACTGTGTAAGACGCTGACACACCTAGGTGGTATTTTAAAGTGAATTTTAGAAATAATTTTAAACTGCTCTATTGTGCATGATGGTAAATACAAATATAAGATGTACAAATACCACAAAGAGTACAATGATTTAACTTTGACTGACCGTAGTGATCTCCTTCAGTTCCAATGACAGAATGGGAACAACGAGAAAATCGTCCTCTCATTGGGCCTGACGATCTGAGTGACTTATATAATTCATATATTTGCATATTCCTTATAATCTTATTTACTGTTGACGAGAGGAAAGAAGACCCCTGGAATCTGGCCTACACAAATATTGCAGGTCCATATGGTCACTAAGCTAGCGCTTTATGCTGCATTTATTCATTGTTACATTTTGGTAAGTGCCTGCTGGCACCATGATACCGAAACAATACTACCTGTATGGCGTTTTGACATAACTATAAACATGGACCGCCAACAAGGGGTTTTCTTTCCTCTCGCTGACAGCACTATATTTTGAGTGAAGTGTAAGGATAAACATATTTTAAGGTTTTATAAGTCTTATTTTTCACATCCTTCAATTATAACCGTGTGGACACATAAAGATAGGCTGAGGAGGCATAATCCTCTGTTGTTGTATTGTAGCTATAAATCATGTTGTTGCGGACCTAACAACAAGTCCCAAACCTGACCAAGCGTCAGGCTTCACTAAATAAAAATGTAAACCTATGAGATATATTTTAATAGGTAGAAGATGTGTGATATTGCAACACTCGTGAATCTTAACACAATACACTACAACAACAGACAGTTACACTACAGTGCTTCTAAGGAATAGGTACTTCACCATGTAATTTAATTTAGAGTAGATTTAATTCAAAATCTAAGATAACCTCCATAATCTAACTATTATCCATTCAACCACCGAAGTCATAAATAAGGCCATAAAAGACACTCACACATCTCTGTAGCGAATCGCACTTGTTCTCCGTTGCAGCCTATTATGAACTCCTGGACCTGGGTGAAGAGTATTTCGTGGTAATCCGTAGGTGCACTGCTGCCCCCGGCCCCCGCAGCAGCGTTGGTGGGGGCCGGCGCCTGCGGGGGGGTCGTAGTGCTGGCAGGCGGGGGCAGATTTAGCTTCACACACAGCACTGCCAACATACCTAGAGAGTGTTGTTGCAAGTCCAGCATCTCCAGTACCTAAAACCAAGTCAGTTTTTCTTCAGGTAATACTTCAAAGGCCATAATTGTTCACTAAATATAAAGTCGGAATTAATGATTGATGCCCAGCTTCGAGAAATCCGGATTTATCTAAATCTGAACCGGCCATCCGCCACAATAGTCTGGATTTCTGAGAGTCTACTGTGATAGCCTAGTGACAAATGAAGTTCCAATACAGAACCTGTGACAGAGTCTTCAAGATTTTGTTCAGGATTGATCTAACAGCTCACAGATTGTAAAAAAGCAATGATTCGGACCACTACTCTTCCCATCTTATTCTAAATTACAAAAAAACATAATTTTTATATCATCATTTTAAAGCATAGGCCTATTATGATTAGGCCTATTTTGGGTTTTACTGTATACTATTAGTTAAGTTTAACTGACTGTAAGCAACCACTAGAGAGGAATCGGGGTGGGGGGTCGTAACCATCTCTCTCGCACTACCACTCTCCACTAAAATCTGCGGACCTTGACAAGATCTGTGTCACCAATCTAATTCAACTTGTACTCTAAAAAAGCCTTTATGTGTTTTACTCAATGTATTGCTTAAATTATATTTTTTAGTTTGATGAGGGCCATTTTCTTGTAACAAGCATTTTGGGACGAGTAAATACCAAGTTGAAAGTAAAAGTAAATGTAAATTAAAATTTGCCAAAGAAACGTTTAATACTTTCATAACTGTGAATTATGGATCAAGTTACGTACTGTGTCCAGTTGGGGCCCGTTACGCATCAGCACCTCTGTTGATTTGCTCAACATATTTACCAGGTCCCGAAAGTTACCTGGAACAATTAAAACAGGCTACTGAGACATTCAATATAGGTAAGTGACACATTTACCTGATAAGCGTAGGTAGGCCTAATAGCTTATCAGGCATTACAGCAGGTACAAAGTAATGTCTTAATAGTATAATTAAATTAAATGTGCCCTACTACTAGACCTACTACTAGAATTACTTCCATACTAGAGGACCTAGGCCTACCAGAAATAAAAACTTAAAATCTTGAATTAATTAAACTTAAGTTAGTCAATGGACTTACATTTTCCACAACACAATGTAAGTCATGCTCTGGGTCGCGGGCCTTTGGCCTGACAAACTGCCGCCTACACATGGGCGGATTTACGGAAGTACGCCACACCCCCACATTTTCGGTATTTTTTTTTCAAGTCAAAGAAAGACTAATTGCCAAGCAAGATGATTCACTCTCACGAGATGTTAATAACTCATCCCAAATCATTCTTGATTCTTTAAAAAATAAGGGAATTTCAGCTACTTTGCTTGGTCAGTCGTTTAATGGAGCATCCAAAATGTCAGGTGTTAAGAATGTAGGCTAAATGGAATACTCCATACCCTCCGGTATGTTTGGACCCTCAAAGATCAAAACCTAAACCCGCCCATGCGCTAGATTATAAACTAAAACAGGCTATCATAGCTGCTGGGACTTGGAGCCTTTTAGCCTAAGTCACTTATAAGAGAATATTCCTGTGTTTTTGTTGTAACCAATTAGGCCTATTGTAATTTAAATTAATTATAGAAAAATGTCAGTTAAATAGGCTCAGTCAGAACTAAAAATATCCTTTTTTTGAGGAAATTTACATTCAAAACCCCCTATATAGGAAAATTTTCCTCTCTGGGGGATTTAAGTAGGTAGGCCTAATACGCTTTTTTGGAAAATTTATTCTATTATAGAAACAATTCCATTTTTAGCGAATTTCCCCTATAGGGAAGAAGCTATTACCGTAGTCGGCATGGTAAGACCTAGGCCCGGGACCATGATAACTTTTCGTTTTGAGGTCCCCAGACCCCAAAAACACCATTCGTTCGAAACTGTATATATATATATATATATATACTATATATATATGTGTCCGTAAGCACGATAACTCTCATAAAAATTATCCGATTTTGATGAAATTTGGTATAAACGTGTAAAGCAACATTTATGTTCGAAAACCAGCCAGATCGCTCTATCCGAAGGGGTATTTTGGGGGGGGGGTTTGTACCCCAAAAATGGGTTTTTCGAATTTTTTACATATAATTTTGGAACTAGTCAAATTTTACTTTTTTCCATTAGATTCATCTTAAAAAAACACACAATTTGGTATTTTGATCATTTCTCTACGTCAATTGGTTACCGAGATATTGAAAGTGCTAAACACAGTACGTTGTCTAATGTTATTCTTATGGAGAAAAATAAAAATTTTATAAGTATCTCGCTTATTTATGAACGTATACTGACGAAACTTGGTATACGGCTTCATCTGGTTGTGGACCATTGATATTTGCTCAAACAAATTTTTTACCAAAGGCTCCCGTAGCAGCAGACCTGCGTACTCAGCCCCATGTTATTCTTATGGAGAATAAGTAACGTGTTATCTGCCTTCATTATGAAAATAAATTAATGAAATTTGGTATGTGGCTTTACCTACATGATATATATTGATATTTGTATGAAACCCCATTTTTTGTGTTCCTTGCTTCAGCAAACCTGCATACTCAGCCGCCATGTTATTCTTATGGAGAATAATTAAAATGTCATAAATCGTTTATTTATGAATGTATATTGATGAAACTTGGTATGTGGCTTTATGTGGTATTAAGATACATATATATGCATTGGAAATTTGCTGAGTATGCAGGTTAGCTGCTACGGGGGTATTATCTAAATTTTCTTATTATCAAACCCCGGAATCTAACCAGGCCACCTAGATTGACTGGATTTTATTTTGTTTTGACATTAAACTTTCCTAACTTCAGCCTACTAAATAGTATAATTGTTTGATTGGAAAAATAACTAGGCTACATTTTTGTGATCATGGTAAAATTCCGCACAATCTTAAAAGTAAGCCTACACACACCGCTAGATTTTTTATTTGTTCTCATTTTCCAGGTTTTTGCCAGAAAACTACCATTTCCGAGATCAGTTTGTTATTTAGAACAAATTAGGCCAACCACTACTTTTTATCGAAATTCAAGTGGTCACTATAAATTAAAAATTACCAAGTCCTGTTAGTAGAATACTAGGATTACCCTAAAGAAAACTATAAAACATTACAAAAGGATACCATGAAACGGCAGTTGCATGCTAAACGGTTAGTTTGGTTACAGGCCGATTTGAAAGCCAGTCACACTAGGATGCTCAGAGGGAGAGCATTCGGGTACACCTGCTAACAGCCCTCACGGCGACCCGACTCGTGGCGCTGCCACATAAGTGCACCCTCCGATTCCAGTCATCCTTCTTAAGTGTTTTAGTTTTCTGTGCTGGGATGAATATTGATTGGAATGGAACAGAACTTAATACCACAGATGAACAATATAACTTTGTTGCCACCGGTTTCTCTCCTCTTATTTGCCAGGACATTTTCCTTCATCCCTCCCTCCAGGTGAAGTCTCACTACGCTAATTTTTGCTGGATATTTTAATTCCTTGCACTATATAAGTAAACTAATAGACCTACGACTACAAAACTTTAAAATAGTTTATAAAAAAAATTAAATCCATTATTCTTTCAACTTACCTTGCTGGGAATAGGTTCGAACATGATTTACAAACTGCTCCAAAGGAGACGCCATAACATGAACTGTGTCACTCAGGGCAAATATAATTTGTTAATTGTAATTTACAAATAACTTTTACAATTTAAATACGATGATCAGTTGTTAAGAGGCAAAAGGAATAACTTAAATAGATCAAAATATCTTCATGAATTCAAAGATACTACCACTACCTACTGTTCCAACTTTAAGGTTATGTTATTCTCTGTTCTCCTTTTTCTTTTCTCTCTTTTTGCCAGAGACTGATGGCTTGAAATTTGTCCATGAAGTTTTAATGTTCTCTATTTTTTTGCACTCATTCCATTCCTCATAAGACTGTAGATTTTTGGGAATAGGCGATAGGTCATATTGGTTTTGTTTGTAATAGGTTTTCTGGATCACACTAAAAAAATGGGTGGGATGAGTGAGATACATATAAATAAATATCATGGTTAGTCAAAAGGTATTCTTGTCATTTTTGATATCACGAAATATCTATTTTGTTAATTAATGTATTGTGTATTGGTTAGTAAATAGACGGGAATATACTCAAGGAAGTTTATATCGTATGAACTAGTTAGGACGGTAATGTTTAGGTATCGACTTCTCTGCCAGGGGACTTTATAAAAAATTAATGTAACTTGAAGTAGAGGAAAAGTTAAATTCAGATTTAGTATAAAACAATTTAGAATATAGGTTTTTATTTCAGTTTATTTTGTTTTAATCCCAAATTACTACCTGTTTAATTGTTATTATTGTATATTCTCTAGATTTTTTAGCCTAAAATTAAAAGTTGGTAAAAAATTGTTATTTTCGTTTTATTTAGAATACTGTACTTCGAAGTAAAGTTTCTGGGTGTCCAAATTGACGGAAATTGAAAGTTCAACTCTCACATTGATTCGGTTTGCAAAAAAACTCTTCAATTATATTTGTCTCACTCTTTCAAAATTTACAGACAGTGAAGTTTTATTAGCAGCATATATACTATCTTACACTATATAGCATATACTATACTTAGATCGGGATAAAAGGAAACTTTGTCGGTGATTACTCCTACAGTGATTATATTTTGCGTCAGCGTTTTATTCAGTGATTTAATGATACACTCACAACGTCATCCAATCATTCAGGACTAGATTGGGATGTAAGGAAACGTTGTCAGCGATTGCTCCTACAGTGATTATATTTTGCGTCGGCGTTTTATACAGTGATTAAGTAATACACGCACACTCACAACGTCATCCAATCATTCAGGACTAGATTGGGATGTAAGGAAACTTTGTCGGCGATTACTCCTACAGTGATTATATTTTGCGTCGGCGTTTTATACAGTGATTAAGTAATACACTCACTACGTCATCCAATCATTCGCTATTTCTATGCCCGGTTCTAGCTTTGAATATACAGAGTATGTTTATGGTCAATGTATAATCACCCTAAGTAAAACCATTTTTCTTCCTACATTAAAATTAAACATGTTATTTCATGTTACATAGTCATGAGCCATGTTTTACAAAACTTGTCGACGTGGTACGTTAGTAACTTGGCAATTAAAGGACTTGCTTTTTAACTAAAAATAAAATAATAAACTAATTTGTTAACTAATAAAGGATATTAAATATATTATATATACTATACTAAATATAAAACTAAACTAAGGTGGTTTATGGTAACCGCTAATTATTCCTATAAAGCTTGGCAGATGTGCGATATTTCTTTACGGTATTGATTCTTCATTCAAAAAAGACAAACTACGAAAATATAAAAGTCAATTATTCAAATCATGCATTTAAATATAATTCACCACTTAAATCAAAATACGATTATCTTCGTTCAACTAAATAAGTATCTTTTAGTTACTCCAATACAAAGACTATTAAATGGCCTCGGCCTAAGTATAGGGCTTAGTTTTAGTGTGTTCGTTAGTTGCAGTTGGCGGGCCGCGATCTGTGTTGTTGTTGTTGTCACCACAATGCCTGCACAGGCTATAACGCAATCTCGACACACTCTTGAGTTGCGCTTGCAGTCAAGACCTGCAGGCGTTCAAGTTATCTACACCTTTTCGTAACACATTTTGTTTTTGGAGCTACTTTTTGAATTATTTCATGTTTACTGTTACTAGATTTATCAAAAGACTCCATTTATTGAGACCTTATATAATTTAAGGTTGCATTTTTTGTGTGTATGCTATCTTTACAATATTTTATGAATAAACTGTTTTGGACTCTGTTCAAATTCATCGTAGGAAACCTCCTTTACGTATTTAAATAAATTATTTTGTTATTTATATTTTGTGTCGTATGATTATGTAATGTTTAATATATGTTTTGTGATCCTGTTGTGGTTTGTAGCTAAAACCGAAATAAAGATTAAAAAACTATTATCGCTTTGCCAACAGCTTTGCTTGTTCCCCTGAACCTGATTTTAATTTTATACAGCGATCACATAGTGTAAAGTAAAAAAATACACCGCTGATAAAAAATAAATAATTTATATTACAATCTGTTCACTAAACTATAGAACAATTAGTACAAACTAGTGGCTTGAAGGGGCCATAGCCCCTAACCTTACTCCAATACTCAGCCTAATCTGATTTGAACACATGTCAGTTAAAATAGATTCTTAATCACATGTTTTAGTGTAAACAAAGCAGACGTTTTTAATTTCCTATAATTTTCTTATGGAGGATTTTTTACGTTATTTCTCGTTTGCTGGTAACTTTATAGAGATGCTGTTATTTTTCCCGAGTCCTTGGGATCGAGACCTTCAATTTGAGCCGTCTCCCATCATCCTGCGTTTTGCCAAACTCCCACAATTTTGACTACAGAATTATATATAAAGATTAGAGACTAAAAATAACATGGGCAGTGATTAGTCCAGTTACATCTCTAGCATACAAACATAAACTGAGAGAAACTTTTAGATTAAAATGTAAGATATTTCTAACACTTTTCAGCCTATTGATTGGCTCGCTATTAAAACATGTGGATGCGGTTTTATATAATCCCGTCCTTAGGGTTCCGCCCCACTGGCTCCAACGTTGAGAAAAAATCTTTCATCCTTATGGAGAAAAGATCTCCCCAGGTGTTTCCGAAAAAGACCACTGGAAACTGCTCCAGGACCATGCTACGTTGAGGGGGACCAACAAATTTTGGATAAGTTTTTTCCTGCCAATTTCATGGCACCATCCCACTGTCCCGAAAAGTTGGCATGTTATTCTTATGGAGAAAACATGTTATATAAATGGTACGAAACCGCTCCTTTAAATTGTTCCCGCGGACGACACCACGATGTTGATGACCAAAATTCTGAACTAAGGAATCACTGCCATTTTCTATCACTTCCGGTCGTCCAATTTTGACTATGGTACAATTAATTAGTTTTAAAAATCTGCATCTCTAATCTCTAAAGATGTCCCCATGTTAGATACACACCCCCCTCCCCCCACCATTACCATTGCGCTCCGCCGCCTGAGGTGCCATGTTATTCTTTGCATCTTTTTGCATAATTTTGGTAAATTTGTATTGATCTTAAGACGCTGATACTTCTTTTTACATCCCGACCTAACCAACCAACTAACTATACCAACGAGTTCTCTAAAACTTGACTTTGATCTTGTGCTATATAAAAACCGTTTTTTCCGTTTTTTGACCCTGTACTAATGTATCCTACACAGTGGCGGACTTACCATAAAGCACATTAGGCACGTGCCTAGGGGCGCCGCCTTTGAGGGGCGCCCGGCCGCGGCGGCGGGCGACGCGGCGGCAAGCGGCAGGCGGCGGGCGGCGGGTGGCGCGGCTGTCACTGTGTTACCAGTACCTGTGTTTCTAGTCAGTGGCGGACTTACCACAAGGCACCCTAGGCACGGACAGATATTTTACATAGGTTTGGGAAAGTAAGCGAGACTCTCCAAAGTGTTGATACGTCCATTGAAAGAGCAAACCGACTCTATGATTCTCTTGTAGAATATATGGACTCCTTTCGTGATATGTTTGACGTATACGAAAAAAGCAATGGCTCGATGTGGATGGTGTGAGAGTGATTATGACACTTCTTCAAAATGCTTTCAGAATAGAAAACGTCGTCCTGATGAAGATAGTGGAGACGAAGTCGTCCTTACAGAGCGAGACAAGTTTAAAGAGGAAACCTTTTATGTTATCACTGACAGACTTAAAAGTGAATTACTAAAAAGAAAAGAAGCGTACTCTACAGTAGCTGACAGATTTTCAGTCTTTTCTGACCTTACACAACCATCAGTAATTTTAGATCATGCAACAAAACTGCAAAACCTTTACGATACCGACCTAGAGTCATCATTTGGGAGTGAGTGCGTGCATTTTTAGAAATTGATCAAATGCAATAACGACAAATGCACACCTCTTTCTATGAGCACGTTCCTCAGAGCAGAGAACTTGCAGGATACATTTCCTAGTGTAGATATAACTCTGAGAATGTATTTGTGTACTGCGGTTAGCAACTGTTCTGCAGAAAGATCATTTTCATCATTAAAGAGGATTAAGTCATATCTACGTTCTACCCTAAAGGAAGAAAAATTTAATTCTCTTGCAATTCTGAACATTGAAGCCGAGATCCTTAATGATGAAGATTTTGGATTTGAACAATTAATAGAAGAGTTTTCTGTTATTAAAGCAAGGTGCAAACGTTTAATGTAAGAACATACTTTCATAATTCCTTAACAGTTTTGTTTTCGTAGTAAACCTGTTAAACAATACTTTATATTATATTCCACATATAAAGAACATTAATGATAATTTATCATTAATTTTATCATTATATTGCATTTCCGTTATATTAAAAAGGAAAATACGTGTTTAAGGGAATTTCTCCTGTTTGTGTTAAAAAAGTATTACTTCTTAAAATCTTAAGAGTAATAAATCAAACTTAACAAACCTTGTGAGCTGTCTTATTTTGGATCTTCTTCACCAACAAATGTGAAAATTAAGGTATGAATATTTTCATATTATATTACTTTAAATATAGTTCATTATTATAAATATCATTATTATATGATACATGATGCTATTACATTAAATAAATACCTAGCAGATATATATTAATAAGTGCATAGAAATAACGTACTCATATTGTACTATGACTTTCTTGGAAAAATGCATTAATAAGCGTGCTAACAACGGGAAATTGAATATCGCCTTTAAGTTGAAACCTTTCCTTTTTTCCCGAAACACAAAGTGGCGGCCGACCGAACGGGCCTAGGGGTCATAGGGGCCTAGGGGTGGCGCCATAGGTGAGTCCCTACAGCATCATGTGAAGACCCCAAACAAATTTAATATTCCTATAGGGCAATAAGTGTTATATTTTTACTTAGCCCCAAGAAAATTGTCATAGAGTTAACTTTTATATATCAGTAACTAGATATAGGGCATTTCGTCTCTCCATCAATTTTGTTTTCATAATATTAATAGTATGGCAAATTTGTAAGCTTACTTTTAAGCTTCTTAAACATTAAACCTAAAAATACAGGCGAAGTCTTCATTACAAAATACAGGCGAAGTCTTCATTACAAAGTACAGGCGAAGTCTTCATTAAAAAATACAGGCGAAGTCTTCATTAAAATATATAGGTTTATTTTCTAATTGACTGTGTAGAATTAATATATTGAGTTGAATTTGCATGTATTTCCATTGAAGGGCAAGACAAAATTTGTATGTGAAAAATGATTTGGACTTCACTCCTTAAACAGCCTAGTTCCTCCGAACCCCAACGTCTAGATGTACAAAATGTAGCGTAGTTGATGTAAAATAAAATATATATTGCATCCAAGTGTAAAGTAAAGGCATACATATATATATATATATATATATATATATATATATATATATATATATATTTCTTACAGTCTTTCACACACATTTTTTTCTGTGTTTACAAAATTGCACGCTATGCTGTAAAATGATCAAATCCGATAGAAAAATATCACTGCATTTTAAGACCTTATGAATAATTATTTCAACATTTCGGCAATTTGTACCCAATTTTTCAAAATACATCAAAGGCTAATCGTCCAGAATATCTTACCCCACTGGCCCATTACAGTGATGACCCCTGGTATATATAGACATCAGAGAGCGCGGCCGATCCAGTGTTGACAAATGACCGGGTAAATCGCTCTCTTATCTCTCATGACCCCTGATAATACGGCTAGGTGACATTAAGCTGATAAAAATACGTTTCTACGCCTCTTGTATCAGTTTAGAAGCTTTCTGCTTTCATATTTTACCACGCTTTACGTAGTTTTTTTACTAACAATTTTTATAGTCAGTATGCTGTTGACTGAGGAATTGTTTAATTTAATTATTTTAATAATTATTTTAATAATTTTCGCAACCATCCAATGTTTACGTAATACTTTTGTAGAATAAAAATATGGAAATAAAGAATAATTTGCAAGTATCATACATAAAATAAAAACTATTGCATAGAAAAATAAAAATTATAAATTAACAATTTATCTTGCACAGGATGCATTCCTAAGACAAGACAATTCCAAAATTTGGCCTCATATAGACTTTGTTAAGATTTATGGCAAATACAACAGCGAGAATGTGTTTTATCGTGATTTGAACGTAATCAATTCCGCAATTTCATTACATACAGGTGTAACAAATAAATTTGCATTAGCAAAAAAAAAAAAAAAAAAAAAAAAAAAAAAAACAGTATTAGGCCTCGTACAGTTTACGAGGTGAGTAGTTTTAACTATCTGTATACGTGACATGTAATACAGTATGTGGAAGTCATCTTATAACAGAGGGTACAAATTTAACTAAAGCTTGTGCTCTTTATTACAAAATATAATATATTTTCTAAGGGGCCATACACATATTACGTAACGCATTTTTCGTCATTTCAGACCCCCCTCCCCCATGTAACGCACTATAACGCTTGAGCAACCCCCCCGTCCCCCCCTATGTGTTACGTAACTCAATCGTAGGAGGCCTTAAAACAGCTTAAACCTTTTAAACATGGTTATATTAGCAATTTGGAGAATGGGTTTCAATGAATCATTAAACTTGAAATGACTTTCTTTTAACAACATTTTGTATAACTTATTTCAAAGCAAAATTTATGCAAACAAACAAGACCGTTACTATCTCAGCTAAAACGTTACAAATTTAATTTATAACTAATACAAATACAAAACACCTTAAACAACTTAAGATGTGGACGGCATTGCTGTATCCAGTCATGATTTTACACTCTAAAACAACACAAATCATAGGTGTAAAGCAATACAGAACTTACTCAAAACATGTTATGTATTCATTTTTAGTTTAACTGTTATTAAAATAGTATTGACAGAAGTATTTGTATATAACAAACTGTAACTTTAATTTAGATATAAATTTGATTATTTTTTTTAATTTTGGACGATTTATAACAATATCAAAAGTTACGGGAGTGCGCCAGCACTTAGGGTTAATATGTGTGAGTTACGTAACGCTGATCCAACCCCCTCCCCCATATAACGCAGCATAACGCTACGCCATACCCCCTCCCCCCTTAAGTGCGTTACGTAATATGTGTATGGCCCCTAAGTATACATTTCTATATAAACACAAATTAATGTTTCTCTGTTTATCCTTTATGCGCTCTTGCACCACTCATCTGATTGCGATAACTTTGCAGTCATTTAGGAAACCTCAGGACGCTTTATAGTCAACCTAATCCACTAATCAAAGTCCAACTAATTTTAAATTTTTAAATGATTAAATAATTAAATAATACACATAACAATATGTTAGAGCACTATGCATATTCCCATCACTGAGACAATTACCTTCAAAACAAGCTTTTCAAATTTTTTTAGCGTTTGCCGTTCTTTAGAAAAAGTTACTTTACAAAATTAACAAAAAAAAGGTTTTTGGGTTAAGTAAAAATTCTGAAAACATACAAACTAATTCAGAATGTTGTATAAACGTTTAAATAAAGTTAATGTTATAATTAAATTATAATAATATTATTATATATTATAATAATAATAATTATTATTATTATTAAATTATAATAAGTTATAATTAAACTAATTAAATGTCATAAATAAATTAATGTTTAATTAACGTTTGATAAAATTCTGACTTTTGGTTTACATTGTACGAATTTTCAAAGTCACAAGATGGTTTTTGAAACTCTAAAAACACCGCTCTTTTACTTTCCGACTGTCATACAACTTTTTATCAACGAGCTAAAAAATGTTTATTTTTATTGGAATACGTAGAATAAAACAAAGAAAACTTTAATGTACTCCGTGTTTTTCTAAGTAGTTTAGTTACTTTTCTAAGAGCTCCAAACTGTAGTGTCTAAACTTTTTTCTCTGACAGTAGGACTTCAGGGCTTCGCCCCACTGGACTTTGAAATTATCTATGTAAACCTTATGGAGTAATGATTTTATACAATGGTAACAATATTTTGAACAATGGGAAAATAAACGGGTATCAAAAGTAGTCAGGAAATCCCACGTGGACGAAGTAGTAACGAGTACCAGCTAGTTTCTTAATGTAGTATATATAGTCAACGATATTACACATCTAAGATATTTAGGCCATCCATATAATGTCAAACCATCCCATAAACCCTTGTGAAATCCATAGTCTGGCATTCATTAACCATATGCTTGAATGGTAGGTCTCGGTAAGAAAATCGGAGGGAAATATTATTTTGTATACGTAAAACCTATCCTAAGGCTAAATTAAATAAATTGTCAAGCAAAAAAACACATTTTTTCTCCCCCTTTACTTAGTATATGGAGAAAGTAAAACAACCCATATAATGGAACCAGACCCATATAACGTATGCAGACACACAACCCAAATGGTTTTCGTAAAAATATTGGTGGAAATATTTTGTTTTGTACTATTTAGCCCATATTACATAAACCTCCTGTTGTTAGCTATTCATAAATACAAATTATTAAATAAACAATAACTAAGCAAGCTGTACTGAGAAACCGTATCATTTTCACCTATGAATAAATGTTACAGTTATACATAGGATGCAAGGAGGTGATGGCATTTTTAAAAGAAAAAAACATAACTTATTCCTCAATCTGGAGTATGATAAATGAAGACAGACATGTGTAACAGACCGTCACGTCGTCACGGCCCTTGGCGGAGACGAAGCTTCAGATAGTATCAGAGGCGACCGCTCGGCCTGGGCGCAGCACTTCCGCCGGGTTTTTGTTGGGTTTACTTGTTGAGATATAAAAAAAGTTCGTTACTGGTTATTGATAATAATCTATCCGATAGGGAAATAGAATTAAATGTTTCTAGGAAGTACAATTTTGGTTACGTTTTAATTTGCAGAACTTTAATGGGTTTTAAGGCTCTTGTCCTAGTGACCTTAGGCTACGACTCCTAGCGACCATAGATAACGACACGACGCAGATTTGAAGGGCAGACCAAGAGCGGCAGTATTATCATGTATTATCTTATATATTTTTTCTCTAGCCTGTTTTTCTGTCAGTCCGCGAGATCTTCCTTATTCCTTTATCGAATTCAATGATTTATCCCTCATTTTAAGCTTATCAACGAAAAATAGACCCACAGTCTAAAAATGTACTGCTTCTCGGAAATTTTAATAATATGAAAGATAAATAAAAGAATAGTTTGTTTTGACAGGAGCGAAAATGTAAACAAAAGAACATCTGATCAGCTGACAATACTTGGTTCGTAGTGCGGAATTCCGCTAAAGTCAAGAGCATCAAATTAGGCGGGTGGGGGATTTGCAATGTTGCCATATGCGGGACTGGCATAACATGTCTAGGTCGAAAATCATGTGTTTTGGGCACGAACTGGCAACACTGAGAACACTGAGAGACCCATGCTGCCGCATCTTGCGTCCATAATGTAACAAATTATTAATATGTTACTATTTATAAAGTCATACATTTTGATATTTGTTTATATTTTCGTTAGTAAATATTGAAGGTCCGGTCTGCGATAATTATTTTGAATAGTTTAAAATAATCTACAATAGTATTGCAACTTATTACAACTGTAATATTGTTCTTATAACTGTTATTTTAATCCTTTGTTTAATTTGCAATCTTATGATCATCCTATTTTTTATATGTTTGTGTTTAACTTTTGCAAATATACTGTTGGGTTTAAAATTAAGTCTGACAAAAAATTTAATCTGAACAAATATTGATACCGGTACTAAAAATTCTTCTAATTAATCTAAATTAAAACTTTATAAGTTATCGCCTGTTAAGGACTAACTATGCATCACAAAAAGAAAAATACCCTGGAATTGCCTGCAAATAGC
The DNA here is from genome assembly GCA_963675035.1 of Allygus modestus. Classification (NCBI taxonomy): domain Eukaryota; kingdom Metazoa; phylum Arthropoda; class Insecta; order Hemiptera; family Cicadellidae; genus Allygus; species Allygus modestus. The sequence goes on from OY776115.1 coordinate 22,905,692, forward strand.
TGCAATGGCTAGGAGCCTAAAGACGGCCCACACACTATCGGACTTTTGCCCGTACAATACGTCAAACAAGACAACGGATCGAGCAGGAAGCAGAGCACGAATGTAGCAAAATTCCCTCCAAACTTAACATCGGATCGATCTTAAAAAAAAAAACGCAACGAGAGCGCTCAGTGCTCGGTCCGATGTCTTGTTCGATCGATGTACGGGCAAAAATCCAGTATTGTGTGGCCGTCGAGAACATTGCCCCGACGCCGACGATTCATTTGATCTCCGCCAGAAAACCAAATCCAAATAGTTTGCGTCCGGGCAGAAATCCACCATGGGCAGGTGGAACCGCGTAAGGGATATTGTAAAGGTTGGCCGTGTATATGTGGCTTTACACAAATGTGGCTCATGCAATATTGCTGCGGAAAACTACTTGACTCACGCAACATCCTGATTCTAATAAAATCAACAGTTGTCCTCTATTATGTAAGGTAATTTTATACCTTTACAGTATATGATATAATAATATATTTTATGCTTAAAATATTAGTATCAATTTTCTAAGACTAATGACCTAATTATTTTAAGTTAATAAGTTTTAAGTTTGATACTTTAGGATAGATAATATTTCGCAAACTTAAAACTCGATAAATTAATACAGCATGAAGCATTAAAATATACACAATTAAGCTAGGATTTTAATTCATCACGTAATATTTTTCTGTTTGAAGAGGAGACAATAATTATCGTGAACATTTCGTATCAACGAAGTCAGCTCTAATTCTTTTCCTAAATATGGTCACAGTTTAGTTCAGTTTTAATTCAAATCCAGATTTATTTAATCTGACAATGCTTGTTAAAGTGGTGGTAGACATCGGTCATAAAGCCTGCTTCACTGGACGGGGCACGGCATCGGAAGTGGGGATAACGCCGTGGTGTACCTCTACGCGATCTGATGACTCCTTTGGGTACTAAATGAATCTGTTAAGTATACAGAACCACTGATACGGAATTCCAGTTTGTAGTTTTATAATACATGCCAGCTGATTTTCTTAGAAAGAAAACACATCAGGATTCTGTAAACATGTGTTTTGGGGAAATCCACTCTGATATACTAAAATGTTAGCATTTAGCTTGCACAAACTGGCAACATTGCATAATCCCCCACCCGTCTAATTTGACGCTCCCGATTGTAGTATATGTTATAACATGACAGGCCGCATCAGCTTTTGAGGAAATAATTAATATACATAATTTGGGAATACAAGGAGATTCATCAGTTGCCCCTCCCCCTCAAATAATTTGAAGATCGTGTTATTGTAATTAATGAAAAGTAAAAATATCACAAACACAATTATTTTACCCCCCCCCCCTCCCACACTAATAAAAAAACTCCAAATATAGTAATAGTGTTTTCCTGAGGGGCCATTCGCAAACGCATGCTGCATTTATCTCAGCTAAGTAATATTATTCGCTCCAATAAAGGGCATCGAGTATTTTTCTTAACTTTGGGAACCCTAATGGGAACGCAAGACTCGAAAAATACGTTTACATAATGGTATAATTCAAACGGATGATAACTAACATAAAATTCGTAATATAATATTGTTACTGTAGCCACTGCAAAACAAATGTCATTTCCTTTCTATAATATTATTAGTGAATTTCCTTTGGAAAGTGAACTATTAGCATGACCCGCACGGTGAAACTTAAGCCCGGGACCACCATAGAAGTTCCTAACGTGACCCCCTGAACACGTTTTGGGGGGTCGTTCAAAATTTTGTATATATATATATATATATATATATATATATATATATATATATATGTATATATATATGTATATATATATGTATATATATATATGTATATATATATATATATATATATATATATATATATGTGTGTTCGCACTCTAGCGGTCGCATTTTTTGTCCGATTAACTTCAAATTTGGTAGGGACGTTCCTTTCTGTAATCAGTTGGACAAGTTCGTTGGGCAAAAGAATCGTAAAACTCCAAACCCCTTTTTTGGGGATTAATCTTCCAAATTTTGAGTTTTTGGGCCCAAAAAGGGTCTAAAACGCCCCAAATGTAAAATTAATGGGTGTAATAAGATGGGACTTAGCAAGACAAAAGTTTTAAGCCCTCTCTCGTCATTATAGCATAAATATTTACCGAGTTATTACAGAAAATGTGTTTCGGCTAAACACAGTACGTTGTCTTACGGGGGTTTTACACTAGAAGAGCCTGCTACTCCTTTGTTAGAGTACTTTTATCATCCCCAGCAACCTCACGCCTACTTTCAAGCCTGACTGGACCTTCTCCTCACATTATAATGCACAAAATTGTATTCCCAGCTTTGCAGGTAAATGAAACCAGGAGCATCAGAACAGCCAAAAAATCAATGTTTTCAGATTTCAATAAAAATTGGAATACAAGTATGTTTTTACACTAATTTTAAGTTTTAAAAGTTTTTATGTGGAAATTCACTTCCCTCACGTCAGCGTGCTGCGTGCGAACTCGTTATGTATTAAACTATGTGTCTTCCAGGCAAACCAGTTCAATATGAAACGAGTTCGCACGCAGCACGCTGACGTGAGGGAAGTGAATTTCCACATAAAAACTTTTTAAACTCAAAATCAGTGTAAAAACATACATTTGTCCAATTTTTATTTAAATCTGTAAACATTGATTTTTTGCCTGTTCTGATACACCTGGTTTCATTTAATTGCAAAGCTGGGAATACAATTTTGCGCATTATAAGGTTAGGAGAAGGTCCAGACAGGCTTGAAAGTAGGCGTGAGGTTGCTGGGGATAATTAAAGTACTCTAACAAAGGAATAACAGGCTTTTCTAGTATAAAACCCCCGTAAGACAACGTACTGTGTTTAGCCGATACACATTTTCTTTAATAACTCGGTAAATATTTATGCTAGAATGACGAGAGAGGGCTTAAAACCTTCGCCTCACTAATTCACATCTTTTTACTTGCATTAATTTTATGTCCGGGGCTTTTCTGACCCTTTTTGGGCCCAAAAACTCCAAATTTGAAAGATTAATCCCCAAAAAATGGGTTTAGAGTTTTCCGATTGTTTTGCCCAACAAACTTGTCCAACAGATTATAGAATGGAACGTCCCTACCAAATTTGAATTAAATCGGACAAAAGTTGCGACCGCTAGAGTGCATACACACACACACACACACACACACACACACACACACACACACACACACACACACACATATATATATATATATATATATATATATATATATATATATGTCTACATTTAAGAAATTAACACCATTTTGTTGCAATATTTCGAGGTATTCTCTTTATCAAGCACAAAAAATGAATGACAAACAAAAACAACAGATCATATGTTATTTACACATTTGGTTAAGATCAGATGATGTGGAATAAAACTATTTTGATACTGTAGAAAGAATAAGGAACCAAAAATTATCAAATTAACGAATGTTGAGTCCATGAGGTTGTTTCGTTCTTAAAACTAACTGGTGAGCCAATTCGACTGTTCTCAAATTCATGTCATTTAATTCTTTGTTTTCAACATTTTGGATTTTGTGTATAGCTTTAAGATGGAAACAATCTTCAAACTCAGCATTATGTTGAACAGCGTGTAAGGCCACCGGCTTGTGTTTGTCTTTATGGTTGACAGAAAACCGATGTCCTGTCATCCGAACACGTAAGGAGTTGGATGTTTGTCCAATGTACTCCTTAGGACAAAGTTTACACGTTAGCTGGTAAATAGCATGGTTGGATGAACAATCCATGTGTCCAGCTATCGGGTAAACTTTGCCCGTTACTGTGCTTCGAAAGCGGTCTGCCTTACACATAATTTTGCATATACCGCAACGTGGTTTATTACATGGTTTATTGCATCTAGGTACTAGGCCTAGTACCATCTTTTATATATGTTTACCGTCTGTATGTGAATCAGTATAAGTGTAAATATATCTTAAGTGTTGTAAGACGTCTTTTATTACATCCCGTAAGTAATAACAACACGTAATATGCTAATAAAAAAGTTGTTTAGTTTTTTTGTGCAGAAACACCATTTTTTTGTGCCTTTTCGCACTAATGCCAACTTTTAATTCGTGATTACGGACGTCCAAACTCTGGTCTTGCCGCTAACCGAGGTCGGCTTTATCTTTGAAAGATTCATAACTTAATATCTCAATGATAGCTGAATCCAGCTTCAAATCTTAACATTTTTAACAGAATTTTGCTCAGGATCGAGTATCGAACCTCACATTTTATGAAGAATCACTGTACTCAGTACCCATACTGCGATACCGGGGTAGTAACTGTGTATAATATAAATACAGCACATTATTCAGATATGGGAGTTTTTACCACAGATAACGTGCTCTGTGGTTCTACGCATTTCAACCAGTAACGCTATAGAAGTTGTGGTTATACTATACGAACTTTTCCGAACTAAGGGGAAATATTTAGCACAAAATCCTCTCTAAAGATATCTTCGATCAAGCTTGTCCATGAACATTTCTACAAATAGCATGTCACTGAGTATTTTTACAAACAAACTTGTCCTTGAATATTTATGCAAATAAGCTTGTCCATGAACATTTCTACAAATAGCATGTCACTGAGTATTTATACAAACAAACTTGTCCTTGAATATTTATGCAAATAAGCTTGTCCATGAACATTTCTACAAATAGCATGTCACTGAGTATTTCTACAAACAAACTTGTCCTTGAATATTTATGCAAATAAGCTTGTCCATGAACATTTCTACAAATAGCATGTCACTGAGTATTTATACAAACAAACTTGTCCTTGAATATTTATGCAAATAAGCTTGTCCATGAACATTTCTACAAATAGCATGTCACTGAATATTTCTACAAACAAACTTGTCCTTGAATATTTATGCAAATAAGCTTGTCCATGAACATTTCTACAATAGCGTGTCACTGAGTATTTCTACAAACAAACTTGTCCTTGAATATTTATGCAGATAAGCTTGTCCATGAGCATTTCTACAAATAGCATGTCACTGAGTATTTCTACAAACAAACTTGTCCTTGAATATCTATGCAAATAAGCTTGTCCATGAACATTTCTACAAATAGCATGTCACTGAATATTTCTACAAACAAACTTGTCCTTGAATATTTATGCAAAGCAAATATTTAAGCTTGCCCATGAACATTTCTACAGATTATGTCATTGAACATGTCTACAAATAGCTTTCGCTTGGACATTTCTACAAATATATTTGACTTCATAATTTCTACAAACAAGCTTGTCCTTGCCACAAAAATCAAAGCTCCTTCGAGAGGTGTTTACGTCTTCTCACCTTCCCGTGACGTAGTCTGTGTATAAACAACAATAACCGGAGACACAAAATGAAAATGAACTCTGAGCACTAAATCATCTGGAATGAGGTCTTGACAGCCCCAATCGTAAACCCGGGAGTCTACAGCTACTCGTAAATTTGGGCCGATTAACGCCTCGGGGACGTGCCTAAAGGGGATTTTGAAACTGGGGCCAGCGCGGGGCGCCGGGGACACACGATTGGAGGTTAATTGAAAAATTATGATTGATTTTTTAATTTCGAGTGAGAGAAGTGGGTTGGACAAAACATTATTCAGTTGATGTTTATGTTGCTAAAGGGGTTAGACCGTGTCTGAGCGACAACAAAAACTATTTTGTTCTTTAAAGTTGATGTAAAAGTATACAATTAGAGGTAGTAAAGAATAATCATCTGAATTTTTATTTTAAACTTCTACTGAGTACATACTACACACGTTTCACAATTATTACTTTAAACAAATTTAATAGGTACACATAAAAAATGGCACCTGAGCTGTTACCCGACATTGCCCAGCATGTCTCGTTTTATAATTTTTAAAGTAATAATTGTGAAACGAGTGTAGCAAAAAGATCGACATTATCATCTACATGAAGGTAAGTTAGTCCTCCAATCTCTCTTATTCGCGTTATTTTCTAATACTTTCTCTCAAAAAGCACGAATTATGGAAGTTTAAATATTGTATAATGTGTTATGATACTTTCTATAGAGAAAATCCACCCTCATTTGATTTGTTAGTTTCTAGGATGAAGTAACAACCATTTATTTTATGTATGGGTAAACACTGCTTCGATAGCTCATTAGATCAAAGGAATGTGTTTTAATGGGTTTGGGAGATATGGGATTTATGGCTGATGACATAAGAGGTAGAACATTTTCTTCACTTCTAAAAGTGTTTATAACAACATTACGGTTTGGAACGCAAGGCGCGGGCAGGGAGTTCCCCTAGCCTCGACGGCGTGGAGAGGTTTTTGATTTTGACCACATGCCCCGTGCCGCAGCCCTGACCTCCTTGACTGACCAAAACTGAGCCCGGGACCAACACCAATGCCGGAGTAAATGACACAACAGGACGAAAATGGCATTGTGTACTATTTTAGAGTAATATATAAAACACGGGTTTGACAATTTGTTTAAACCTGTGCCTGTGGGAGAAGCAACATCTTCATTTATCTTGTGTTAAACTGAGTATCTGGGAGACCGAGCTTTGCTCGGGGAAGGTCAGTTAGTTTGTTTAAATGACTTGGAGTAATTTTTCACCACATCCTCCTACTGACAAGCAGATTTGCTTACCTCATTTGCTTCTTTTCTGCATGTTTTAAGGTTACTCCAATTGTTATCATAACTCAATGTCCAATTGATTAATTTTGGATACGACCTCTCTATTTGACATCTTTATTCAATGGTTTTAATTACCATTTTCAGGAATCCACACGTTAATACAAGCACAATATCGTTTGCCTATGGTTTTATAATTTCGTTTTCGTTTACTATAAATGAATAATAAATGAATATCACTTTGACAGTTCACTGATTAATAAAACAGTTATAATGATTCTTTTGTTTTGATTTAAAATTCATAATCCCAATGTAAATTCGTTGACAATTTAACATTTTTTTTATAAAATTGCTTTTTCCTGGAGATGAGACCTGTCTATAACACTTTTTCCTGGAGATGAGACCTGTCTATAACACTTTTTCCTGGAGATTAGACCTGTCTATAACACTTTTTCCTGGAGATGAGACCTGTCTATAACACTTTTTCCTGGAGATGAGACCTGTCTATAACACTTTTTCCTGGAGATGAGACCTGTCTATAACACTTTTTCCTGGAGATGAGACCTGTCTATAACACTTTTTCCTGGAGATGAGACCTGTCTATAACACTTTTTCCTGGAGATGAGACCTGTCTATAACACTTTTTCCTGGAGATGAGACCTGTCTATAACACTTTTTCCTGGAGATGAGACCTGTCTATAACACTTTTTCCTGGAGATGAGACCTGTCTATAACACTTTTTCCTGGAGATGAGACCTGTCTATAACACTTTTTCCTGGAGATGAGACCTGTCTATAACACTTTTTCCTGGAGATGAGACCTGTCTATAACACTTTTTCCTGGAGATGAGACCTGTCTATAACACTTTTTCCTGGAGATGAGACCTGTCTATAACACTTTTTCCTGGAGATGAGACCTGTCTATAACACTTTTTCCTGGAGATGAGACCTGTCTATAACACTTTTTCCTGGAGATGAGACCTGTCTATAACACTTTTTCCTGGAGATGAGACCTGTCTATAACACTTTTTCCTGGAGATGAGACCTGTCTATAACACTTTTTCCTGGAGATGAGACCTGTCTATAACACTTTTTCCTGGAGATGAGACCTGTCTATAACACTTTTTCCTGGAGATGAGACCTGTCTATAACACTTTTTAAATTCAGAATTAAGTTATTAGACGCATTTGAAAGAAATCGTTGGAGCCGTTGTTTCGAGGCTAACAACCAAGCAAGCCTTACTATTAGAGTATAGGTTTACAAATTGTCACACTGCTTGCACTAAGCGAACGTCAATTAGTTATGATTGGCTGTCGACATTCTGATAGACCGACAAGGCATTATCGTGTTAACAAGATACTTATCAGCTCAGCACGGATAATAGGCAGTGATAACGAGCGTCGAAGATATCAGGAACTGGTTCACTTTAAATCTATGACACGCCCCTTCTGATTTTGGATTCACCTCTGCAATCTTTCTCTAATGATTAACCACACGATTAAAAGTTAAAAACCAAATCGCAATCAAACTAAAACCATAATGTTGGGTGATATTACTTATACAAGTTCTTGTGCAATCTTAGTCAGAATTAGTGTTTATAGAAGTATGAACGGAAAAACTTCTGATTTAATAAGCTAACTGTTTGATTTGTTTTATTTGCTTTGTATTTGGCATTTTTTAAACGTTTTGAAAAATACTCCACAAAACTGAAATGTTGGTGAAAATATTACAAAATACTAACTTTTTAATTCGTTAAAATAATAATCTATAGCAGTAGACAAATTAGAAATTGCTTTTAACCATTAAAAAGTTCCATTCAATTTAAACAGATCAAACTTGAACAAAAACCATAATTTAACTAACTTGATTTTATCCCTTACACTATTGAATACTATGACAAGTAAAACCCCTTATAATAAAGTCGCATTGAATTCGTCAACGTTGCTCTATCGCTTCTCATATCATGTTGCAATTACAGAAAAATAAGACGTAATTAGTATTCAGCTCAGGAGCTATATGTCCATGCTAGATTTTTACTCGCACGAGCTTATCGATAATTGAGTCTCAAAATTAAATCTCCCGTAATTCAATTAGCCACAGAGACACTAACCATCGATCAGATACCGTCTAGTCGGCAATTGAAATCCCTCTGCAAGGTGTGACGGGATGGGTTTGTAGGGCGTGTGTTGACACCCACGGCGCTCCAGGGCCCCGCGCCCCCACCGGGTGCCCCCCGGGCCACCGGCGCCCCACAGGGGGCTACTCGGCGCCCCCCAGGGGGCTAATCGGTTTCCTTTCGTCACGGCTTCAATTGACTCAGGATTAATTATGCCGATCTGCCCAAACAAAGTCGTAGCCGTGAGAAGAGATGCGGCCTCGTTCGGCGAGATGGCGCTTTGGGACGGGAGCTTTAACTAAGAGATTTCAAAACAAGTAGAATTTGTGATATTAGAGAATGATTAATTAATTTTAAAATACTAACAAATCCAGCTGCTTGAATTCGAGCAAGTATTTTTACATTTTGGGAATATCTAGCTCATATACCGCCTTATCAATTTACGTTATGAGATGCCATTCCAGATGTTTTCTTAAAACAGCCCATCTTGCTTATGAACTGTTTGTTAGAACCAACAGCTGCTGTTAGATGTCCAATTACATTTATTTTTATTCTTCCATAAGATTAACATTAGAACTTTGAAAGCCCAAGGAGTTTAGTCCCAGGACTACCTTAAAACTGGTCTATACCAGTTTTGAGGCTGACATTGGGTACAGCAAATGAAGTTGTCATTACATATGGTAAGTCTTTTGGCTGTCCATTATGACAAATTTCCCTTTCACCTTTGGTCCCTCCATTTGCAGCGGTTAGGGACAAAATCTCCGGGTTTGGTCCCCACCTGCCAACCTGAGAATGGATGGTCCCTGGCTGTTGTACATGGATACCCTGTCAGTTGAGTTGACCAGTTGGAGGGCAGAATGTGGGTCCCCTGTTTGAGAGCCTCATCCCAGCTGTCACAGGGGCACGGGAGTTGGCCCTCTGAAGGGTCGATTTGGCTGCCGTCCTATCCCACCCTTTCCTTTCCTGCTATATCCTATCTTTCCGGTAACCTGCGTAATATTCCCGCTTGTGGAAGATGTGACTAGCAGCTATGCTGGGGTTTCCTAATCTGCAACAATGATGATGATGATGAAGCCCAGGGGGCAGAGCCCTGAAGGTGAACGTCTTTCAAACCCCCAAAGCCGCCAAGGGCTTTCAAATAACGCGTCAAACATGATTTTAAACCTAATAGTTTCACCGGTAGCCCCCATTCACACAAATCGCCTTATTTTTTAAATAAGATAAAATAAAAATGATAATGATGATGATGAATGAAAGAAATGTTTAATGGAAATTCATTACTTCTATACACAATAAAGCCAAGTAGGGTAACATTTGAGAAGGAATTATAATAACCATTGGGCAAGAACTTTTACTTTAAGAGATGCTCCCTGGTTTGGGAATTGTTGGCAGTTAGACACTTCGCATGCAGTAGATTATACAGTTGCATACGATATATTGTCACTGGCAAGTAATAAAATCAATTCTACATATTCTTCAGTTTGAACTTAATTCAAGTACACACATTCCTTGCACAGTGTACTTGGTGACAACTTGATTAACAAAAATTAAGCTAGAACCAGCTAATATTAATCATACACCATGAGCTTAATAAATACACAGCTTAATAAATATGCATAATCTTCACCTATATGACATATCATATAATTGTAACCATTATTTTATTATTTTTCATCATAAAAAACAAGCCAGTAAACTTCTTAATTCCCTCAGGAATTGGTTGTCCGGTCAATTGCGTTTTTATTTCATGAGTGATTTTGACGTTTCAGTTTTCAAACTAAAGTGATTTCCATCTAGATGATTCGAAATGCTTGATTATCCTCAGAATTGGAGAACGATTGTATCGGATTTATGCTACATTAATGTGATTTCATCTTACATCATTTCGCTCGAATAAACGGTTATTATAAGAAATATTTTAACTGCACTGTCCATCACTGGGTTGTTTTCATTTTAAGTCTGTATTTGACTACTCAGGTCTCTAAGATTCCCGAAGGGAGAGCGGACACCGGCTAGTACATCTTATTGTGCGTACAAATAGTATAAAATATACTACTGTTTCAAGTATGAATTTAAAAAAAAAACTTGGAACTAACTACGATGAAATTACTTACTTTATTCAACTGTAACGCAGAAAATAATAAAAAAATCTGTACCATACTCGATGTTTTACAAGACTACGTAGTTTCTCCATGATATTGTCTATGATGTTTGTATATATTTAAAACCTTAATGTTTTACAGAAAACATTCTTCAATCATTTGTCTTCCAGATATTCACTCCGCCCACTTTTAAACATCCCGATTCAAAACAGTTCCACAGGACAACCTTTTTTCAACTCAACATCTCTTTCAACTGAATTAAGCTTTTTAATCCTTGCCTGCAGGCCGATTCAAAACAGTTCCACAGGACAACCTTTTTTCAACTCAACATCTCTTTCAACTGAATTAAGCTTTTTAATCCTTGCCTGCAGGCCGATTCAAAACAGTTCCACAGGACAACCTTTTTTCAACTCAACATCTCTTTCAACTGAATTAAGCTTTTTAATCCTTGCCTGCAGGCCGATTCAAAACAGTTCCACAGGACAACCTTTTTTCAACTCAACATCTCTTTCAACTGAATTAAGCTTTTTAATCCTTGCCTGCAGGCCGATTCAAAACAGTTCCACAGGACAACCTTTTTTCAACTCAACATCTCTTTCAACTGAATTAAGCTTTTTAATCCTTGCCTGCAGGCCGATTCAAAACAGTTCCACAGGACAACCTTTTTTCAACTCAACATCTCTTTCAACTGAATTAAGCTTTTTAATCCTTGCCTGCAGGCCGATTCAAAACAGTTCCACAGGACAACCTTTTTTCAACTCAACATCTCTTTCAACTGAATTAAGCTTTTTAATCCTTGCCTGCAGGCCTTAAAGTTGATCTGCCCCTGAACAAACTTGAAAAACGTCTAAATGAGTTTCTTACTGGTAAGTTTATTAGAGTGTAGAATTTCCTCAACCAGAAAAATATGTGTTGTTATGTTATGTAAGGATATTGTAATTTGAATTGTAGTACATGTTTGTAACACTGACGCATGCCAATGCTGTTTACATTGTTTGATGACAATAAAGACAATTTGATTTTATTCAATTTTATATTTTATAGTTTCTATAGTTTAACAGACACTACTGTGAGGTAAGTTAAGATTTCGTTAAAATGGAAGTTTTAAAAACGAATTCCTTATCCTGTATATCATCACTATCGAAAAGTAAGCATTTAAAATACTTTGACTTTTATTTGAGCATTGAACTAATATAATTGTATAATCAAAATGATAATACATTATTTTAAACGAGTTCGCACGCAGCACGCTGACGTGAGGGAAGTGAATTTCCACATACAAAACTTTTAAAACTCAAAACCAGTGTAAAAACATACATTTAATCCAATTTTATTGAAATCTGAAAACATTGATTTTTTGGCTGTTCTGATGCTCCTGGTTTTATTTACCTGCAATGCTTGGGATACAATTTTGCGCATTATAAGGTTAGGAGAAGGTCCTGTCAAACGTTAAAGTAGGCATGAGGTTGCTAGGGATGATACAAATAGACCAACAAATGAATAACATGCTTTCTAATGTAAAAACCCCATAAGACAACGTACTGTGTTTAGCCGATATACATTTTCTTTAATAACTCGATAAATATTTATGCTAGAATGACGAGAGAGGGCTTAAAGCTTTCACTTCACTAATTCCCATCTTAATACATTAACTTTACGTCGGGGGCTTGTCTGACCCTTTTTGGGCCCAAAAACTCGAAATTTGAAAGAATAATCCCCAAAAAAGGGGTTTAGAGTTTTCCGATTGTTTTGCCCAACGAACTTGTCCAACTGATTATAGAAAGGAACGTCCCTACAAAATTTGAAGTAAATCGGGCAAAAAAGCGACCGCTGGAGTGCATATACACATATATATATATATAAATATATAATTTTGAACGAACCCCCAAAATGTGTTCAGGGGGTCACGTTAGGAACTTCTATGGTGGTCCCGGGCTTAAGTTTCACCGTGCGGGTCATGCTAATAGTTAACTTTTCCATAGGAAATTCACTAATAAAGAGTTAACTTGAGAATTAATCTGGTATACTTTATTTTATCTAAAATTAAATTATAAAACAACACAAATATGAAACTATTTATCAGTAATGTTGATAAATTGCTTGATTATTTAACCATGGGGTGTAATGTATGAGTATAATGTTGTTACATGTTCCGTGAAGCATTTTGTGTTTTGTTTGCAATAAACAACAAAACTATTGGTAATATATATAACAATATTGTAATCTTTCAGTGCAAAGTAAAACAGAGTCATAGATCATACATCAAAAGATGATTCTCTTAGTTACTGTCCGAGAGAGGGAAGAAGAAAGGAGTGCTAAAAGGTTATAACATTGAACTATCAAAGATTAAAACTGTGGTTTACATTTACAAAGAAAAACTGAAATAAAGTGCATAATGAGCCACTAGTTTATCGATCTATTACGATTCAAATTATAGTTTTGTTCAAATATTCCACTAATGTACGTCACCCATCCCTTGTTAATCCAAAGACCGCCGAGTTATTTCCTCATCAACCTCAGATTTGGTGGCCTTTGTCCCCAATAAAACCGGCAATTGATGATTGTCTAATCAGCTGTCGACAGTGTTATCAGCAATTGTGATATCGGGATCCGAACTGGGGTAAAATATGGGACATTAGCTCAAAAAGGGGCGATAGTTTAGTTAATTTAGGTCAATATTTTGGATTGACTCTATATTGAGAAACAAGTAGTACTAGGGAAAAAGCGGTTGTTTTCGCACTCGATATACGTCGCAAAACAGGTGATTCCCGTATTCATTTTAATTTGCGCACTCATTTTTACTTTGCGCACTCTCGATTTACTTTGCATACTCCAGTGTTTCAACTTAAGAACACAAAAATATTCAAAAATAGTGTGCAGGTAACGTTGTTTTTACATGAATTATGTTGGCAACACTGGATAATAAACATCTGATCTATTGTTGTTGTTCCCGAACAACATAAACATAACCTGTATTTTGTTGAAGTTTAATTAAAGTGTGTTTACATAAAAATAAACGGTATCAGGAAACTGACGCATACTTTCTCCCTTTTAGCCCAACTTTAATGAACAAATTACTTTTTATTTACTAATTATAGAATACAAAGCACATACGAATGTACAGAAAATTTTGTAAACAAGTTGTTTTCAAAAAAATCCACCCAAATCCCTCCTTTGGAGGCGCTGCAGAATACATTGCTACACACGTGGTTTTAAGAGGGGATATGCCCCCTATTCCCCCCCTTTAGGTTATTAAGGGGCAACATATTTTTCAAATTTCCTCTGTTGGTCAATGCTAACTTGACAAGCTTATCAAGTTTGATTGAAATTTATCACTAAATAAGAGAGAAATAGTAATTTGTTTATTCCTCATAAGAATAACAGTATCTGGGGACCGGCTTTGCTCGGGGGAAGGCCAGTCAGTTTGTTCAGATGACTTGGAGTAATATTTCACCACTTCCCCCTAATGATAATCAGATTTGTATAACTCTTTTATCTCTTTTCTACATTTTTAAGGTCACTCTAGTATTTATAGCTCAATGTCCCTTTGTTAGTGAATTTCCTATGGAAAGTGAACTATTAGCATGACCCGCACGGTGAAACTTAAGCCCGGGACCACCATAGAAGTTCCTAACGTGACCCCCTGAACACGTTTTGGGGGGTCGTTCAAAATTTTATATATATATATAGAGACATATATATATATATATATATATATGTGTATGCACTCTAGCGGTCGCATTTTGTGTCCGATTTACTTCAAATTTGGTAGGGACGTTCCTTTCTATAATCTGTTGGACAAGTTCGTTGGGCAAAACAATCGGAAAACTCTAAACCCATTTTTTGGGGATTAATCGTTCAAATTTCGGGTCTTTGGGCCCAAAAAGGGTCAGAAAAGCCCCAGATGTAAAATTAATGCATGCAAAAAGATGGGAATTAGAGAGGCGAAAGTTTTAAGCCCTCTCTGGTCATTCTAGCATAAATAATTACCGAGTTATTAAAGAAAATGTGTATCGGCTAAACACAGTACGTTGTCTTATGGGGGTTTTACACTAGAAAAACCCGTTATTCCTTTGTTAGAGTACAGTACTTTTATTATCCCCAGCAACCTCACGCCTACTTTTAAGCCTGTCTGGACCTTCTCCTAACCTTATAATGCACAAAATTGTATTCCCAGCTTTGCAAGTGAATGAAACCAGGAGTATCAGAACAGCCAAAAAATCAATGTTTTCAGATTTGAATAAAAATTGAAATAATTGTATGATTTTAACTGATTTTGAGTTTTTATAGTTTTTTATGTGGAAATTCACTTCCCTCACGTCAGCGTGCTGCGTGCGAACTCGTTTTATTTTACTACTATATATATGTAATCTTCACTCAAATCTTTTAACCTCTGCTCTCAGGAAACTACATATTAATAATCATAAACAACATGAGTATTACTTTGACAGTTCCCTGGTTGATTATGAACAGCTGTTACAATTCTTTTGTTTTGATTTGAAACTCCATAAGCCCAATGTTAATTTGGTTAATTTTTCATTTTTTAGCGAATTTCCCCTATAGGGAATTAGCGAATTTCCCCTATAGGGAAGAAGCTATTACCGTAGTCGGCATGGTAAGACCTAGGCCCGGGACCATGATAACTTTTCGTTTTGAGGTCCCCAGACCCCAAAAACACCATTCGTTCGAAACTGTATATATATATATATATATATATATATATATATATATATATAACTTAATTAATATATATATACATTTAAGAAATTAACACCATTTTGTTGCAATATTTCGAGGTATTCTCTTTATCAAGCACAAAAAATGAATGACAAACAAAAACAACAGATCATATGTTATTTACACATTTGGTTAAGATCAGATGATGTGGAATAAAACTATTTTGATACTGTAGAAAGAATAAGGAACCAAAAATTATCAAATTAACGAATGTTGAGTCCATGTGGTTGTTTCGTTCTTAAAACTAACTGGTGAGCCAATTCGACTGTTCTCAAATTCATGTCATTTAATTCTTTGTTTTCAACACTTTGGATTTTGTGTATAGCTTTAAGATGGAAACAATCTTCAAACTCAGCATTATGTTGAACAGCGTGTAAGGCCACCGGCTTGTGTTTGTCTTTATGGTTGACAGAAAACCGATGTCCTGTCATCCGAACACGTAAGGAGTTGGATGTTTGTCCAATGTACTCCTTAGGACAAAGTTTACACGTCAGCTGGTAAATCGCATGGTTGGATGAACAATCCATGTGTCCAGCTATCGGGTAAACTTTGTTCGTTACTGTGCTTCGAAAGCGGTCTGCCTTACACATAATTTTGCATATACCACAACGCGGTTTATTACATGGTTCACATCCATGGGCCAAATTGAGATTTCTATTTTCAAGCTTGGGCCTTACAAGCATGTTCTTTAAATTTGGAGGTCTTTTAAAAACCATTCTAGGTGGTCTAGAAAAAATGGTTTCAGTTAAGGAAGAGTTTTTTAAAAGTTCAAATCCTGTTTTCATTATTGAATTTATTCTGTGAAGGCCAGGGAAATAGGATGTTACAAACTTGGGATCGTCTTTAAAATTGGTGGAACTAAGTGTGTTTTTGCGCTTCTTAAACTGTTTTTTTATTATTTTCTGAGGATAACCTCGTTGGATAAAAGCATTATTTATTATATATATGTGTGTGTCCGTGAGCACGATAACTCTCGTAAGAATGATCCGATTTTGATGAAATTTTGTATAAACGTGTAAAGCAACATTTATGATTTTAAGTTCGAAAACCAGCCAGATCGCTCCATCCGAAGGGGCATTTTGGGGGGGTTTTGTACCCCAAAAATGGGTTTTTTGAAATTTTTACATGTAATTTTTGAAAAAATCAAATTTTAGTTTTTATCATTGGATTTAGCTTAAAAAACACACAATTTGGTATTTTCATCATTTCTCTACGTCAATTGGTTATCGAGATATTGAAAGTGCTAAACACAGTACGTTGTCTAATGTTATTCTTATGGAGGAAAAGAAAAATTTTATATCTCGCTTATTTATGAACGAATACTGACAAAACTTGGTATATGGCTTCATCTGGTTGTGGTATATTGATATTTGCTCAAAAAAATATTTTTTGCCAAAGGCACCCGTAGCAGCAAACCTGCGTACTCAGCCCCATGTTATTCTTATGGATAATAATTAAATGCTATGTCTCCCTTAATTATGAACATAAATTAATAAAATCTGGTATATGACTTCACCTAGTTGAGTTATATTGATATTAGCATAAAAACCCATTTTTTGTGTTCCTTGTTGCAGCAAACCTGCGTACTCAGCCCCAATGTTTTTCTTATGGAGAATAATTAAAATTGTGTATATAGCTTATTTGTGAATATATTTTTATGAAACTTGGTAAGTGACTTTATGTAGTATTAAGACATTTATATATCTATTGGAAATTCGCTGAGTACGCAGGTTTGCTGCTACGGGGGTATTATATTTTTACATTATTCAATTTTCATGGGGATGAGGCCTGTCTAGAACTAATTTTTATCCCAGAATTAGTTAATTCAAACATTTGAAGGAAATCGTTGGAGCCGTTTTTGAGATCAGTGTCGCAAGCAAACACACAACCAAACCTTACTCATATTAGAGTATAGGATTGGACAACGTACTGCGTTTACTGCAAAATGAAAATTTAAATTTTCTCCGCAACCAGTAATCGTAGAATAGTAGTTTAAAGTACTAAATTATTTAGTTTTTGAGCTCTTTTTAATGGTGAATAGTAATATTTTTTATTTATGTTTTTTAATGAAAAATCAAAAAACAGAATTTTTTATATTTTAAGTCTTGTAATTTCTGGACCCGAATTTTTACAGAAATGCGAGTGGTGTAATTTTGTTGGAAAAATAAAGTTCTACTAATGACTAAAGTTTAATCAAAACCGTTAGAGCCGTTTTTGAGAAATCTTGATTTTTCTTTTTTTTGGTGTTTTTTTGGGGATAATTACCCTAAAAAATCAAAAAAATTAAAAAACGCCTGGATATATCGTGGATTAGTACCTACATACCAAATTTCATAAAAATCGGACCATTGGTTAGGGTTCTAGCTCTGTACACATCCATACAGACAGACAGACAGACACACAGACATCACGTAAAAATAACTTTTTTGGGTTCAGGGAACACCAAAACGAATATTTCCACTAACAACTCAAATTCGAAAATTTTGACGAAAACAATACTTTCTCCATATACTATGTATAAGGGGGAGAAAGTAAAAGTGAAATAATATCTGTGACTGGATATCAATATTATTTACGAACACAATAGAACAATGGTATAAGTTAAACCAAATATATCATTGAGTATAAATACTTCATTATATATAGTCAATGCTTATATCTTAAACAACAAATTAATAACCCTGTAATTCCTGTAATCAAAACAAAGGTAACCCGTTTCGTCGTTTAACATAATTTAAATTTGTGTAATTTTTTAATTACAAAATTAAAAGGTATTCGTATCAACGTAACCAAACTTGGTATTTCCGAGTCGCCATGATTCTTTTCACCATGTACGGCCAAAAATATTTTTATATTGTTTAAAGAAACGCACCACAAAATATTCCAATTTGCTTAAAACAGTAAAGTCAGATAGGCAAAGTTGAAACAAAAAATCACCATTGTCACGGATTTTTCTAAATATTTACCTTACTCTATGTAAACTTATAAAAACCACTAATTATTTTTATCAAATATTTATACTGCTCTAATAATTTGAATTTCGATTGTTATCAATAAAATTAAAATGGAAAAGATTAATATACAACTAAACTAAAACCTAAAAAATTAGCAGTAAAACTTAGAACAAGAGTAGAACATTAAAAAAGGCGATACAAATTTGACTCCAGGAGCCAAAACTACTGATTTAATTTTGTACCTGATAAAAAATGTAATTGCTTTGACGCATGGCCTCAGTTTAAAAACGACATCGAGTAATATTATTGCATAGAGTA